>OZ025217.1:3328116-3830616 GCA_964019055.1 Anthopleura xanthogrammica | reverse complement strand
ATAATTATAGGTTTTCAATTTTCTTCGCTATTAAGTTGGAAGTGTCTTCTTAGGATAATCCTTATATGATGAATGAGATGGCTTTTAATTATCTGGATGAAAAACGGGGATTAGTGAAAATAAAGTGCATTCGCTGAAATGGCATAATTATGAAAAACTTTAATGATATCAGTTTTTATATTATATATATATAAGGAAAACTAGCAGCCAGTGAGCTGGTCAAAGTGGGTTGGTAGTCCTGCTTTTGTCGAGATAAAGCTTCGAGACTATTTCGTGGTAAGTATTTACTATTACACGTTGTCAATAGTTGTGGGCCAAATTGGAAACCAGCTCACTATATTCTGCTGTATTTGATACCCACATTAGATAAAGATTTATTATTATTATTATTATTATTATTATTATTATTATTATTATTGTTATTTTATTATTATTATTATTATTATTATTGTTATTTTATTATTATTATTATTATTATTATTATTATTATTATTATTACACGACAATACTTTATAGGTCTTTGAAGGGAAAATACCCACCAAGTCATATCATGCATTCTCGCGGATTTATACGTAAGATACTTGAGGCTAACTAACTACATAAGAAACCGATCCAGTCTTCAGCATAAAAGGCTTGATAATGAAGGGTTTGATTAAATATTTTCGCAAGTAGTTTCCCCTGTTTCTGAAGGAAATGAGTCGTTTTAAGAAGTTTCCGCCATAAAGCTAAGATAAGGACGTTAACTCACTAACTCTCACTTCTCATTTCGATACGCAGATTAGAGGTTAACTGTATCCGGTAGACATACTTATTACACTATGATCCACTCATCTAAACTATGAGCATTGTAGTTGGATGTAGATAATCGCACGGAAAAAAATCGATGAGAAGGAGATGTTGCAATACAATTTCAGTACCGTATATGTGCTTTAAAATATACCGTATTAACTTTCTCAATAAAAAAAAGACGAATGAATAGAATGTAAAGAATAAGCAAACTGTGAAACGTAACGCACGCAATCGCCGGTTAAAGAACCTACTTCAGTGCTTTTCGTATGAGTGGGAAACATACGGTACTGACTTTGACGGCGTCCTTTGTGGTTTTTAGATCTTTTTTTTTAATACAGATGGTTTATTCAGATGATGTCTTTTTCGTAAAAATAAAACTAGAGCAGAGGATGCAAAATTATACGCCCATTTTCTCACCACTTCACAAAAATTTTGTAACTCAGAGAAATTACATGGCGACTCGTAGCCGGGCTCATCTTAATTTCATCAAAAAAAATTGTAATAAATCAGCTTTATTTTGACAGGGAAAAAATGTAAGATGGGATATTAAAGCAGGTGGATCAATTTTTTTAGTGCAGCCAATATTTTAGTAAACTGAATATTTTTTTCTTCATTTCATCGTCTCAATGAGGCGCGCAAAAAGTTCTATTCAAAGCTCAAGAATAAAATACTTGTCCAAGAAACGGCCCAAAATATATTCTATAAAATTTAAGAATGGCTTGGATTTAGCATAGGGTTTCGCGCCCGGCTGGGTCTTTGAAAATAATCTGGAATTGTAACATTAGGAAGGAAAGAACGCATCAAAAACTCAGCTTACATATGCGCTCATATATATAGTTATAAATATGCCCGCGCGTGCGATTCGAGCGATACATAGAACATTGAATCCTAAACCTATAATTTAGTGAAAGAAAAACATTTGTTTATCAGCTCATCATCACCCAAGCTTTGCTTGCCTTGTTATCATTCTACGCGGTTGAATTCATAAATTCTTTGTCATCAAAACTCAATATACGTCAGGGCCTCAGTTCACGATACAAATGAACTATTATCGTTTATATTATATCAATATTAGTTCTTATTTCTCCTGCGGTCAGTTGTTAACACTCATTCTACCCCTTGCTAATTTTATTCAATAGAATTGTAATGAAAAATGACAACATAATTTTTTTTTTTTTTTTTTTGGCCATGGCCAACTGCGTGAGCCAAACATAAACATTGTACGTTCATCTGTTTCCTAGCCTGAACAAAACAGACGGTCCTTTCGCTCCTCCTCAAACTAAGTTTCGCGGGGGGATTAGGAGCGAAAGGACGTCTGTTTTCTCAGGCTAACTGTTTCCTAGCTTACTAATTAATAAATAACTGTTCTAGCCTTCTGTCGCAGTAATGTAGTGATGCTAGGTGTATCATAAGGATACTCAGCTAGATCTGAGAATATTTCTGAGTAGCTTAAGCTTTTGTCACTGAGTACTCAGTAAACGTCGTATTAAATATGATGAAGTAAGTCCAGGTGATTTTGCTTCCCTTAGGCTGAAGGAATTAGCCAATCAGAGAGCATTTTGTTCGTAGCTCAAAGTTTCCTAGTTCCAGGTTTTCGGCTCGATTTACGACAGCTTTTGCTCGAAAATAAAGAAAATAAAACTCATCCATGCTAATATTCACCAAATACCTTTTAGAAAAAGCATATTTCGTCGTTGTTGGTGGAAAATATTTCATTTTGACAAGAAATAATAGAAAACCCTTGGAAATTTCGCTGAGACAAACAATGCATTGCGCGTGTAGATTCCAGATCACCTGGAGTTTTATCAACTAAAAAACGTAACGATAAAATAGGACGTAAAGGGATAGAAAAATCTTACTGAGGTCTAGGATCTAAAACCTAAAATCCTGATGATTTATTTTAAAAATTCTCTATAGTTTTAGACTTCAAAACAAACAAAGATGTAAGAGAGGATGGTAAATTAGTATATGCATGCTCCAGAGTCAAAACAACTTGATCTGCTTTCTTAGCACAAAAATGAAATTCAAATCAAGTTACAGCAGTGCAAAAAGAAAAACCGTGGGCACCCAGAAATAGTTCAGAAATCGTGAATCGCTCGTTGAACAATCTGAAACAACTGTCTATAACTGCAAAAAAATTCGATTGATTTGTAATCAGACTGATAAACTTCTGGTAGTTAGAGAGTCGTTTCATATTGTTCAACGAACGATATACGATTTCTGAATTATTCCTGAGTACATGCCCACGGTTTTTCGATTCGCACTGTAACAGGGGATGTAAAATATTTATTTATTTATTTCCTTTCTCCCTCCTTCTCGATCTTCCTCCTCCTCCATCTCCTCCTCCTCTTCCTCTTCTTTTTGTTGCCCTTTTTCTATCACTTCCCTTTCTCCTCTATTTCTTTTAATCTAAAGTAAGGAGTTATGAAATACTTCCACCGAACCATTCCCTATAGTTATTGCATATCATTATTGTGTAAAGACTAGTTGGTCAGTTGGCTTCGTTTTCACGTTACTTCATAATAGGTATCCATTGCTAAGACCACCAGCATGGCTGCCATGTCTCTTGGCTCTCTCAGGAATGGCTGAAAACTATCAATGGTAACTTTGACTAACAGCTACTGACGGCGTTTGGCCGCTACCTGTATTACGATAGGTCAGAAAACCACAGAATAATTTTGAGCATAAAACATACCCTATTTAGTCTGGTTAAAGCGATAATCATTCCCAAAATGAGTTACAAATATCATTTGTGAGATCAAAGAAACCGAAAGAAATATCGTATTGGATTTATAACGTAAATAAGAAGATCATTTCGATGAGTTATGAAAATATTGTCAATCGATCAAGATATGTAGGCGGGATGGATATTGGCTCCTAGTGAGTCAGTGAATACATTAGTGCATATAATTTGTCCGTTCAACTTATGAGGATCAGTCGTCAAAGCAGATTAGCCAGCTGCCAGAAGAATAAGCCCGGTGAAGATTTCGATAAAAACTCGATAAAAAACGTAACGGTGGTATTTTTACTCGAAAATCACAAGAAATACAACCACTGACCATCCCAAGAAAAGGTACCTCAGTCAAATGATAATATCTTTTAAAAATATAATATGAGATATATACTCTATATCTCCAAACCTTCAAACCTTCAAATTATTATCGATACCCAGAAACAGGCTCTGCATGGGCTCATCAAAGTCAGGGCACGGCTAACTCACACATCAAACCCTGAAACATCCACTGGGCTCATCAAAGTCAGGGCACGGCTAACTCACACATCAAACCCTGAAACATCCACTGGGCTGATCTAAGCCAGGGCACGGTTAACTCACAGATCAAGTTGGAATTTCGTATTGGGTTACGCGGAAGAGGGAAAATCGGAGACCTGGAGAAAAACCCTCGAATCAAGGGAGAGATCTAACAAACTCTACTCATATGTATAATGTCGAGTCTGAGAATCGAACCTAAGACACCTGGGCAGAGGTGAGAAGCAAATGTACTGCCGCTACACCACACACCGCCCTTCATTTCCGATCAGCAAGGAATCATTCTTACGGAAGTTATTGTTTGGAAAGCAATAATAGGAATGAATAAGAGATTATTGGGATGTAACGTTTGAGGGATAAGGCCGGGATAACTTGTAACAATGATATCGTACTTTACAAAAATTTGGAAAGTGAATAATTAATTCTAAATATAAATCTCTAAAAATTTGGACTTTTATTTCGCGTGGATCATTTCTTGTCTTTCTTTCTTTCCATCTATCCATTTTAAACTGAATGAATGCATTTTAAACTGAAGGCCAGATTTTCTCCTATTTTTTTCTTTTCTATTGTATATTTTGAAAGAAGAAAGAAAGAAAGAAAGAAAGAAAGAAAGAAAGAAAGAAAGAAAGAAAGAAAGAAAGAAAGAAAGAAAGGAAGGAAGGAAGGAAGGAAGAAAGAAAGAAAGAAAGAAAGAAAGAAAGAAAGAAAGAAAGAAAGAAAGAAAGAAAGAAAGAAAGAAAGAAAGGAAGGAAGGAAGGAAGGAAGGAAGAAAGAAAGAAAGAAAGAAAGAAAGAAAGAAAGAAAGAAAGAAGAAAGAAAGAAAGAAAGAAAGAAAGAAAGAAAGAGAGAAAGAAAGAAGGAAAAGGAGAAAAAATCGGAAAATCAAAAATATATTGCATTTCGTCAAATTCGTTGACGATAATTAAAGTTATATGGAAATATTTCTCAAATAATGACAGCCTTTCAATACTAGCTAACTCTTTTAAATGACAACATTATATTCCATGATTTTTTCACATGCTTTACATATTTCTGAAAATGAAATATCACTAGGCACCAAGGTTGTTGCCTCTTAGAGGCACTTCTAGAAAGATTTAAGAAAAGATTGAACATTCAGCCAAAAATCTGAACAACAACAACATGAAGACCAAAAAATTATAGCGAAAAACTTTATTTCCAGCCATTTATATAGATACTTGAATGCAAGATGATTTACTGACAAGAAGTTGAATTAATTGGAAGGCTTACAAGAAGAGATAAAGACACTCTAATCTCCCCTAGGCTTGAATCACTCTGGAACTTTCTCAGATCATTTGCATGCAACTATACTATACCCGCAGAGTCTACTTTACTTTAATTACAACGCACTTTTTATCCAGAATTGGCTGAGTGACAGTGGTTTGCTTATAAGCTGGTGGTTTTCGCTTCAAAATGGTAAGCTCAAAACTCGAACACTATACATTAAAGTTTTAGTATTCAGTTATATAAATGAAAATAGGCTTCATGACTTTCGATATAGGTGAAGAAAAAACTTCCTAAGTGTGAGATTGCCGTACCTTCTCGAAAAAAAGTATTAAAGTAAACAAAAACAGCTCAAGAAACAGTAACATACAAATAGTATTTATATAAATTTGAATTAAAATGGACTTCATATGACTTCGATATAGGCGAAGAAAAAACTTCCTAAGTGTGAGATTGCCGTACCTTCTCGAAAAAAAGTATTAAAGTAAACAAAAACAGCTCAAGAAACAGTAACATACAAATAATCTAGTATACAAATTTGAATTAAAATAGACTTCATGACTTTCGATATAGCTCCAGAAAAAACTTCCTAAATGTGAGATTCCCGTACCTTCTCGAAAAAAAGTATTAAAGTAAACAAAAACAGCTCAAGAAACAGTAACATACAAATAGTATTTATACAAATTTGAATTAAAATAGACTTCATGACCTTCGATATAGCTCCAGAAAAAACTTCCTAAATGTGAGATTGCCGTACCTTCTCGAACTGAAAAGTATTAAAGTAAACAAAAACAGCTCAAGAAACAGTAACATACGCCGGTGATTTTAACTCCTAAGGAAACTTTTAGGCGTAAACTAAAATGCCTTCGGCAAACTACATTTATTCCTTATGGTTCCTTGTTGAAAAATATAGCTTTTATTTATTATATTTTTATCATATTTATTATTATATATTCATTGCATAAACATTGGAAAATCAGTTGTCTTTTCACTATACAATTATTACCTGAAGGGGAAATCTATAGTTTGATAGTTCAATTTCTTATCAGGAAATATTTCGATTGTAAGCTTTTAATATTCGAGAACTTATATTATAGGTGTTTTTGGAGAGATTTTTAAGATCCGGTTTGGTCAATTTGCATAGGTTTTTGATAGTGGCTTGTCGAGGCTGTTTTTGAGAGCCATTTATTACACCACTTTAACGTGCAATTTTTTAATAGTCTTGTTAAATCAAATAATGAATTTTTAATGTTTAATAAAAGGTTTTTAATGAATTGATCGAAGAATTTTAAGGCGATAACTTTTTCTTTGAACGTTTTGAGTCAATAAGATTCTCGACTAAAGGATAACTGACTCCAAAAGCAACTGAAAAACGCCAAAATTCGACTGACTAGCCAGCATATTCTCAGCTATCATTGCTACAAGATAAGGGTATTTAGGATTAAGTATAAGAATGGATCTTTATAACCTGGAAGTACTGAGAAAAAAGCGTTGTAATTAAGATAGAAAACCTGCCATTACGTGGGTGTTGTATTAGGAAAGCCAGCGATTGATTTACAAAAATAATAACTACGAGATTGTACTAGAAATAAAAGGTTCATTAGAAGGAAAAAAACTGGACAAAAACGTATTTTTAAAATTCCCTGTTGTGTCATTATTTCAGGTTTTTTTTGGAATCCTTTCTACATTTTTATTCGCCCTATGTAGTGCAAATATATAGACGCCAAAAACTAGTGTAAATACTCTTTGAACAACAACAAAGGCTCTTTCTAGTTAAACTTTTTAAACAGGATGTTTGTCGAGAGCTTTGTAGCTTTGCATAAGCGCTTTTGTCTGAATTCCTTTCCGCGGAAAGAATATCTTGAAAACGTCTGCAAAAAAATTAATACGAATGCTTTTGAACAAAGACGATAATTACGGAGCAAATACTCTTTCAACGGACCTGAAATAAATTTTAAATATAGTTTAATTTATTGAGTCTCTCGCTGTGAGTTCAGTCAGGGAATAGGAAGGCTAATTTTGTGACGTATATACAGCGCTACAGGAACTAATTACGATAAAATACCGCCGTGCAAGTGAACGAGGTGGATAGTAGAAGTTGTGTTGATTACCCTACAAACAAATAAGAAACTACTATAACTGAAGAATAGTTTGAAGATGGAATATCGCAGTAATCATAGCGAGAACAAAGGAAAACAAGATGTTGGGCTAAAAAAATTGGTAGACAAACAAAAAAGTAAAGAACTTCTGTACAATTTTCTATGTTCAATGAGGTTTATCAGGTCTTGCGTGAAATTTTAAATTTTAATCCAACAAATATATAATAAAAATATAATATTTGAAAAGAGCATAGTAAAATTAGCAAAATTGGAAAGTTTGAAGTGGTTTTATAGAATAGCGCAGAAGATATCGGCGACCAAAGTTGGCTGCCTTTACAAAAATATGTTGGTAGGCAACAGCTTACTAACTTTGGTATTTTCGTTTTTGTTGGATTACAGGACGGGCACTCGAACCGTGAATTCGAGTTTTTTTGACATATTTTCAACGTCCATTCAGAAACCGGATTCATAACTAGACTCTGAAATTATGTTTAGTTAGCTAACCTAAACATAATATAAGAGCCTTCTTGTGAATCTGGCTTCTGATTGGAAGATAAAAAAAAGTCAAAAAACTTGAAGTGTTCACGGTTCGAGTGCCCTCAATGTAAAATTTTAAAATGTCACGCTAGACCTGATAAATCTTTATTCGAGACCAGATTTCTTGGGTAAAACGTTAACAACCGTCGTCATAGAACGTAGAATCTTAGGGAGAGAAGTGCAAGAAGGGTCACTGAGCCAGAGCCTTCGAGACCAACCACTAATCTATTTCTCACGCCACCCGTGATTTCCAATTATTATTGTTTGTTGCCATGATAACAGAAGAGAGCCGCTTAATTTGTTGCTATGGCTACGACTAAGGTGTAAATAAAATGCGGATGGGATTCTTGCAAGGGACTCCCACGAAGAACGTTCGCCAACTTGCAGACAATCAAATGGCTTTCCTCCTGAACCAATCAGGAGCCAAGAAAATTCACATCGCTTGAACTCGAAAGCCATTTCATAGTCAATCTACCCGCTTTTACGTTCATACAAATTTTTCGTCCTGCCTTTTGCAAGCGCACTGAAAGTTGATTAAGAATGGGAGGTCCGCTTTTAGGCAGTGCTTAATATGTATATCATATACTGATTCAATCAAATCAAACATAGCATCGACAACGATAGCAACCAACGCTCGTCAACCGTTGCCACGCATAACAATCAATTGGTTTCCACTATGAACCAATCAAGAAGCAGGAAAATAGCCTACGTTTGCCGCGACACCTGCTGCTAGAAATACAACATATAATTTGGGTGTCAAAACAACCCCGGAGATTGTTTTGTTAATTATATTTTTTCCCATACTTTTAATCAGAACTTGTGATTGTTTACAATTGCAATTGTAAGATAACCTTGACTCTAACAGCGAACATCAATAGCAATGCAAATACAAATGCGAAACTGATTATTTGGTATAAAAACTAAATAGATTGAAAAGTGACGAGAAACTTCTTAAGTAAATATTAAGTGTTTTTCCAGCTTTTATCTATTTTAAAAGACGATTTCGTTTAATTTAAAACCAATTTCAGTGTGGTTTTTGAAGTCCGCTTTTCTCTATTTTGAAAAAAAAATAAAGAATATTTAATGTAAAGTAATTGCAAATTTAAATTTGATTTCAAAGTTTTTTGTCAACTTTACAAAAGCGGCTTTTTCTTCATTTTAAAAGAAGATCTAGAGATACGTATTTAACTTAACTGAAAAGAAACAATAGATTATATAGTAAAATCATTTGAAAACCAAGTTAAGAGCCTCTGATTAAACTTTTATCTATTTTCAACTGAGAAGATTTACAGATAACTCTGTAAGAGTTTGAAAAATTGACAAAAGAAAAGAAAAGAAACTTTTAATTAAGAAGTAATTAAAATTTATAGGTGAGTATTATTTTAAACTTAACACCAGGAGCAAAAGAGTTTTCAAAATTTCAAACATTTACGCCAATTTAACTAAAATAATACAGAAGTTGCTTTATCAGTTTCAGCGCCAAATTTGACCACCAGATCAGCTAGCTACAAAATTCAACGCATAAATAACATGTACAATAACAAAACAAAAAAGCGGCTTACTTTTAAGTTTTTTTTATTATTTTTCATTCTACTTGACTCCTACTTATGATATTTATAATGGTCAAGGGGTTTTACAATATATGCATTATTCTGGCCTAAAATACACTGATTTTAAACGCTTGTTAAGACGTAAGATTTATAAGAATTTCCTTAGTCTTTAATCTTATAGAATTAGATATATTAGAACATATAATATTGTTATTATTTTATGGATCAATTTAGTCTTAATTTTTAATATATATACATATTTTCGTTTTATAGATTTTATAGCTATATAATTTTTTTTCATTATCTTTTTGAATATAATGATTATTGTTATGTATCGTAATTTGCTCCTGAAAAGCCCTTTTTGGGACGAAGGAATCGAAATAAAGCATGTATGTAATACATATAATATATTGAATAATAAATAAAGTAGTAATCACATATATTCTAAAAATATTACAAAAACCAGTTGACACAATCATCAAATAGATTATTTGATAATAATTAAATAATCTTTTTTATAGATGAAGTTTGCTTGTTTGTTTATTATAACGACAGGTGATCCTTATTTTAGACATAAAAATAAATAATACAAACTTATAAGATTCGGCATTTTTCATAATTATTCAAAATGGCTTCCTTCATTTTTATCCAATGAGCATCGAGAACATTTTAGACTCGCAAAGGATTGTGGGTACGATGAATTGTTAAGAATTCATCGCTTATTTACATAGTAATTTTGAGCTTAATCTCAAGTTTTATAGACAGTAACGCCGAACCGTCTGCAAAACCGTTGCTAAAGCTCAAGAACGTCCCCAAGAGAAGTGAGTGGATGTATTTTATAGTCACCTTTCTTGTTGCCGTAATTGAATCGCTAAGGCCGGTGTCGTTTTTCAGGATTTCGGAAGATTAATAGCCAAGGTACTTAAAACCTAATCACTTTGATTAGTTTTTTTATCTACAGATTTCATCTACAACACCTACCTAGGATGTACATCTTAGAAGATCAATTTTTTTTTTGCTGATTATAAGCCGAGCTTGTCTTTGCATCGCAGTAGCGCGCCGTTTTGAAAGGTTGGTGTCATAGAAAGTTCACTTCTCAAGTATGAATAATAAGGTGTTTTTTTCCATACTGACTTCTTTGCATTTATATATCTATTTTTTTTTTGCTGATCATAAGCCGAGCTTGTCTTTGCATCGCAGTAGCGCCGCCGTTTTGAAAGGTTGGTGTCATAGAAAGTTCACTTCTCAAGTATGAGTAATAAGGTGATTTTTTCCATACTGACTTCTTTGCATTTATATATCTATTTTTTCATGATTTGTCTTAACTAGAATATAATATTTTACCATCAGCAAGAGCTTTAATTTCACCATTAAGTGTTTGCTTCTCAAATCTGAATTAATCAGGGTTTTTTTGTTTTTTTTTCATTTTTCTTTGCATCTATTTATTTACTTTTTCAACATCATGGTTTATCCTAACATATTCTTTTAATTATCAGTAAGACCTTTAAGTTCATCAGTTATTTGCTTGGGCTTTAATCCCTGGAAAAACTAATGAAAGCCGTTTAAAAAATATTTTACGATTTTAATATTTAGCCTACCACTCAAAAATGTTGACATTATGTTCTCTAACATTTCCAATCTCAATTTTGCGCTCGAAACTACTTGTCAAGACTTGTCAAGCCTTTCAAGAAAACTATGCATTTTATTCTCATTCAGTCGATCTAGCTTTATATTAGAGAGCTTAAGATTCGCGTTTTTCTCCCGCAAACGGCAAGCATGACCAAGTTTTCCTCGTTTTCCTGTATTTCACTACCTTTTGCAAACCTTCTAACCAAAGAGAAGCTACGACTTAGAGTTTTTTGCGATTCCTTTTTACTAATTAGTAAATAACTTTTCACTAGTCAACTGACGTTTCACGTTTGCCGTCAGTAAACGTTTGCCGCAAACTCTCTATTGAATTTCCCCCTCGAACGACAGTTCCTTCGATCATACAACTTTCACTATGGCCCCTTAGCTTCGCTACTAGCCAATGAAAGCTCGGCAGACACACAAAATCGAATATAATATTTGTCTTAACAAAGTCGGTATTTGATAAAATACTTTTAATTTCCTACGAGTACGGTACTTGATATATTTACAACGAGACTAGACGTTGTGTTTCCAGTTAGACGTTTTAAGCAAATATAAGCTTCTATGCGCGGATAAGATAGCGGAGGATATCAATTATAACCATCAATGAAAGAGTCTCCTAAATCTCTACTTCTATATTGCATGAACAAATACTATACCCTCGAGACACCAGCAAAACCTTTAAAATAACTAACAGTCTGTCGAGCTGAGCTTAGGCTTAAATCATTAAATACATGAAATAAAACTCCTACTTTATGAATGAGAATTTCTAAGCAGATAAAAGACAATTGCTGAGAACCACCGGTGACATTTTTCAATATTTAGACAATTCAAGGCCCACGTAACCGCTTATGACGCCAAAACCCTTCAAAATAATCCAGAAAACCACTTGAGTGTAAACAAGTATTTGAGTATGTCGTACTCTTCTTGCGAGCTTCCGGATGTAAAATTTTCCAGCTCTGATCCGCCGTGCACTTCAGCATTTAATAAGGAGGAAATGAAACTCTTCAGTGGAGTAGAACAAGTATATTAATTCAATTCTTTAAATGATAATTAAGATTAATTAGTATAGGTAATCATTTCTCATACAACTCAGTTCTCGATTCCCCTTTTTTATCACTCTTGATCCCACTACTACTAGAATCCTTAAGATCCTTGTCGTAGTTCCTTTTGTTGGGCTAATTAACACCATTATCTTGCGACTCCTAAAGGAGTTCAAACATTTGAATAAGAAAAAGAATTCGAAGAGGATTCTGGTGGTAGTGGTATCAAGACGTAATAAGGAGAATGGTGAATTAAAAACTCATTTTTGGTTATGGGTTAAATACATTTTACATATTTCAACCGCTTGATAACTATATTGATGGACTTGAGGTCTTTTACCAGTTAAATTTCACCTCCTGTGAGCATCCTCAAATATTCTTCTTCCCAGATATGCTTTTCAATCACTGGATCATCTTGATTTTAATGAATTAGCTGTCAGTACGTGTTGAACTATAGCTAATTTTATTCATTCAGTTATAAATATTTTATAGTTTTTTTTTCTTTCTATTGACGTTTTTTCGCGAAGCAGCGCCCTAATTTAAAACCTAGGTAGTTTTGGAAGATTTTAAAATAAAAGTTTAATTGGCTTTCAGTTATTTTCCTAACCGTTTATAATAAGGTATTTATTGCCGACTTAAAGCTGCTATTTAGATAAATGCTTGAGCTTCCTCCTCTTCCTCCTCCTCTCTCCATAGGAATAGTTTGTCGTCTCGTCTCCTCTCCCCCATGTAAAGCAAATAATATTCACATTCAAATTTCAGCTGATTTCATTTTCTTTTTTCTCGTAGTTGTTTTTTTATTATCATGAAAAACAAATGATAATCACAACAACCAAAATTTTTGTATCTTTTGACTCAAGAATGATTGAATTTACTTAGTGTCCGAAGCAATACAGCTGTTGCCTCCATCAAAGTTAATGAAATTCAACCGAAAATTATAAAAAAATCCATCCAGAGAAACAAAATAAGCCATGAAAATAAGTGTTTAGATTGAATAAACGGATGACAATCCATATCACATGACCTGAAATTGTGGCTGAAAAAATATGAAAAACCTACTATCCATGCAGAGAAACAATTGAAAAGACCATGGCTGCCAAATAAGCGTTCAAATTGAATAGAATTTTGGCTTGTTAAAAGCCGCTAGCTTGAAAATGAAAGTCAACAAGCATCCAGAAGACAGAAAATGTCAAGGATAAATAATGAAATCCATGATTAAATTCAGTCTCTCTGTCTTAAGAGAATTACGTAGTGGAAATTTTGGTTTATTGCGGTTAGCAATGGACGAAGACGAAACTCCGCCATTTTGACTATCCGTTTCAATATTCAATTGAGCATTTCGATTTAGCTGTTTTTATTTAAGGAAAAAGTCAAAAAGTTGGCGATACTCTGTGTTGCTAAGCAAAAAAGTTCAAATCTGTCAGAGAAAATAAGAAGCAAAGTAAACAAACCAACTTCTATGCACACGATTTTATAGTTCAGTCCCATCATTTTGGCACTTAATTTATGGCCGTAGCAAAACAGCTGACTAAAGTTCTTCTTTTCCTTCTCAGATGAACGCTTTTCGCTACAAAACGTTTCTAGTTGTGGCGAGAATTTTAATGGAATGCTTTTCTTCTGGAAAAAGCCAAACAAACAACTCGAGGGAGTTGTGCTCTTCGACAGAGTGTAGCTGCTTTTCTGAAAGTTCACAAGGACATCATGAAATTACTGCAATTTGCGAGGTAAAAAGAATTGGGGATTTGAAAAACATCATCCAGGAGCCACGAAATGTTACGACTTTGTAAGTTTGTTTTCCTGCTTTTTGTACTCAAATTGAACAAAATAATCTTCTAGCTACTACAAAGATTTTAAGCTTCTTTTTTTGGAACAAGTTCAACTCCAAATTAACTTCAGTTTTGCATGTGTTTGATTTAAGGTTCAAGGTTTGCCTAGATTTTTTCCTTTCCTTCTGCCTTAATTGTTACGAATCTTACTCATTCCAAAAACCTACTTTCTTATCTCCATGTTATCTCCTTTTTCTGTTCACCTATCGAGATATTTTCCAAATTTACTAAGCTAGCTTTTTTAGAAACAATATCAAAAACTTAAAATATTTATCGAAGCGGCTTATTAATACTATTGTTGGCTTCAAAATTAAATATTTTTGAATCTCTTTTGAGGCGTTGAAATTGCAGTTGTAAAATACTTGGTATATACAATCTGTTAAAACTGTAAATATAATTTTACTTCTTAATTATCTTCCTCCAGAATTCTTAAAGTGAATGACTTCTACACAATTCCGCCCTCGAAATTCGTGGACTTTACAAATCTTTTAAATCTGTAAGTACATATTTCCTGAAGTTCTACCTAAATATATGGAATCTTTTCTGTTACTGGAACTTGAACTGCTCAATCTCTTAGTGCTTGTGCATTAATGCTGAACAAACAACGAGAAGTGAATGAAAAATCTTGAATGAAAATTTGTAGAAAAAATCCTGTAATTTTTATATTATCAACTTAGAATTTTAGCGACTTTACTCTTCTTCGTTGTACGATATAACATTCTAATTTTATTTCCACTAAATAGCTATTTTCGAAAAACATTTCTCGTAGCATTTACCGGAGTTGAAATTGAGCTCAGTGTTCACAGTTGAGCCCGCAATGAGATGTTCTTTTGTTTTGAGAATCATACAAGTGAGGCTATCGGGTCGATACAATGCTTGTTGTCTCATTTGCATGCATCCGTAATAATTCTAAAATATAAATTAAGAACTCAGATTCAGGTTTAGTTTCAAGAAATAGAGGTTCAATTTTCACTGCAGCCATGTTAATAAGGAAAAAAAATAGAAATTTTCTCCTTTGGGAAATAAATTTTCTTGTCATGCAAAAAAAAAAAAAAAAAAACAGCACTGCATTATTCATGCCCTTAAACATGACTGCCGTAGAAAACCTCTATACAGAAGACAGTGATAGCAGGCAACATGTCAGTTTGCACTAATATCACAAATGAACAGTCGACACTAAAGCTTTTTTGTTTGTTTTTCAGGACATTATCAGACAACAGAATAGCTGTCATTACTAAAGACGCCTTTCGAGGCTTAAACCGTCTTCAGTTCCTGTAAGTAGCCTAAGAAATTTAAGACGAAAATGTCATATTCTATAAAAGATTTCAAGAAATATATTTTCCGTCATTGTTCTGAGATAAGAACAAAAGATAACTAGTAATAAGCGGCTATGATTTCCTGGTTATATATCCGAACTTTGCGTCAATGAAGTAATGTTTGAGGATTAAAACGGTAAACCAGTAGGTTTACTTCTATACAGAAGACAGCGATAGCAGGCAACATGCCAGTTTGCACTAATATCACAAATGAACAGTCGACACTAAAGCTTTTTCGTTTGTTTTTCAGGACATTATCAGACAACAGAGTAGCTTTCATTACTAAAGACGCCTTTCGAGGCTTAGACCGTCTTCAGTTCCTGTAAGTAGCTTAAGAAATTTAAGACGAAAATGTCTTATTCTATAAAAGATTTCAGGAAATATATTTTACGTCATTGTTCTGAGATAAGAACAAAAGATAACTAGTAATAAGCGGCTATGATTTCCTGGTTATCCGAACTTTGCGTCAATGAAGTAATGTTTGAGGATTAAAACGGTAATCCAGTAGGTATTGTGACGCTAAGGACGTCCGGAAAAGCATTATTGAAAATATAGAACGTTAAGAAATAGTAACTTTTTTTTCAAGAATGAAATCAACACCTTACCGCCCTCTGATTCTGGGATTGAATTAGAATTTAGAATTGTTGACTTTTACGTAGGGATGAAAACCCGAGGACCTGCCCAAAAACCCTTATAGGAGAAAACAACACATAAATACAGATATGATTCAACTTAACATCTCCTTATTACGTCTTGATATCACCACTAAAAGAACGAGTTAAGATGTTTGAATGAGTAAGTAATTGGAAGAGGATTCTGATATTAGTGCCGGTTAAAAGTGGTAATAAAGAGGATCAGAGAATCGAGTTATATAAGAAAACACCGCATTTGTCTTTGGCAAATTCGTTTATTCAAGTAGTTTCCAATTCATAGGGAAAAAGAGTTTGACTTTTCGTTGTTTTTGCTTTGCCTGTAGTCAGATTTTTATTTCCATATTTTGAACTTTCCTTCAAATTTTTATTTCATCTGAAAAAAGATGGTATACAATAGCCAAGCTGGTATACCAGATGTCCATCAAATAATTATGCCACAGTTTTGCAACCAAAATGTTAAATGGCACTAAATCTATTACCCGTCACTCGCCAAAATCAATCTATGACGATTAGTCTATCCTCTCAAGTTAACTGTCGCAATTATTTTGACAGATTTCGTCTGAGTGCGACTACGCAATGATTTACAGCACGTACTACATGCATACAGGGCAAAACATTAGTGTAACATTGAAATGGCTTTTAATGTCATTTATGTGTCGTCCAATCAGAGTACAGCTACAATGCAAATGTGCGATATGAATACAGCAACACGACACTAGAGAAAAACGTTTGCGCATGCGTGCCTTTCAGCACGCTTTCCAAGAATTTATAGAGTTTTAGTGAGAAAATAAATGCTTGTTTTCTCCGAGTATACAAAAAAATTCGTGGGTATACTTTTGTGAGACCAAGATAATGTGTTAATAAAGCCAATATGAAAGAATTAGCCTTAAGTTTCAAGAACTGATCTTAAGTTTTGGCATTTTGTAAAGACTATTCTTCAGGCAAGTGTGAAAGTCAAATTTGCATATTTTTACAATAGCACGAAGACGCTTTCGACTAATTTGCATACGGACTTAGAGCATGCGCAGACGTTTTTCACGCGTGTCCAGCAACACTGCATGAAAAAAAATTTCAAATTTAAAAATATAATTAACAGGAAATTAAAGACTTTTTGTTTTAAGATTCTTCAAGTGTATCGTGCAGTGTAACATTGAAATGGCTTTTAATGTCATTTATGTGTCTCGTCCAATCAGAGTACAGCTATAATGCAAATGTGCGATATGAATACAGCAACACTGACATTTTTTTTCAACTATTGGGGAAAAAATTAACAGGAAATTGAAGACTTTGTATTTTAAAATTCTACATATTCATCGTATTTTGTGTTTTTATTTCCTTTTAGAAATCTTAGTGGAAACAAAATAAGAGTTTGGGAAGGAGAAGACTTATCTTCACAGCTTCCCTCATTAAGAAGCATCGACCTGACTGGAAATCCAAGATGGACGCCAACAGACGCGCTTCTCAGAACCCAAGGACTACAAGAAATAAAAGGGTTAACATGGAGCAACAACTGCGGCGAATGTAGCCTAGTAAGAAACGAAAGCAACCCTTTAACAAAGCTATACAGCCAAGGTAGTTACAGTGATTACATCGTATGGCACTGTAGGGGAACGGAGTACACCGTTTCCAAGGAGACACAAAATTTCGCACGATTTCACTTCCTACCCGAGTGCTTTACCTATAATAAAAAATGCTACCAATCCGAGGTCAAAGCGACAATGACTCACCGTTGCTGGGATACCGATAATCGAATACTTTACATTGAATATGTCCTTGGGTTTATCGTCATAGTACTGAACGTTACCGTGGTAACGGTAACACTCACGAGCTCCCTTAAAACAAACGTTGCTATGCTACTGGTGTCGAATTTGGCTATAAGTGATTGTTTAAATGGTATTTATAGTATCTCCATTACACTAGCGAGACAGAGCTCTCTTTATACTGAGTTCGTGACGTTTTCGGACCGTCTATGCCCTGTACTGGGATTCCTGTGGGTTTTGGGCCAATTCAGCACCATACAAACTTCGTTACTATTAACCATTGAACGGTATACTACGATAGTGTTTTCCATGAGGCCACACATGAAGCCAACACCAGGTGTAGCACTCATTTGTATATCCTCTTCATGGGTAATAGCGCTCATAGCCGCAATCTCACCCCTGGTAGGGATGGGATCCTACGTTACAAACACGTACTGCGTCCCTATGCAACCGTCAAAGGATGTACCAAGTACATTCCTCTACAGCCTTTGCATGTCCCTAATTGGAATAATCCTTTACTTCATCACTATTCCACTCTATGTTCGCATCTTCGCCTTTGTTCGCAAATCAAGTCATCAAGTTGGAATCAAGCGTGATGGTAAAATCGCTCGTCGTATATCGATTCTTGTCCTCACCAACATGATCTTCTTCTTAACACCTATCATTATCGCATTATTATGGCTACTGACTGACATCTTCAAGAAGAATATCTCCGTACAGGCGCGTAATGTGTTGGTGGGCGTCTTCCCAACCGTCTGTTTTACCCTGAACAGTTTCCTGAATCCGTTGCTGTATGCTTTTAGAAATACCCGCTTCAGACAGGCTCTACATTTAAAGTTGAAGAAAGTCGTGATAAGACCGAATTCTTCTGTTGGGGACATTACGCTGAAGTCAAGGACAGAAAGCAAAATAAACAATTAACGATGCGCGATATAGCGCGACACCCGACACACGACAAAACCACTAGCGTCATTTTAGTCGCTTACGACTTGGTTACTGCGGATGAATATATATGTATCAAACGGGTCGAGTTATTTTTTCATGATTGACGGGAGCCAAAAACTAGACGTCTTAAGGCGCAGGCACGCAGTGCAACATTGCGCGCCATATTGCTGAAGTAGGATCGTTTCTACTTCAGCAACATTTCGTGCAACAAATTGCGTCGTGTGACATGGCTCGCAACATCGATTGCCTGCAACTTTGCGCGCAATTTTTCACCGTTTGTCCGTAGCTCAAAATCTGTTTGCCTGACGTGATTACTACGTAAAGGTCTTGCCATTATGACGTCATATTTCACGTGACTTAAAAATTAATGACGTTGATAACAAAATAGAATGATTATATATATACATAGTTTTTTCCCATGAAAATTGCAACAAAATTACAGTAATAAGAAAATTTATGGCTGAAAGCACGAGTCTGAACAAAGCGTGTCACGTGGAAGTCTTGCGTGACATGACAGCCATGTAGTCACGTCACTGTGTAAGGTTGCTCTTAGTTCTTTGTCATGGCCATGGATGACCAATGTCTTGAGAAAAATATAACATTTTTTATCACAACAATAAACCAGATTAATCCTTTTATTGACATTATTATTAACCCTGTTTACCATGATTCTTGGTAAAATACTGCTAAAGAAGATCATGGAACAATTTTCTGTTCTGTCTTATAGCTATAAGAGATTTCAAAAAATAGGGCTCTTTGGTTAAAAATATAGATACCCACTAGTGACCCAATGGCACAACCAACACCCAAGTCTGCTGCAGATACTGCACATGGTAAAAATATTGGTGAATTGAGAGTGAATAGCAAGGGCAGATCCAGGGAGAGAGTCAGGGGGGTCCAGACCCCTGTCATACCCAAGGCTCCATTGTTTGTTTTATAAGGTTCCATTGTTTGTTTTATCCTAAAATTTAGTTTTGCCACAGGTTTGAAGTAAATTTTGTATAAAGTATACATTTGAACTCCCCTCTCAACAAATTCCTGGATTCGCACTTGCATAGTAAATGCAGCATTGCTTGATCTAACTGATACCATGAGTATATATTATAGTTCCCAGTACTTTCATTTCTTCAGCCAACACCAACAATCAAGAGACTGGGCATGATTCAATTTCTGAGACATTTGATTAGATGGACCTTGATAATATACAGTGCCACAGCCATTCCCATAAGTTGAGAATAAAAACCTCTGTTGAAACCCATGTAACCTCATTCTGAAGTGCTTGAATGTGATGCCATAGACCTTTTCTGAGTTAGCGAACATGGAGCATTGTGGTCTACTAGCTTCAGTTCAAACATATTTTTTGTCCATCATGCCTTATGTGGTGTTGTTCGTACCAAAGCTAGACCACAATGTAGCTGTTTATTGAACTCAGAAATGGCCTATGGAGGGAAATATCTATAATGTTTAAGCTAACATGGCTGCCCCATGAGAAATGTCCATGGTAGAAGAATGAAAAATTAGCAAAAAATAAACTTGAGATTAATATGCATCATCAAGAAAGAATATGAGAAAATTGTAATTATAAACAAAAAGATCATTTTGATTTGTATCAAAATCAAAATCAATCAATCAATCAATCAATAAAATATTGATTAATTATTCCAAAAAAATTCCTTAATTAACAATGACCTAATCAAAATTTAGTGTGAGGTGGATGGAAAGTCAGATATCACAGAGGGGATTGGATGCAGGGATGGTAGCCCCCTCTATATTTTAAAACTGCAATTTTTAACCTCTCCATTCCCTCACATTCAAAAATCTGCACCGCCACCACTGAAAATGTATGAATGTAAACTGTTTAATGAGGTCTTTCTCCAATTCCCCCTGCTAAATCATAAACAAGCTGTGCAACTTCTAACGCCAATGCATCTGCTTCCTCTCTGGAATTACCCTCGGCATAGACTCGGACCACATCCTCAGTACCCGAAGGGCGTGCAAATGACCTAGCATCGGCATACTTGGCTACCACTTTGTTTATTTCATCTTGAAGGCCTTTGGGTTCCAAGGCTTCAGTTTCAATCTCCGAAGTCTTGAGAACTGTGCGATCCTTAACTTTTACCTTCAGTTGTCTGCTTGCTAAGTCTGTATAACAGCTATACCACTTTTGGAGATCCCAGCCCCTGGCATTGAGGATAGCTTCGACGACAAGCATATCACTCATGGCATCCCCAACAGCTTGATTAATCAAATCTATCATACTTATCAGTATTGTTGCTGCTTTGTTTTCCTCTGATTCTGGAGCAGTGCTCTTAGCAGCCTCTGTTATCTTGTGTGTTGCTTCAGTGCTAAATATTACTGTTCCATGTCCATTAGCCTCAAAGTAGATGCCAATATCGAACTGTTCAGCTCTGTGGTGGACATACTTGACACCTGTCTTTGCAAATGCTACTGGGACTTTCAGCTCCTCTTGGGCATACTTTGTAGAACTACCATTAGCATAGGCAGTCTGTACCATGCCAAGTCCTCTGTCCAGAACCACACCTGTTTGGTCAACCATTTCTTTCAGGTACCCAGCAATCAAAGTAGCTATTCGGTCACCATCCAAGAGGTGGAACTTCTTTTCTTCATCCAAAAAGAAATACATCACTCTGTCAGCATCACCATCAAACGTGACGCACTTTTCGCCAGGGCTGATTGTCATCCCTTGTGGCTCACATTGCCCTACCTTGACATAATCTGCACCACACTTCTCATTGAGTTTCTCGACAACACCATCATTAAAAACCACTAATGGTAGCTGTCCTTTCATATGGCTTGATAATTCCTTAACTTTTGGCCCTCCAACTCCATTTGCACCATCAAGTTTGATTTCTGTTGGCTTGGCAGTGCTTGTCAGTGCTTGCACGTTTAGGTAAGCCTTGGAAATTTTCTTATAATATCCATTTTCTGTTGCCTCGCCATACTTCCCTCCTGTATTGTGACATCGCACCATGTAATGCAGCTGGGGTGTGGTCAATACACCTGAAATAATGAAACATATGCCATTAAAATATGGACAGCGAAAGGGCACTATTGATGTAGTGGGATTGAAAGATAGATTAATGGATGGATGAAAGAATGGATGGATGGATGGATGGATGGAATGATGGATGGATGGATGGATGGATGGATGGATGGATGGATGGATGGATGGATGGATGGATGGATGGATGGATGGATGGATGGATGGATGGATGGATGGATGGATGGATGGATGGATGGATGGATGGATGGATGGATGGATGGATGGATGGATGGATGGATGGATGGATGGATGGATGGATGGATGGATGGATGGATGGATGGATGGATGGATGGATGGATGGATGGATGGATGGATGGATGGATGGATGGATGGATGGATGGATGGATGGATGGATGGATGGATGGATGGATGGATGGATGGATGGATGGATGGATGGATGGATGGATGGATGGATGGATGGATGGATGGATGGATGGATGGATGGATGGATGGATGGATGGATGGATGGATGGATGGATGGATGGATGGATGGATGGATGGATGGATGGATGGATGGATGGATGGATGGATGGATGGATGGATGGATGGATGGATGGATGGATGGATGGATGGATGGATGGATGGATGGATGGATGGATGGATGGATGGATGGATGGATGGATGGATGGATGGATGGATGGATGGATGGATGGATGGATGGATGGATGGATGGATGGATGGATGGATGGATGGATGGATGGATGGATGGATGGATGGATGGATGGATGGATGGATGGATGGATGGATGGATGGATGGATGGATGGATGGATGGATGGATGGATGGATGGATGGATGGATGGATGGATGGATGGATGGATGGATGGATGGATGGATGGATGGATGGATGGATGGATGGATGGATGGATGGATGGATGGATGGATGGATGGATGGATGGATGGATGGATGGATGGATGGATGGATGGATGGATGGATGGATGGATGGATGGATGGATGGATGGATGGATGGATGGATGGATGGATGGATGGATGGATGGATGGATGGATGGATGGATGGATGGATGGATGGATGGATGGATGGATGGATGGATGGATGGATGGATGGATGGATGGATGGATGGGTGGGTGTGTGGGTGGATGGATGCATAGGTAGTTTGGATCAAATAGTTAATGGGTTACTGAATAAATGTATGGATTAGATGAATAAATGAATGAAGAAAGGAATAAACAGTTCTGATTGATTGATTGATTGATGATAAATTATTATTGCATATACTTAGTGATTTATCAGAGAAATATGATTTAAATAACTCAAAATATCTCACTTTAATTCCTATCATATATAACATCCTATCATATATAACAACAAAGTAACGATAACAAATTAAAGGCAGCTAGGGGTGTGTTCATTATGCATGGGGTTCTCACTTTCACTTGTTTTGATTCACAATTTTAGAAAACTACTCACCATAATCATGATAAATTCCACCTAACGCCTGTATACCATCCATTAGAGCTCGTGTGAACATCAAACCACTTGGCCTTGTATCTCTAGCGATAAAAACCTTGGCAGCTTTCACCATATCGATGTCATTAGTGGCAATGATCTCCTTCAAAACTGGGGCCACGGCTTCCGCATTTGCAAGAGAAGTTGCAAACTTCTCCCATGAGGCGTTCAGCATTTCTCCCATTGGATCTACGAGCTTAACTCCGTTATCATAGACTGGATTATGCGATGCTGTGATCACTACGCCGATAGCTTTTCCATCCATAGCACGCGATCTTAGAGAAGCTAACATCCCCATTCGGAACATAACAGCCTCTAAAGTCTCGGCGCGACCCCGAAAACCGGCCGTTCCGTAGCTGTATTTCATGTCGATGTTAGGGTACTTTTTGCTTGCCTCGTTAGCATTATGGAGCACAGTCGCCATTTTAAATCAACGCGTAAAAAAGATACTAAAACTCCAACAAAATTTGAAGTCACGGGAGGATGAACTTTCTTAGCCACGTCAAAATACCACAGGAAGCCCGCACTATTACATATTTATTTCTTGCTTTCTTTTCGCACATTTCCCTTGTAAAATACACCCTTAAGAAATACCACGAATATTCTTTACAAACACAAAACTTTAAAGGAAGAAAATAATACTTTAAAATTAAGAATGAGATATCTCAATAAAAAAAAGTGTAATGGTTTACCTGTGTTTTTCTTAGGCATGCGCACGGAATAATGTTTACTGAACAAAATTCAGAGAACATCGCGGACTCGTTCTCTTCGCTGTTGTTTCGGCCATTTTGATCGTGGTTCGAAATAAAACAGAAGGTAAATCCACTAGATTCTTTACCATCTTAAAGTTTAGATTCTATCTATCGCGTTCAAAGTAATCTTTTAACAATATATTTTCCTACTCACCATGTATTTTTGCGCTTACTCTCCAGTATCCCTTTAAAATAAGCTTTGTTGTGTGCAATGATATCTTCGTGTGTCTATGTCCATACGCCAAATACTGTGCATACTACAACATAAATCAATGTGTTATGCTTCATCTTTGTATAATATTAAGGTGCATCGAAGGAGGCTTTTCACTTACGTTGTCAAATCTCTTTACCATTTGTTTCTTGTTTCCACAGCTCAAAAATGGCTCCCAAAGTGGAAATGGCAGTCGGTCTGCAAAAAGGCCATAAAGTTACCAAGAACGTGTCAAAGCAGAAACCTTCCAGAAGAAAGGGGGTAAGACTTTCTCTTACTGTAAAACGACGATTTGTTCCATGATATTAAAGCCCTGAAACGGATAGTACTACACTTGAAATTAGGTTTGAGCAGAAATAAACTTTGTTGCAAATCAAGGTCATTTACTTATGGGACTAAAATCTCATGAGACTTCTCAAATCTGTTGTCTTTCCAAGCCAATCACAAGACAGTATACTCAATTGTATTAGTGGTATATGGTTGTGATAAACAACATCAGACTGATTCTCTGTAGATTTGCACCATCATATTACCTTCGTTATTTAATGTCTTTCCTTCTCGTATATTTATGACCATGACTTAGGTGTGAAATTTTGTATATTTGGAGATCGAGGGTGGTGTAGCATTAATCCACTTGCCTCTCACCTCCGAGGTCTCGGGTTTGATTTCTCAACTCCCTGCCATCAGAAAATTAGTTTGCATTCTTATCCAGCGATAGGCTGCTAATATGAGCCCGAATTGTTGTCAGTGCTTTAGTTACAATCACAAGATTTTAATTTTTAGATTTGTGGGAGAGCTAGAGTAGTTAGCTTACATTCATTTATACCTTATGATGTTCAACTTTGAATCTCTATTTTTCATTTTAGGCAAGTAATAAGAGAGTAAAGTTTGTCCGTGACATTGTCCGGGAGGTCGTCGGTTTCGCTCCTTATGAGAAAAGATGTATGGAGTTACTCCGTATCGGCAAGGACAAGAGAGCACTGAAATTCTGTAAAAAGAGGGTAAGTCCTTCCTAACAGAAGCCATACTATGTAGACAGATACAATAAATGCCCCAGACCGTTGCAGATGTCTAGACATTCTTGCTTTTGTCAATCAGATAGTTACTAAAACCCTATCAATATGTACTGTAAGTCTCCATACCTGAAAGGAATTTTCTTACACACTTACTGTGATTCTCAATATTCTGCGAACTCAGACATTTCAACGCCTTGTTGTGAAATTGGTTTTTCGCTGCCGCCAATCAAAACTAATCAGTCGGTACCTTTTATATTTTTGACTGGTGGTAGTGAAAAACCAAATTCCAACGGGAAAGTCACATCTACCGGAGTTCGCAGAATATTAAGAATCACAGTGAGCCTGGTTCACACTAGCGTCGTAATCATAATCATAAGCAGCATATGCAGACTCAGTTTTGTATTTATCACTTAGGTGTGAAAAAGACAATCACTGTTAATGAGCAGTACGCTACTGAGTTTGCATACGTTACAATATGATTACAATGCTTGTGTGAACCAGGCTTTAGACCCTGTCCACTTCTAAATGAAAATGTTCACTGTAAAGATATTTTTGAGAAAACTCTCCAAAGTTGATGCTTTATTTCTTAAAGCTGTTTGTGTCATTGTCTCGAACACACAATTTTGAAAGTAACTGTATGTCACTCCATAAAACATTTGTTCAAAACGAAAAAAGTCTGAGACAATGTTATACTGATTTAAATTTTTTTTTCACATTTAGCTTGGAACTCATGTCCGTGGAAAGAGAAAGCGTGAAGAAATCCATGGTGTTCTGGCTCAAATGAGGAAACAGCAACATTAAATTCATACTGTGACATAAATAAAACTGCCATTTTCTTCTGAAGTATTTGTTTGATTCTTTCAACCCTTCACTAGAGGTTGTGCAAATGCTCACAATATTGTGATAATATATTGACAATGTCCAATATTGTTGGGTTCACATGTTATGAGCAATTGAAAACCTTTTTTGGTGGTCACTGGGATTTGCTGAAGTTTCGTACTTGATGCTATAAGAAGAATGTGACTGTGCAATGTCCATTGCATCAGTAACACTAACTTTTTATGGAGTGTTAATATAGTTAATCATACTGAAGGCAAATTTGATTAATTATACTAATGATCCATGATTGACAGCCAGTTTAGTAATAGTGACCAACATTGCATGGTCGCATTCTTGTTCGTACATACTGCTGCCAAGTTGGTTCGTTTGAGCACCTGACTTTCTTGTGGGAGGTCCTATTTGGACCAACACTCGGGGGGGGGGGGGTCTTTTAAAAAGTAACTGAGGAGAAAGTGCTGCTTTGTACTAACATCTAGTTAGACTTTCAAGTGGCTTGGATGACCACTTTAAATGGTGGTACCATCTCGCCACATCATAACTAACCAATATAGGAGGGACAAAAGAGCCACTGAGGGTGTAAAGAAAACCTGGCAGTGACCACACTGTGCCTACATCTCATTCTAACCACCTTGGATTATATTTGTATAGAAAGGGTGCCATATAAATCAGGCTTTGAATATTCCCACAAAATAAATGGCTAAATGAGAGTTGAAAATTACAAACATCGAGTGAAATAAAGTCTTGGAGTTTGTGCAATAAGTTAAACCCATTGAACTTTGGAGTAAAACATTTAGGAGCAAAGGAACACAAGATAAGTTAGTAATCATATAATGCTCATTTGATTCAAACAATTGGTTGGGAGGGGAGAACAATCCAACCACTAGGTGTCCTAGTGCCCTTCATGTGCCACATTTAAAGACATCCTTACCCAATGGATGGGTACCAATCATTTTGGGTCATCTTTCTCCCGGAGAATGTTGACCAGTGCTCTGCTAACAAAGCAATTTCATGCTCAACATTGGACTTTCTCACATGTTCCCCATCTCACTTTGTATTACATTTAGGTGGAACTGAGGATTCTTCCCTCTGTAGATGTACACCAAATTTTCAGATACATAAATTATACTAAATGGCCTATAAATATTTTTTTAATTTTATTTCCACCATTTTGTTACTAAAAATAGAACAAAATGGTGGAAATAGAAATTTTGAAATTCATATCTCTCATTTTGGTCATACTTGAATTTTTATGCCAAGTTTGTGGCATCATTCTCCTGCCCAATTTCTTTCTGCAGTTCTCAATATTCTGTGAACTCAGACATTTCAACAGCTTGTTGTGAAATTGGCTTTTCGCTGTGGTTTTTTGCGCTGTATATTTTTGACTGGCAGCAGTGAAAAACCAAATACCAACGGGTAACTCGCAACTACCGAGTTCGCAGGATATCAAAAATTGCAGTTAAACCAGAAAAAGTAAAAACAAATTATTGTGAAGAACATGGAATTGGAAGTTTGGAATGAAACATGGTCTGAAATGGGAACATTTTTACGTCCATGAGGAGTCTAGGGCAACAAACATGACTACCATTTCTAAAATTAACACACTAAATACAAATACATTTAAAAATAGTTATATTACAGAATAAACAAGGAATTGTTAATAAATAAAAAAAAAATTTTTAGACAAAATATATACCATGAAAATGTGTACAACAAAAATCAAAGCTGGAAAATATCTGATGTTAATGACATGAGACTTTTTTCAAGTAATGTCATTGAAATTAGTTTTTGTTACAAATCAAACCTTGCAACAAAGAGTGATAAAAAAAAAGCTAACTTTTGATTAACATATATTACTATGGTTTTGCATATTCTGTGAGCACAGACATTCCAATGGCTTGTTGTGAAATCAGATTTTTACTGCCATCTGTCAAAAACATAAAAGATACCAACGAATTAGTTTTGATTGACTGCAGCAAAAAATCAATTTCACAACAAGTTGTGGAATGTCTGGGTTCATAGAATGTGTAATATTGCAGTAAGAATTGGTTTGAACAAAAAGAGTCTCTTGTATGCATTACTGGAGAAGAGATTATCAATACAAATGATTGGCAATCTTTGGTTATAATATACTCTTCCTCCAGGAATAGTCACTGTTTGAACACCTCTTTAATTTATCCCATCTTTGGTCGGCATTTATCTCCATGTTAAGCTATGACATTGGGGACACTATTTTCCGACAGTGTTTTGTGGTGTTTACTTTAAACGGCACATGCAAAAGTAGCAGTGTAATAACTTGCTACTAATATCCAATTTTTATGCTTTTTCGTAATGGCTCACATCGCAATAAGATCCAACATCACTCAAGCATAAAAGAGTATCAAAAATCTAAGGGATTCCTAGATGGTCTCTGCATAGATAGAATCTTGAGCTTGATTTGATCATAATCTAACAAAGCCTAGAAGAGTATCAAAAGTCTAAGGGATTCCTAGATGGTCTCTGCATAGATAGAATCTTGAGCTTGATTTGATCATAATCTAACAAAGCCTCGGCCAGCCTTCTGCGTAACTTTGCTACCCTTTCCTCTTGTAACTTCACTTCACTGTCCGATATTGTAAATGGTGTACATGGCGGTTGATCAATGTTTATCCATATTTCAGGATGCTTTTCTAGAGCAACTATCGACGTGTGTTGTCCTCTTATACCAGTACTGGAGTGTAACTTGGCCATTAAAGCATGAAGTAAGCCTTTTTCGTCAATACCAGGACCAACAATTTTAAATCCTTTAGAAAGATTGAAGCTATCTAGTTTACTTCCATCTGATGCGTCAACTGCTGTAATTCCTTGTAAACGTTTTTCCCAGAACAACTGCTTCGGCTTATCTTTATTAATCTTAGTATTTTTATAAGACTGTTCCATTTTACGCTTTTTCTGGGGACTAGGTTCCTCAGTCGAAGGGTAATATGAGACAGGCTGCTTTGAAAAGGACTTTGTGGACTGCCGTACTGGCGATGGTTGAATGGTCCCATTCAAATCTCTGCTATAATTCTGCGGATTGGTCCGTCGTCTGCTACTACGCTTGCAAAAGGTACCATTTCTAAAATCAAAGTCTGTGAGGTCAACACCTCCAAGTTCTTTTTCTAACTGTGGCTTGGAACGGCATTTTTTACCATCAGGACTAAAAAGATAACATAAATAAAATAAAATAAATTGTTATAGCAATACTAGTCATTTTAAAAGTTAGAAACAAAATGTTATTATTTCTGGTCATTTATCATTTCAACATAAACATTTCAACAGATGGCTTTGTTAAAACCAAACTGGCTACAACTATATATGTCATGTGTCTTTGTTCAAATTCTCTTCTTTTGAATGGGTTGAAAGCAATCAATGCCTTCAATCAGTGAATCAAAAATCGTTTTCTTCTTCTAAAAATGCTTTTTATGATTCGGTACATAAGATATTTAATAAAAATCTAAGTTCAAAATGTACAGATTTATGAAAGAAGTCGACAAAATTTTTTTACGGTCACATCACGTGGTCGACAATAAACTTCATTAACCCAAAACTACGTCACTAATCCAAGCTCATTTGTATCAAGTTAAAAAAAAGTTACAAATGTTACATTTTACCTATAATAATAAACATCCGACCGTCCAGCTGAGAGGCCGCCTTTTCTTATAACGATCTCTCTGTACCATCCTTTGGGCAGACCAGAGCACTCTTTTCGTACTGGTGGCTTTTCCTCCATCGTGACGCCAAACACACGAGTTTATCGCTCGTCTCTGTAGCACTTTATCTTCGAGAATGAAGATAAGACAACGATAGTAATTCAAACTTTCGTTAAAGAGTAATTTCCGCGTTTTATAAGAAGTAAAGAAGGCATGCAGTTGAAGACAATATCCAAAATGGCGGACAGACAACGAGTGAGGCCTTATTTAGAGGGCTGGACCTGTCAATCACGTGTCATTAGAATTATTTAAGGGCGCTCTTTACCTTCTCTCCATGGCAACGTCCTTAAAATTCAGTCAAAGGGGCACAAAAGGTAATGGTATCCGAATATCTGGTCGCTTACTGAATATAAGGGTTTTTAAACTTTAAACAAATCATTATTTATTTATTTATTTTATTTGTTTACTTTTGATTTTGAAACTCTTTTGAGGTAAAATATTTTTGAACACTGTGAAAAAAAACATTTGAAGTCATAGTAATACAACATGAAATACTCATTTTTTCGCAATACACCTAATGCAACATTTTTAATATGATAAATGTTAAAAACAAAACAAAAAAACTACAATATATCTAATGGAAATATTTTCGTATCCATGGCAACAAACGCACATTTTCATGCTATATTAGCCAGGTCGCAAAGCTCACCAACGAAAAAGCGCGAAAAAGGAAGACAAAAGTTGTCAAACTATTTCAAGAAAATCACCAAAAACTTTGGTTTTTCTGAGCTTTCTTTAGAGAAATAGAATTAGAATTTAGGATGGATTGAGTCTGGATTCTGTCTGTAGTAATCTCTGAAATTGTTGGGCATAAAATGAGCGATTTTCGAGGCAAAAATGCATGGTTTTCTTCCAGCGTTTCTAAAGATTGCAAGCAAGTTTGGAGTAAGTTGCTCAACTTCAAGTTCGTTTTCTTAAAAAATATTCTATCCACGGCTTTTTTATTTCCTTTAAAAAGTCATATTATTTAAAAAAAGGATTTTTTTGTTCGTATTTTTACAGAAAAAGGCGGTGGAAAGGTAGTAGATGATATCAAAAATGCAGGCTACATTTTTGCAGACGATCCATCTGTGTTTGAGATGTCAAGGTAATACTAAACAGATATGATTTTAAAAGTTAAAAAAAAATATATTTCCTATATGTAAGAACATGTTTGATAGATTTTTGAAATGCTTTCAATTGCAAGCTGCTAATTTTTTATTCAACCTCATAGCAATACCCACCTCCCCCCCCCCTCATTGTTTTATCGACCATCATTCCCCCCTCCCCCCTCCCATCATCTCCCTACATTTTATGATTCATGTTTTTTTGAATGACTACTTACTCTGTATAATTTTCAGTATCTAAAGAAATTGTAGTGTTTTCACTTTTAGGTTTTACAAATCTAGATTGTTTTTGGACAAAGGAGTACTACCCTTTAGATCAGCATGGTTACTAGATACTAATAAAAACATCCTTGACTGTATACTTTATCCGGAGGATTTTAAAGGTATTTTAAAATTTTTTTTCATTCATTCATTCATTCTTCCTCTCTTCTATCCATCTTTCCTCTCTTCCCACTAATTCCTTCCATCCTTCTTTCCTTTCTTCCTCCCTTCCTTTCCTCCTTCCAACTATCTTTCAAGTTCCTTCTATTTCTTCCCTTTTTTTCTTTCTTTCTTCCTTCCCTCCTTCCTTCCTTCCTTCCTTCCTATCTTTGTATAGGTTGTGTGATGTCATTCATTGTTATTTTTTTATCCAGAAACTGCCTTGCCAGAGGAAAAGGCTTTCGAAGATAAAGAGACATGTCAAACCTTGAAGAAATTCACAAATTCTCATTCACAAGACAGCGAGAGTACTTTTTCTCTGGATGACTTTGAGATACTGGGATCGCCAAACCATGAAGAATCAAAAGCATCACCAAATAAAGTCAATGAAGCAAGTTTTCTACAATGGGTTTGTGAAGAGAAAGGTTTAAGTCCAACCTTTCCAAGGATCAAGGAATCAAGAAATTCTTATTCAAACGGGAGTGAAAATGGTGTTCATTTGAAAAATGGTGATGATGATGATGACAGCACTGATGATGATGGTGATAATCAAACATCTCAACAATCAAAGTCAAAGAAATCAAATGTCCCACCAACTGTAGTCAAAGAAACAAATTGTTTAGAATGGAATTTTGACACTTTTGAAGATGAAGGATCAAGTCCACTTTTCCATAGACTCAAGGATTTTAGAAGCATTTCTGCTGTACACAGTAATGACACTGTTGTACTAGATAACAAGACACTGGGTCCAGAATCTTTGAATTCAAAGACACTAGACAAGACATCAAGAAAAGGAAAAAGTGGTCCTGGTTTGACAGAAGAACTAACAAAAGCACCAATACCATCACAAAATGAATACATTTTAGAGAAAGTAAACACAGATCAGTGCCAAGAAGCTTTGTCTCCAGTCATTTCAAGTAAGGAAAACACCAAAACCTCATCCTCTCAAGCCACTTCCAGTCACGTAGGCTCAAAGAAAATAGCATTCTCAGTCATTTCCAGTGAAGGCAACAAGAAGTTAACACCAGTAAAGAAAAAAGCAACTCAAAACAACAACTCCAGGACTAGGAAAAAAGATGATAGACATTATATGGTGCAAGATGAAGAGCTGTTTGATGAAACAGACTCTATTTCACTTATATCATTCACTGGACAAGATGCAGCGACAATGTTACCAAGTTCTGTCTCACTACGTGAACTGGAAATACCTACACATGTTTTTCATTCAAGCATGCATGATGGTAAGTTAAGAATGCTTTTGTTTAGGACATACTATTAAGAATAAAATGAATATATCTGTGTTTCAGGATTATGATAAGCCTCATCCTGCTTTTTGTTTCATAACAATGACCTGAAGATGACCTTGTAGGTCAAAAACTTGGTCAGAATGAATAAATGAATGGACAAATGAATGAACAAACGGATGAAAAAATTTGCAATCCACCAGCAACATTTTACAGTCAAACTAAGAAAACCGTGAACACCTAAAATATGTCTGGAATGTTTATTTAGACCGTTGCTTGTAGAAAAGATATTTCTCACCACCATGAAAAGAGCTTGTATTAAATCCTTTTCTCTCGTGTATCCGTCTGTCTCGAATAGAAATCTCTAATTTCACGAAGATAAAATCAAAGTATGAAATTTGAAACTTTTAAACGGGAAAAAACTTTGCGTGACCGTGCTGTGATCAAACACATAAACATTCCAGACATATTTTAGGTGTTCACAGTTTTCTGAGTTTGACTGTAATTTTTTGTTCTAATCTTAGGATTTACTAGACTTGAGGACATAGAGTTACCTGAAGGAATAAAGCTTCAAGACTTTTTCACCAAAGATGACGAAGAAACATCATGTGACTTTCAAGTTTATTTGAAATACCCCCCCAACTAAGGTACAAAAATCTTAGGATTTACAAGTTTATACAAAACATTCTCTATAAGAGATAATTTGTTCTTATTTAAATTGTAATTTTAAAAGTAAGGGGTGATAAAATATTATCTTAAAAAGGAAAGTCCATAAAAATAATTTTGTGAGAAGAAGTGTACCATACCCTGTCTGCAGCTCATGCCATATATTCTTGGTAGTTATTCTTTTCTTTAATTATGTGTTGTCGAATCTCATGACACTACTGGTGTACTATCATTGACTGAGTACTTTTGATGCTGTCCCCCATGGTCCAGTTGTATTGATTCATCGGTATATCCATATTGTGAGTGGCTCATATGGTGTCAGAGGACCCATTATTTAAATCATGTGTTCAATATCATAACACTACTGGTGTACTATCATTGACTGAGTACTTTTGATGCTCTCCCCTATGGCCCAGTTGTACTGATTCATCTGTATATCCAGGCTGAGAGTGGCTAATGAGTGGCTCGTATGGTGTCAGAGGACCCATTATTTAAATCATGTGTTCAATATCATGACACTACTGGTGTACTATCATTAACTGAGTACTTTTGATGCTGTCCCCTATGGCCCAGTTGTACTGATTCATCTGTATTTCCATGCTGTGATTGGCTAATGAATGGCTCGTATGGTGTCAGAGGACCCTTCATGTGTACTAGGGACCAAGAGTAATCTAGATTTCTAGAAAAGGAGTGTTCAGATGACGATGACAGAAGGTGCTGTCTCTCTTCATCTGTGTTTTGTATTGAACCTACAGAAAGGTACATTAAAATAAATTGATTGAAGGATAAAAGTGAGCGGTGATGAAAAGGTCCAAAAGGTATTGCTTAGAATACATTTGGACCCCCTCTCAAAATATCCCAGATCTGCCCTTGTATGAGCATTTCATCTAAGATTTGCAGATTGTACACTAAGACTAATCTCAAAAATCGAACTTCACATGAACCATACACATTGAAAACAATTGATAATAGGGCAGTCTTCTTTTGTCATTAGGCTCATGTGAAGTTCAACGTTTTACCTTAGTATTAATATTTCTGATCACCACTGTTTTTATTGCCACATGCTGATTGAGACAACAAGCGTGACAGGGAAATTGGGTGATACAGTGCTGTCAATCAAACAAGTGGTTTGGTACCTTTACCCGGGGGGGGGGGGGGGGGGGGACCTTTACCTACTCTGATTGACAGCAGTGTATTGCCTGATTTTCCTGTTGTAACGATAACAACAGTGTTAAGGTAAGAAAACATACCTTGTATATTATCATCAATAGGTTTTTTCTTTAGTGTTGTGAGGAGAGTTATGAGTGCTACTACTGCAGCACTACCAGCTACAAATACCATAATCTCTTTATAGTAATAACCACCTGCATTGGGCCTGCAAAATATCAACAAACATCTATTGCCTGGTATCAGGGGTTAAGAATGTGAGGTGAGTTCAACCTCAAAACAAGACTTTCAAAGGGTGAGAAAGTAGGGGCATCAGCTTGACATTTACGTTGACGAGATATTTAGGAGGGTCTACAAAATGTTGGAAATAAAGAGAGGGTCCCCAAAAACACTGGGCATACTAATGGAGTTTTTGAGAGAAAAAAATGCAGTTTTGCTATTGTCATGTGTCTTCTCATGTACAACCGTTAAACAAAGAAATGATACTCTAGAGAATGACATGTGGTCTGAAATGGGAAAACATTACGCCCAAGCTAAAAGGTCTACTAAGAGGGTTGTCAAAGCACTATATATATTGTGTTTTTGCTTACTTTTTCGGATATAACGCCTGTATAATCTGGACTACAATTCCATTAGACATTTTATCCATGAAACTCATAGCTCCATACACGAAGGCACCAGTTTCCTTTCAAAAACAAAAAAAAATAGCTAGGTAAGGTATTGTAGATAATATTTCCCCTAGCATGCGTGCGCAAAGTGCGTGCAAATTTAGAGCAGTTTTCGTATGACTATGAAAAACGAAGAGGGGCCACGCATGTGCATTAGCAGCGCACACCACCCATGCTTCCCTCGCTTGTAGAACATTACTAAGGCATGGCCTGATGGATTAGAGTATGAATACTATCCAACATACCACATTTTCTCCTATGAGGTCAGCAAGCATCGTTAACGCAGTAACAAGTAACGTCGATCCTCCAACACCAATCAAAACACTAGCGCCATACACTTGCACGTTACGAGGAGGCAGAAACCATATCCAGATACTGAAGAACAAACAAAAATACACTAAGAAACAAATTGTTTTATCGGTACCCTGAAACAACCAGACTCCAGGATCTAGGGATCAAGAACCGACCAGAGATGAAAGAAGACTGAGTGAGTTGAAACTTGTTCTTGCAATGTTGCAGAAGTACTTGCGCGCAACATTTCCAGGGTGTGCGGCCTTTTAAGGCCCTGTTACTTTGTGCAATTTTCCCAGCAACTAGAATTGCATGGAGTAACAGGGGTTGTCTCAGAATTTTTTCAATTGCGCGTAGCGTTTTTTTCGAAATTTCAAGCCATATTTTTATCCAAGTTGCTGAGATCGCGTTGCAGTGTAACACCATACCTCGGCAACCTGCGACGCTACATTCCGAGGCTTCGAGAGACAAGTTGCTGAGAAAATTGCACAGCGTACTTTTAGCAAATGATCAAAAACAATCCAGTGCATCTTAGATACTCACCAAACAGCAAATATGGTTATTAGTCCACAAAGGAAAACTCCCTGTAAATATATAGACACAAAAAATATAGTTATTTAAAAAATACTTAAGATAGTACGCGCGCTATCATTGGTCGAGAGCTGTGTTTTCATCACGCTATGAAGGCACGGAAATGACGTAACAAGCAAGGGCAAGGTAAAAAGTATTTTTTAAAAGAAATAAAACATTTTCTCCGATGCCTTCATAGCCTGGTGAAAACCTCGGCTACACGTTTGGGAGAATTCGAGAGCAGATCAGTGAAAACCCGAGACGAAGTTGGAGAAAATGTTTTATTTCTTAAATATTATATACCTATTTTCAGTTAAGAAAGATAGTCGAAATAGTCGGAGCCAAAGGCGATAAGCGATAGGTCTGTATTTACAGCAGGCATCATAGCACTGCTGGCACTGCTTTTTCTTAAATACATGCATGAGCTAATTTTGGTACTAGAAAAGGTAAAGTAAAAATTTATGTGGATAATTAACGTGGATAGTACTAGTGAATCCATCATGGAGCGCTGTTCCAGGATTCGAACTTTATACCTGTGAACAACCCCTCTCCCCGTTCTGTTGCCATAGTAATACGCTACCTTTCGTCCGATGTATTTGTTGAGTGGTTTGGTTAAGAAAGTGGACACGAACCCACTAATGTACACAATCAGCGGCATGATAGCTATTTTATCCTGAAAAAAAAAAAAGCGATTCGTAAACTTGGTTCATAATTTGTTGTTTTGTAGAAGCTCCAGCGTGGAGTGGTAGTACAACTGAATTACATTTGGGTTATCCAATCAAAATGCCGCAGGGATACGGCACGGTCACGGAGCGACAAGGCCGTACGTTTGATAAAGTCATTCAAAAACCATAAAAACTTCAAATTTTATCGAACCCTGAATCAACCTCTGGGCTGATCAAAGTCAGGGTAAGGCTAACTCACAGACTGATTGAAATTAGCGTGTTGGGATTTTTGGACGGAGAATAATGAAACCACTACGCTTTCTTTCGTGTTCTGTCAATCCCCACGTGCTTTATTTATGGGTTAGAGACTGTAGTGATGTAATCTCGTTAGAGCACTGTCACTGGCGGAAGGCGTGACGTATAGCAAAATCACGTGATTGAATTTAGCCAATCGCGCGCGTGGATTTGGTACAGTGAATGAAGATTGAATATTAAAACGGCACACAGCGCGTGTGCGCGTTTTCTATTTTTTTCAATGATGAGATTTTACCTTTTTAAGACGAAGCGTCTCCAGCGTATACATTGGAATGTAGACTTGAGTGATATTAACGATCAGACGTACACACATGTACATGATCGCTGTCTGGAACAGGATGGGGAAAAATTAGATGAAATAGGATAGAAAAGGAGTAAATGGGATAAGCATCATAACATGGGACAGTCTTGGACGGAGGAAAACGAAATTAAAACTAGAGAAAAAAGCTCAATAAAATCAAGGGAGAAAACTAACAAACTCTACTGACTTGTAAAAACCGGAAAAAAACCCTCGAAGCAAGGGAGAGAATTGAACCAACAAACAACTCTACTCACATACGACATCAAGCCTCATCAAGCCCGGAAGGACTCGAACCCGGGTCGCAGTGGTGATGCTTCCCATATGCGGTCCATAACGGAAACTAAACTATATACCTGATAAAACAATGGCACCTTGAACCACTTGACCCAGTTAGACGCGGATCGTCTGCTTGACCTGGTGGCAAGCTCATGTGAAACATCACGTGGTCGTTCCTTGACACCGATGTGGAAGAGGGTCACGAAGAACAGGCCAACTCCGACAACTATGAATACCACATACTGAAAAATACCCATTAGTTATTATTAGTAATTATTGAAATTTTTAATATTTTTCTTATTCATCCCTTCAGCCGGAGAGGTTTGAAAAATGAAATACAACTCGTTTTGAACGGGAAAGGACGGAAGTGTCAAGTTTGAGAATCAAGGGCGGTGTAGCAGTAGTGCAGTTGTATCTCACCTCTGAGTTCTCTGGTTCGATTCCTGAACTCGGAATCACATGTGAGTAGAATATATTAGGCCTCTAGCTCCCTTGATTCAAGGTTTTCCCCCCTTCGTAAAAAAAATAACGCTTTCTAAATTTCAATTCGATCAAGGGACGAGGGGAAAGGAAACTCCATCCATTATAGGTAGATTCATGCGCCCTGTATGTATCAGTAGGCCTCGTTGTGTTGTCTCTTACCATAAAAGCCTTGGCGTCAGATTTTGAAAGTTGGTTTGGATTCAATTCTTCTTTTCCCGAGTCCAACATGATCCATGTGATGGTAAACACGAAAATATTGGAAGCTACTGTAGCAGCATACCTGTGTGGAAAATATTGCGAAACAAAAAAGGGTCATAATCTTGTCGTCCAAACAGTATGGCACCTAACACTGACTACGATCTAAAAAATGTAATCCGTCCCATCACACCCATCCCATTTCATCCCATTTCATCTCATTTTATTCATCTCTAATTGCTTTTTATGTCCCTTTTCTAACTTCTTTTCTAACTTCTTTTCTAACTTCTTTTCTAACTTCTTTTCTAACTTCTTTTCTAACTTCTTTTCTAACTTCTTTTCTAACTTCTTTTCTAACTTCTTTTCTAACTTCTTTTCTAACTTCTTTTCTAACTTCTTTTCTAACTTCTTTTCTAACTTCTTTTCTAACTTCTTTTCTAACTTCTTTTCTAACTCCTCTCCTCTCCTCTCCTCTCCTCTCCTCTCCTCTCCTCTCCTCTCCTCTCCTCTCCTCTCCTCTCCTCTTCTCTATTCCCAGTTCCGTTTTGAAGTCAGTTGAGTTCTTCAGTGTTGCTGTCTGAAAGTGAGAAACAATAATTCGACTCACTAATCACAAGATATAAAGAATGGCTAAAAAAAATGAAAAAAGTATCTACAAACGAAGAGTATTCAGTCCTCAAGAACGCGAATCTCTTTAATTTTCGCCCCTTCTTTGAGAAAGAGATTGCGCTACAAATCTTCACTGTGAGATCTCATCGATCTAAGCATAAGTTTTGAGGTCAAGTTATACTACCGAACATAATTTTCAACTGAAATCATATCAAACGAAATAGCTATGCAGATTTAATGCAAAGTTTATTCTGATAAATATAATAGCCAAATTAGCTAGTTTTAGAGTGAATTTTAATATCTAAGATCAAGTGGCAAAAGCCTTTAAATGATAACAAAGAGCTCTGTGTAACTAACTATCTGTGCGCCAGACCCACTGTACACACTCTTCGGCCAAAGTCAAGCCGTTTTTGATATCGATAATGTGTACACGGTTAACTAATGTTGAAATAATTGTTTTCGATTATGTTAACGAGTTTTGGAGATAAGGCCTTTATTTTGACTGTCATTGGAAACTTTTGACCTATGTGATTTGAGAAGCCACGATACTGGGTTTGTGGGAGATTATTAATTATTTTACTATCAAATGTACGTCTTATGAAAAATTTGTTGCTTTTTCTAGTGAATTGCACAAATTCATTTCTTCTTTGTTTTTTTCTTGGTCACTTTAATATTTGAATAAATTTAAAATCAATTCAGTTAGTGATGTGCACAAAGAGTCTCTCTAGCGAGGAAAAACAGTCCCTGTATAATTTTGTTGGTACTTATCACCAACAGCGCGCGAAAAGAACTTCAAACCAACTCACCGTCCAGCATTTAGATCACATTTATCATGCACAGAATCTGCAAGCTCTGGAATTAGCGAAAGATGAGAAATCTGTACACAACCCCAGCCTAATTGAAATAGAAATATAAACGGTACGTAGTAGAAAAACATTGCCCAATGCTTGGCGTTGCCACAACCAATACACAAGTTGAATATAAACGGGAATGCACAGGCTACGACAAGACTTCCAGCTTTATGCCAATTCTTTCTAGAACCATATTTGCAGTTGCGAGTTTTGTCCATCTCGAAAGCAACAAACGGCGTGAATACTGCGTCGAAGATTTGCCCAAGTAGAAGTAAGGTCCCGGCAGCAGAGCTCGAGAACTGTACGACATTTTTCATGTATATCAACAAGTATGTGAACCAAGTAGCGGCACACAAGTCGTTCAGAATGTGTCCAAAGCCATAGGATATTCGCGTTCTCCAAGTGAGATCGTGAAGGTCTTTGGAAGGCGTACCAGTGGTAGCCGCCATCTTAGGTTGCGTGTTATTATTTGTTCAAAGCCTTTGGGTTGTTTACTGTAATGTGATCACATGTGCAGATGAAGGCGAGCGAGGTTTTTGGGTACAAAGGTTGGTATAGCTCTCGCTTTACCTCACCTCTCTGGGCCTCAGGTTTTATCCTGGACTCGGCATCACATGTGAGCAGAATTTGTTAGATCTCCTTGATTCAGGGTTTTTCTCCAGCTCTCCGGTTTTCCTCCATCCACAAAACCTAACACCAAGGGGGCTAGCCGTGCCCTGACTTAGATCAGCCCATACAGATGTTGTTTCAGGGTCTAATCTGTGAGTTAGCCATCGGCCCTGACTTAGATCCGCCCAGAGGTTGTTTCAGGATATCGATAGAATTGAAGTTTTATTGTCTTTTAAACTCATATTCTATACCGTAATATTTTGGTTAAATTTCGTCATTTTTGTTGACTATATCATTATAGATATATACACTTTATTCTCCAATTAAAAAAAACTTTAGAAATATTTTAAACTTTTCTTCGTAATTCTATATAACTTTAAATGTCAAATAATTATAACTTTATCTCATTAAACCACAAGGAGAAAAATAACTGATAAACAATTACATGAAAACATGGGACTGATATTCTTAAATTATTTTTCATGTCACGCAATCACGATGTAAAGCACGCGAAGGTAGTTGATCAAAAATATAACCATTAATTTTGAAAGAAGTTTTAGTGAATAAAAGTAAAAGATATCTATCATAAGATAAATTGTGTTACTAACCTCATAGCGTTCAAATCACACTTTTCTTGATCATTAGTTATCAATTCAGGGATCAAAGAGAGATGAGAGATTTGCATAGCTGCCCATCCGAACTGGAAAACAACGATGAACGGCGCGTAGTAGATAAACATAGCCCAGTGAGAAGGATTATTACAGCCAATACACAGGTTAAAGATGAAGGGAAAAGATATAACCACACAGATAACTCCAACTAGATGCCAAATCTTTCTCCTTCCGTAGCTACAACGCTCAAGTTTATCGGATTCGATTCCTACCAACGGTGTAGCAATGGCATCCGCGACTTGTCCGATAAGAAGCAGAACTCCAGCTTCGATACCCGAGAATTTGACGACTTTTTGAAGGTATACAAGAAGGTAGGTGAACCATGTTGACGCTGTGAGGTCGTTTAGGATGTGACCAACTCCGTAGCATAGTTTTGTTCGCCATGTGAGTGTTGATCGTGAAGCCATTTCTCTGTAAACAACTCGTCCCGTCTCGTCAAACGAAACACGTATTGGTAAATAAACTAAAGAATTCTTCCTTCAAGATAAGCCAAAGGGTAAATCCAGCCTCGTCGGTAATAATGGAAATTCCGCTGAAGCACTCTCGAGTTTTACGGTATTTTTAAAACTCGGGTTTTATTTATGTATGTCATGTCACCTACTTGAAGAGCGAGGGTTGACTTTTGAATCTATAAGCCAATCACATAGCGATTTAAAATGTTCAAGGCTCAGGTGACTCAGGTGTGTTTACTGAAACCTTAAACCGGGGGGGGGGAGGGAGGGGTTGGGCGAGGGGGAGTAATGTATAACCGGATAAAATTAGCTCTGACGACGAAAAGTAAAAATCAGCTTGGATCTCTTTGTGTTGGTGCTTTCGTTCATTTGTGCTTATACTTGCATTGGGCCTGTTTTCACAATGGAATAAAAACTTGCTCAGTTTCATTGCTAGTGAAAACCAGGCTTTGGCTCGTTGTTGTTGTTGCTGCTGCTGCGGCTGCTGTTGTTGTTGTGCGCATCATTTGTCCGTGCAGCTAGTAATAGAGCAAATTTCGTGTGTGTAAAAAGTCACGGCACGGTTACGGTGCGGCGCGGACACGGCACTGAATTCAGTTCGATTTTCATACACGCACGGCACTAACACGGTCACGGCACGCGGTCCGTGCCGTAAGCTTTTCATACTCATGCGACAACTGCTCTATTACTTTCTTTTTTCCTTTTTATTTCCCAATCTTTTGTCAGGTGAAAACAGACGAAAATTATAATCTTTCCGACTGTGCAGATCCCACAGATTTTGGTAGGCCAAGAAAAAAGGGTCGTGCTGAAATACATGTTGAAGGTTGGCCAAATGGCAGGGTTGTACGGCTTACCATTCATTTTACACAGCGCAAAACTTTCATCACAAAGATAGGAACGGACAATCTTGTTGGTATAAAAATTTTATTTTCAAAATCAGTTGAAAAATTTCAATGGATTTTTCTTGTATCCTGTAAAACGTTTTCCAATATTTCATTTGTGAATCATTGATCGAATATCTGTCATTTTTTGTATATCAATATTTTGTTAAGAATTTACATATGTACACCAAAATATAATTTTACAATTTACACAATAAATACTGAAAAATATCGTGCAATTCCGTAAAAAATATAAATACCATATTTGAATAACTTTGGCATATTTTACAAATTTTGCTATTCAATTTTAAATCTAACTACATTCTCTAGCCAAAGAATTTTTCACTCATGAATTATATTTTACATTCTTAGATTTCTATACATTTTAAAATTTTCCAAATTCTTATTTACATTGTAAGAGAACTAGGTATTCAAGATGGCGGCGTTACTATGGGAACGCCATGACATCATCAACTAATTGTATCATCTTATTGGTTAAAAGTAGTCACGTGTCATGGCTATGCGACTGCATGGTTTTCGTGTAACTGCTGGGAGAGAAAAGAAATTCAAAGAAGTTTAATAAATATTGTTTATTATTATCATTACTAATTTCATTGATTCAGTTGGTGGGTAACGGTAAATACCCCCTCTGTTGAAATGCTCGATACTGGGTGTCCGTAGTGACTATTTCTATACTCAAGTACATTGTTTAGCTTGCATACGAACAGACAGTATATTCATTTCTGGCTTTTACATTTAGAAATATTTGAGTTCAAAATCCAGGATTTTACTTGCAGAGGTGGTGAACACCTATCCTCATCCTTCCCCTCTAAATCATGTAAGGTAAGACCAAAATTGTTTAAGATCTTGTCCCTAACTGAATATTCCATACAAGCTGTAGATTCATACCTTTAGTCGTAGAGTATTAGGTGCCTCTCTTGCTCTTTGAACTTTTGTCGCCCTAAAACCACAATCAGGATGATGGATTTTAGTATTATATTGAATAATTTGACTTTGCCTACCCTGTTTCCTTCCCCCTTCTCTCAGCCTCCTACCCTCTACCCTCTTTTGCCTGGCGACGCCCACTAACTAATAAAGGGCTACAATACTCTTGATGTTCTCTCACTCCGTCCCCCTCAAAATATCTTAATTACCTCCCCCTACTGCCTTCCCTATCCTTACTGGCAACACAGGCCACCCAACAAAGGGCTTTAAAATACTTTATGTCCCCCTAGCTAGACACACAGCTAAAAAAAAAACGATTCACGTATTCTTATATTCTTACCTTGTAGGATTGGTTAAGGGATTGCTAGGTCTCCGTGGTCGTGTCCCGGTATCCCCGGTTGCCCCGCTACCGTCGGGTCTTTGAACAACAGGTGCGGGTCCCGATATCACAGAGAGTCCTATGGACGGCGGTTGGTGAGCGACTTTAACCACGTTAGGAAACGGATGTACCGTACAAGCGTACTGCTGAGATATGTTGTATGGAGAATTAATCCCTGCTGGGCTTGCTGTGTTACTCCCAGTACTCGTCGCTATGGCAACCCGCGGGTTCGCTCGTGCTGCGTTGGGTGGCGTCTCATTCGGATGTTTGGCTGCAGAGGCACTGTACGTCCTTCTCTTCTGACCTGAATTTGGGTGGCTATCGTTTCGAACCTCGTACATCTGATTATACCCAGTAAGTCTGGGTTCCTCTAGGTTCATATTTGACCGCCATTCGGTACAGTCTGCCACACTACTAGATGACTTTATCATAGGTTTCCTAGGAACGAGTCGATGTTTGGGTAAACCAAGAGGTGAAAAGCCACTTCCAGCGTTCCCAGCAGAACCCGCGCCGACATAAAAAGATCCCAGGGATCTCCGGTCACCGCGGTTCGCCGGGTGTTGTGGGTGATGTGGGTTTAAATTGACAGTAGCGGACAACGGTAGGGTTTGGTACGGTAGCATCCGGTTATACGAGTTTGTGTTGGAATACGCTGAGGCAGCGCCTGCAGAGGAAAACGCACTTGAAGGTTGGAGATTTGAAATGACTCTGTCAGCTAAAGATGTTCCTTTCGAAGCGTCGTCTCTCGAACTCTGAGAAAAAAGAATTTAAATTGTTAGTACTATTTATTGCGAAAGTAGTTCAAGTTTAAGGCCCCGTTGACACGGACGCGGGTTGGGCTGCCTGTGTTCGCGGAAAGGAAGACAGACAGCCCAACAAAAGCGCAGAAATCACCCTTCTCGTGTAAACGCTCTGTAACCTTATCATTTTCGACCCGGTTTCATGCTCATGAATCCTACCTTATCATGAAGATAGCAGTTCCTCTGAGGTCCCCCGGTGCCTGGCGTACAGTGAAGAAGCTTGTAAACAAACTCCACTACGCCAAGGCCTCGTATGAGGTTGTCTCGCTGCAGCAGCAATGTTATTCTTTCTAGTTCCTCTTCCTCGATAATTTCCATTGGTTTAGTAGTGTCGAGTGAGGTAGTCGAATTGCTGGGCTTGGGAAGATCCTATTTATGTCAAGGCAAGATAAGAGTTAGTGGAGAACGGATGAAAGAAGGAATCCAAAGTAGAATTGATTAGTTCATTAATTAGAGTAAAAAGGAAGGAAAGAAAAATAAATAAATAAACAAATAAATAAGTAAATAAATAAATAATGAACGAATGAACGAACGATTGAATGAAAGAAAGATGAAGAAAAAGAAGGAAAGAAGAAAGAAAGAAAGAAGGAAAGAAGAAAAAAGGGAGGAACGAACGAACGATGTAGTGATGGAAGTAAAGGTGGAAGGAAGGAAGGAAGAAAAGAAAAAAATGAATACGAAAAAGGAAAAACAAACAGATGGAAAAATAAACAAAGTTAGGGAAACAGGAAAGAAATGAAAGCACGAATAAAAGAATGCATTACCTGAGTGGGTTTGGTTCTATTGAAGTAATTTTTATTAAATACCCTCCTACTTGGCCGTCCTCCATGAGGCGGACTCTCTGGCCTCACACCATCTCTTTTAATTGTTTTCTTGTTTTGTTTTGCAATGTCAAGCTCATGTTTAGCCGCGATCTGCTCGCGTTGAACTCTAAACAAAAACAAATCAATGGAGTAAATAAACAAATAAAATAAATCTCTTTATTTACAATGAGGACACTCGAACCGTGAACACTTTGAGGTTTTTTCATACTTTTTTTCTCCTTTATCCCTTGTGTGAATCGATTGGAAATATGATTTATTTTGAACCATAAGATTGTTTAAAAATATCAAGTGTTGATGGTTCGAGTGTCCTCACTGTAAGCGTCTAGTCTTTCTAGCGTTTCGCACTAATTGGGGACACTTTTCACTCACACACACACTACCACTACATTCAATATTCTATGCACACAACGCTCAACTCACATGTTGATTTTTATGGAGGGAGGAAACCGGGGAACCCGGAGAAAAACCTCTCGAAAAACAGGAAAGAACGAAGTAGAAACTCTACTCACATGTGATGCCGAGTCTAGGAATCGAACCCGAGACCCAGAGGTGAGAGGCAAGTACACCACACTACACTCTTACACATTTCTATAGTTATTTCTGTTCACAAACCTTGCACATTCTGTCCTGGCTTTCGAAGCCGCAGTTTCTCCGAATAATGAACAACTGTTTTCGAAGAATTTTTCATACTTTTCTTCGTTGCCTTGAGGGTAAATTCGTCTAAAAATCAATCAAATAAATTTCAAAAAATTAATGTTTAATTGATTATTAGACCAACTGGAATATAATAGTGAAAATATTGATTTAAAAAAATCTTAATTACCGGTATTTCCCAAGGTTTTTATCCTCGTATTTCGTTATCCATTCGTTGTACTGTGCTTGAGAATCAACGCTCTCTTCGCGTCTTTTTTGAGAAAAAAAATTGAAATAAAAATTAGATTTTTTTGCTCATAGAAAATTCAATATTTAAGAATTTGAAATTTTTGAAATTGAAATATTTAGCATTTTTTTTCTTACTTTATTTCTTTAGGTTTTTGTTTTTGTAAAAGTCTATCGCGAACCCGTCTTTTGTCCTCTTCAATGATTTTCCGTCTATCGCAAGCACCGAAGTTCAAGAGATTCAAGCCATCCATCATCAGCCCTTCTTTGATTTCTTTGTCCAGGGGAGAATCGGTTGTAAAACTCGGCGAATGGTTGACCTAGAAATGGTTCAAGACGTAAAGGAATTTGTATTGAAATTGGGGGAAAAATTATTAAGGATATATAAGCGTCGATAACTTGTCACTTATTGATAATGAAAAGCAAAATAAAACATTCTGCGCTTAACTGTGAACTTCTTTAGTTCTGGGGGAAATGCGAGCAACAAAATGGTGCAACAAAGTCGTGCAACATTGTTGCGTTGCAAGTTCCAGTGTGAATGTTGTTCGTATCACCACCCTGTGCAACAACAAAATTTTGTTCCTCGACTTTGTTGCAGAAGTAGAAGCAGTTTCGACTCTCTGCAACAATGAAAATTTGTTGCGCGCGGGGTCGTAATACGAGCAACATTTTTTCTGCAACTTGCAGCGTTGAAAATCGTTACCAAATGACAATTTTGCGCGTTTAAATCTTGTCAGCCTTACATATCAAAAAAATGGGCTGAGAATAACCATAGACCCCTTGCAGCACGTTTGAATGCAGCTCAGTTTGGAGGACAAAATAATAGGTTATTAAGATTCTTTTTTTTTTTGCCCTCCAAATTGACTCGGCTTCTCTGACATCACGTGCAAGGGGTCTATTGGCTTTTTGTCTTATTTTGTCATTTTTCCTGCTTACCTCGATAACCCATGGCTTTAGTTTCTTGTCTAATAAAACGTCAAAGCCCAGGATCTCAAAACAGGCACTGCCCTTGTTGTGATTTGGGAAGCACGTTCTGTAGTTGTGTTTGAGGATTGGATGAGCTGTGATCAGTGTTTTAATGATAACATCCTAAAAAAAATCACGAAAAAAGGACGAAAAAAAATCAGTTTCTCCATTCACTCGGCATTCATGGATGCCGTATCAATAAACTTTTCTATCTGAAACTTGTGGTAAAGCTGTGAAAATCCTTACAAGGGAAGTTAAAGAAACGCAAAAAATGTTAACAACACCCTTGATTTGGTTATTTTCTGTTACATGAGCTAAAACCAGATCTGCTTTTCCTAAAACTGTTTCGTACACTTAGATGAGTATTCTCCTCAAGAAGGCAACGCTAAATATATCAAAAACATCACTGAAAGCAACTTTACTCAAAAAAAGTTGCAAAACGTATTGAAAACCTTTTTTTTATAATTAAAAAAAATAACAGGACAAGATAAGATTTCACTCTGTTCTCACCTCAATACGTTCCCAAATTTCTTTCACATCATAACCATTTTCTTCAAACCAATTGTTGACTGTCGTTAATCTCCTGCAATTGAAGTTTGGTTATAGTTAAAAAGTTAACTCTCGTTTTGTAGAGTGATAATTAGATAATTAGAGTGATAATTGTTAATATTTGGCGCATGACACAAAGTTTTATAAATTAGTGTCTAACAGTCAAAGTAAAACAATAGAAAACAATAGAATTAGTGTCAACTTCTATGTATTATGATTATTATTTAAAGGGCGAAGTAAAATCACTTCTATTAATATTTATTATTATTTATTGACTTGTAATTTTCTTTTACCTTTTGCTTCCAGTTTCTTCATCTCTAATGAAATCTTTACTGTGTTTATTGATGGCATAATTCGTAAGATGCATACAAATGTCCTCCTAAATACCAATAAGTTAAAGATATTTGTAAATATGTGAGAAAACATGTGAGAAAATAGCACATGTGAGTCAAGTTTGTTAGGTCTCTCCCTTGATTCGAGGGTTTTTCTCTGGGTAAACAGGTTTTCTTCCCTCCACAAAACCTAAAATGCTAAATTCATTTCGATCTGTCAGTTAGCTGTACCCTGACTTAGATCAGCCCAAAGGTTGTTTCAGGGTTCGATCTGTGAATTAGCTGTGCCCCGACTTAGATCAGCCCAGAGGTTGTTTCAGGGTTCGATCTGTGAGTTAGCCATGGCCTCACTTAGATCAGCCCAGAGGTTGTTTCAGAATATTGATAATAGTTTTTTATGAAGGAAACTCTACACCAAAATGCCTATTAGCCCCACCCCACATTTGCTTCATAATAACTTCAGTTACATACCAAGTTACTATTCTGTGGTTCAGTATATGGCAATGTTGCGAATCGGCCCAAACCATCTTCATATACAAATATCCGCAAAGGGTCACAAGATGTAACCAACACATATATTCTAAGATCAAATTTGAATCCATCTATAAGAAAAGGCTTGGATATGTATTGTTGACAAACAAGGTGCTCTCCTGGTTTGATGTCCTGAAATTGGAAAGGATATATAACTGTTATAGTAGCGCCCTATTATCTCAAACCTCTTGGAGACCAGAAAAGGAGTAGCAAAAAATAACTAGCTTTGTACCTTTGGGTTTTTAGTAATAACAATTCCTTTGCCTTGGCTTCCACTTTCTGGTTTTGTTATAAATGTTTTGTTCTTTTTCTGTCTACAATATGCTTGGAATTCACCATAGCTGTGGAATAAAAAGGAAAATTATACCAAGAGTTATTTCTAAACACTAACCTTAAACTTTCCAAAATAGAAAATTATTATTCATATCAATTTATGAGGCTGATTTAGTTTTGTTATTAAAAGATGAATTTAGGAAAAATGGTAATGAACTGTGTGGCAGAGGGAAATAGAAATAAAAAATAGAATAAATTAAATTAAAATATTGGCCAAACCAGATGGCTTTGTTTGATAATGCTGAAAGGAAATTGTAAAACGTTTTATGACAAATTTTAACCAATGTCATCACATGGGATGACAGGTTTATACTCCAAAGCATTAAACATCCCCCAACTGTGCAGTGGAGCGTCAGTCAAATCAAACAAAAGAGCAACTTACTCGGCAGGAAGACACCAAGTCCTCGGGAAAACTGCATAATCTTTAGGGAACTGTTTCCATAGTCTGTTCATATTTCTCGCTAGTAAGTCTTTTCTGCAGATTTCACTCATCCCAGGAAAATGGTTGATTTTCTGAGATAAAAAAATGAAAAAAATTTAAACCTATTTCTCTTCGGCTTACTAGGTTTTAAAAACAAAGACTCTACTGACCAAACTTTTATAAGTTTGAGTCAAAGTTTAGACAATTTAATCCATCGGCTGTTAATGAAGTTAATCCCATAAAACCTGATCAACTTACATATGTAGCTAGTAAGAAAATCACAAATTTTAGAGTATCAACATTTTGTAAAAATTACCATACCTTGAGTATTATGATGTACTAAGAGCTCGAAAGCTGTATCACTTTAGATTATAATAATCCCCAAAAACTTTTAAAGAATTTTTATGCATACTAAAAACTATTATTGACATTGGAAGGTGTGAAGGCAATATTATTCATCCCAACTTGGAAGGTTTAGCTTTTTGGGGGATTCATTTTTGATTCCAAAAACATTCCAATCTTCTTTGGAACAGTGGAAAGTGTTGAAGAATAAGGAATATTATAGTTTGGGATGAAGGTAATTCCGTAAGATAGGATAAGGATTTATCTATCTTAGCAAAAACGTCCGCTATGTCAACTGACTTACTTGATATCTCTTCATTTCCATACATCGTTCTAAAGCTACTGAGCAATCAGTCCAAAACAACGACCAATCGTCATCCTCTCCGACATCTTTCATTCCAAATCTCTTCGTTACACGACGGACTAATAATAAAAGAATACAGAATAATAAGATTTGAGGGATGATAACAGGAATATTTAAAGTTTACAAACTTTCTAGAAGACTATTGTCTCAGGGGATAAATTTGAATCAATACATACCACTGTCATATTTACAGTTGGTAAGACAGACGCTCAGCCATCTAAAAATACATAAAAACAGAAAAAAATAGTTATTAATGAATCCCTTAGATACTAAACACAACAAAGTCGAGTTCTCGTACTTTTTTTTCTTCTTCTTCGGCTTTATTTTCTTCAATGAGGTTGGTGTTTCTGCTATTTGTTCGGCAATACGCGTCCTCGACTCACTGAAGTTGTCCCCTGCGCTTTCTCCTTCGCAATCACTCTCTCCAGCATCGCTGAGCTCGCCTTCACTACCGCTCATTTCTCCTACAAGTTCCTTTATGGTCATGGTGGATGATTTCAAGAGATCAGTTCGATTTTTGGGTTAGTTTTGGAGTAAATCTTGAAGAGTCATTTCGAAGCATTGATCGTTTGTTATGTCTCTATTGTACACGTTGAAAGCTAGCAACCGGGAAGAATCCGCTGATTGGTTGGTTGGTTGCTATGGTATCTTATTACAGCTGAGCCCGCGATTCCGTTATTAACACAGGAAGCCCAATCCAAAAATAAAACTGACAACATATCCAAGGAAATATTTCTTTTTTATTAGAATAAAGGAAACATCAACTCTTAACTAAATTAACCACACAGAAATACAATCACCAAAAATTTTAATTTCACACTATTATATATTTCTTCCTTACTCCAACCCTTGATTTCTTTCTTCCTTCCTATTTTATTTGTGTATTTGTTAATTTATTCCTATTTTGCTTGTTACTTTGTTTGGTGAACAATTTCAGAATAGGCGAGGATGTAAGAAAATCAGAAATGGGAATACAATCCGTATAGTAATGAATTCTAGAATTGGGTTACCTGTGTTCCATTTAACAGCTCTCTTCCCCTCCCCTCCCCCCAAAAAAATCCACCCATCTTAACAAGACAGAAAGACGGTAGAAAACAATTTAGCTGGTTCTGCACCCTCCCCTCCCAAATGCCAAACTATTTGCTATGTTTAATCTCTACTAAGCCCTTTTGCACAAACAAATTGTAATTTAAGAGTAAAAACAGAAATGAATATATATTAATAAATCCTAAATAAATCATCAATAAAGTTATTTCTCAGCTACGATATGAATGCACAACCCAATGCATGTATGGTTGTCTTGTTTCATCGGCTGCTGTTGATCTACCCCACGACGCGTTCTGCGTCCTCTGAAGAGTTTTCTCGGATCCACTCGAAAGTGCACTTCTATCCCAACCTTGCACACGGGAATTCGGTTGATCTTTCTCTTCTCCAGCTCGATAGCTAGTCTGTCTGCTAGTTCCCCACTGAGTAGACCTGTCGTGAAGGGAGAAAATCCATTAAGAAAAGAGCAGTTACTTTGTAAGATAGATTTCCTGTCTCGTTGAACGGGGCGGCGGCGTAAAGTGCATGACCGCCATGCGAGTCCCGCTTTATTACACAATTGCTGTGAGCTCATGGCACTTAGATCTGAAACTCACTCACGACCAAAAAGGAAAAAAAAAATACAAATTACAATAGGTGTTTATAGCTATTTCAAAAAAAGGTTGGCGAAGGTTTTGTTGCATGTTGCTTACCAAGCAGTTGAAATGTATTTTATTCATATGTAAATAATGTCAGCACAGAATAAAATATGTTGGAAGAATCGAACCTAGAGACAAAGTTTGGTAAACTTCATATTGCACATCGTCTTGACCTTTCGCTGATTGAATTCACATCACCCATGCGGCATTTCGGGCTTGGTATGCACCATGCAAAAACCTTCACCAACCTTTTTGAAACAGCTGTATTCCTACCTGCCACATATTCATTGATTTTTCTTTCAACTTCTCCAGCACGTCTGCAAGCAACCGTCTTGTGAAAGAGAAACACTACTTGGTGCATAGTGGAGTTGTCTTTCTCTGTCACTGTTTTGCTGACAATCTCTTTGTTGAACCCATGTCCCTCTAAGTTTGCGTCGAGCAACCTCTGATAGACGCTGACATCTCCAGGGTTGAACGAACGGTCGAAGACTCGAAGAGTTATGGATTCTTGAACATGTGCGTCTGGAAGAAAACAAAAATGTCTTTAAATTGAGTTAGAATTGCTTGTTGTTTCTCTTCTTGGGTTCGCGGGATTTTTTCTCCGGGTTTTCCGATCAGTTTTGTCCCTCAACTTAAATTTCAATTTGAACATGGAAAAAGAGCTACGTGTTTGTTACTGAGCCACTGGCTATTAAGCGCTACCCTCGTAAAACAACAGACAAACGAGAGGCTAGTTCACTGAATGTTGGAGGAAACCACTAAAATGTCCGCCATGAAAACCAGGGTGTCCACATTAAACAGGTATCTATAATTGAGGTTTTTTTACGGTATAAGGAGCGCCAGCCATAGTTTGTAACACAAAGCCCTCAATGCACTGCTAACCCAATTTTTCCTACCTGCAAAATTCCAAGCAACAAGGAGAGAGAAGATAACAACGTTGAGTACTGACATCTTGATGGTTACTAGGAGATAGTATTTCTCTCTTTCACTGCACAGAAGTTGAACTTGCTTGGAATCAACGCTCTGAAGTTGAAGTCTAAACTCTTCTGCAGCTCAGCAAAACTGTAAATTTTCGCCTACAAGCCATGATATTTATAGGTGCTCGATACGCAAGTAAACGTGATGATGGTGTCCTATCAAGGGTATTTTGATATTCCAATTAAGGATTTTGACTTGTGAATACGAATCCCCGGCCGGCATGCATGTTCCACGAATCCTGTTCCGGCGCGTCCGGATGTGAACAATGCCAAGGTGAATTCCCGTTTCTTTGACAACACACTTAGGGTCAAAGGTCAAACGTCTTCCCATAATAAACTTCGATAATCATAAATAATAAAATTAATAATAAGTAAATAAAACGTGTATTAAGTGTATAACGTATTCATATTTCATTGTTAACTCGAACATCTTTTATATCATTATGAGCTAGCTTGATAATAATAATAATAATAACACCGAAACGTCGTTCATTTTGTGACTAGTTTTACCATAAAATCTACATCCAAAAATTTATTATTGAAACTAAAATTTAACAAAGGTGTAGCTATTCATCCACTGAGATTCCATTTGGAATAAAAACTAGAATAAAACCTAGAATAAAAACTAACTACGCCAGTGGCATTGACATCCAGTACATCAAAGAAAAAAAGGCTCGATCCTCCTCGCTACGCCACTAATTTCATGACTCTCGGCAAAGATAGAGATAATTTTCGAATCCAAGGTTAACCCTGTCTTGACGTTCACAACAGATTTAACACTTCGAGCAAGTTCGTTATCTTAATGATGACTTTTTCCTTCCTCTTCTAAAGCTCCACCCATCCTCTTTCCCCCATAAAAAAAATTTGCCTTCCCTATCCCCCGGCTATTCATACTAGTGGAGGGAATTCAACCAGCAGATGTTTCCAAAGGCAAAGAAAAAAATCTAGTGTTAAAAAAGTGTATAATAATTCTGTAAATATAATATTGCTTTGTTAGACACCACTACGTGCTCATTCAGAACTGGCGTCCGGGTTTCGTGGTTTGCAAACGAATTTGATTACTTCCGCCGGAAGAGATTCCGAGATAGGACTCCTACTTCCGGTATGAACACAGGAAGCCCAAGCGGCGCTTTTGTGTCAATGTTTCATTATAAATCTATGAAGCTAACAAATAAACCTTATTTTTTCCTCCAAGATTTGACAAAATTCAAGCACTGGATTCTTGTACCTTTACTTTCTGTCTTGTCCTTGGCTAATAACGAGTTTTACTGCGATCGGAGCCGATAAATGAGAGAATTCAAGTCGCGACAGCTACTTTTTTTAAGAATTCTTTTTTCTCTCTATTTTCTTATTACTGTTCTTTTCTCTCTCTTCTTGGTTAACAATTTTTGGTTATTTTTTAGTGTTCCTGTTTTAGTTTATTTGTATATTTATCATCAAAGTTAACATTGATGCCAACATTTTGTGGTCGAAATTCGCCAGTGGTTTTTATCTTACTTCCTGAGAAATTTTACTTGACTCCGCCCACGAACCACTACAAAAATAGAAGACCAATATACACCCAGAATCCGGTCCTCACTCTCGGTCAAGAACCTTTATACATTAAAGAGGTTATTTGATAAGCATCAGTGTAGGTCAAGTACGTCTCAAAAGATTGGTTGCGCTCTTCGCCCTTTGTCTGCCGTCTTTCCTTTTTGCCAGAGCACAAGGAGCCCTGCAAGAGGGTCAGTGAAAAATCGGGGAAAGATAGGCAAAACTTTTGTTTGTACTGCCCATACATTTCCTTGTAATCATATGTAATTGCCTTTCGCGAGTATCGCCTGAAAGTATCGCGAGTATCGCCTGAAAGTATCGCGAGTATCGCCTGAAAGTATCACCTGAAAGCGATAGTAGAGAGATTTTTTAAAATCTAACGTGAAGCGTCAATTGAAAAGCTAAAACCTCTTCAGAATTAGAGAAAAAGAATCGAAAAAATCTCCAAGTGGTAGATAAATAAAGGAATGTTTGTCTTTGGTGTAAAGTTTTGCAAAAGAAGAGTGAAGAAAAGCAGGGAAATGAAAAAAAACTTGATCATGTCTGTCGTTGGCAGGGAGAGAGAGAGAAACCCAGTGATGTGTTATCTGTCTGTCTAATGAGGGGATCATATGACGGCTGGCTGGGTTTCTAAGACTAGTCCTTTCTTAAATCAGTTTGTACAACAGAAAACATTCATTCAAGGTGGATAAGATTTCCACACAAAAGTTTTTTCTCGCAAAACCTCTCATTTGCTTCTCAGATATACAACACTTTAGCGTCTGAGTTTACTGTAGCTGATCTGATAGTCTTAATAAATGGCGTATCCTCTCTGGCAGCTGCGCCACGAAAGCCCTGCGAACCTGACTCATCTTGACGCAGTATAAAATAGGGTTGAAAAGCGAGTTTAGAAGGACCAATCCCAAGCTAGCAAGGTAGCAGAACAATGCAAATGGAGGACTGCTTCCTATCTTCGTGATGATTACGGTGACCACGAATGGAGCATAGCACATCAGAAACAGTCCATAAACCCATAACATATTCTTGGTATTTTTCCAACGCTGAGACATGTTCATTTGCTGGTTATTTTGGTTGACGTTTGGCTGAATTTGGCCATGGATTTCGCGTTGATGTCGGCGAACTATCTTGAGAATCTTAGCGTTGTTAACACAAGATATAATGAAGCATATTACCAAGATTGTGATCGATAGCCACAGAAGCCAGTTGGTTGCCCAGAATTGGATTAAAGCGAGCAAAGATGTCATGACCCACACAAGAATGAGAAGGAAAGTAACGCGTTCGTTAGTGACAATCGTTGGGTACCGTAGATGAAAATGCAGCGCAATCATACGATCGATACTGATTGAAGTCAGTGTTATAACAGAAACACCAGATAACCATGGTAAAATAAAGTTAGGTATTCGTCTGTACCAGCACCACAACTTCAACAAGTTTTCGTCTTTTATGGTGTAAACCACGAATGGTATCACGCAGCAAGGCATAGCCAATGTTCCAATGGCAAAGTCAGAAAGCGCCAGACCAAATAGCAGAAAAAACGACGGAGTATGGAGAGATGGGGTTCTGTAGATGCCGGCTAGAACTAGACCATTCAATGTGGCTGTCACAATTGATGTGAGGGAAATAACTACCACAGAAAGGATGAAAAAAGTGAAAGATTTTATGCGAGATGATTCCTCGATGACTGGACACTCGGATGCGACGAGATATTTGAGTACAATCGAAGTGTTACTGCTGTTCATGGTTCGTCTTTAAACTTGTAATTTTATGTTGTTAAAACTGAGTGTTTCCTTTGCCCTGAATGAGTAAATAAAATGGAAGGATTTTCTTGTAAAAACAACTTTATCTTTAAAGCAGTGAAAACGCAGAAGCTGATATCCGCCTATATATATAATGAAGGACACACCACTCTGATTGGCCTGAAGACCCCCTTCAGTCGTAATTCCCTACGGCGAACTACAATTGTAGCTAAAAGCGTTCTGGCTGATGCCCATTCTAAAATAGAATTTGGATTCATTTCTATCAATTTCATTTTTTTTTTTTTTTTACTGCTTTGTTTGCGCAACTTTTAATCTTTTCATTTTTTAAACTCCCTCGTAAACAAAACAGTTGGGTGTCGTGAAAACTCCAATTTCGCTTATAAAATAATACTCTTTTTAAAGAAAAATCCCAGAAAAGAAATCAGTTGTATATGAAAAACAGTTCTTCCAATAATCTGTTTGAAAAGCTAATCAATAATTAAGAATTAGTAACTTCTAAAGATGACAGCGCTGCTCGCTTTAACATTGCATGCTTGGTATCAAATAGATGCAATAGCGTAATTGTAGACTGCGCGCTGTAGCCCTTTATCTATGCGCCAACTCTGTGAGGTCCAGCAGTGAACAAATAGATATATTGATGATTGATTCCAGTTATCCTGAGAACGAACAAACGAGAATTTTCCACACACATTTTTGCCTTAACGAGCGCACGTACGCGTTATGGCGCAAAAGTTCCCGCCAAAACCACAGGGAGCCCATCAACACTAATCATGTTTTATCTTTCAATTTATTTTTAGATCTGATCCTCTAAGATAAGAATCATATTTTTTTTAATTCGGTTTAATGCTATGTTCATCTTCCATTTAGAACAATAGATCAACCCTCCCCCAGCACTTCAGAATGCAACTCAATTTGGAGGACAGAACAATAGGGTCCAGTTCTCAGGAAATGGATTTTTTTTTTTTTTTCTGATTTCTCCAGTTTGAAAAACTCATTCATATATAACACCAGATTAGCGTATAGACCATCTTACTCTTTACTAAAAATCCTTACTTATTACGGCAAGTTTAATTTACGTTTTAATTGATCCAAGAGTTTGGAACTCTACTCCTGAAAATATTAAATCCAACAGCTTCAAAAATTTATTTAAGAAATCTCTTACCAATTAATTTTGTTGATCAAAATTATTGGAAACTGAATTGATCTTCCTGCATTTTTTCGGCTCTAGCCTATAGTACCCTGCCCCCGGGCTTTTAATATTAATATAGGTACCGGCGCTGATAGGTATGGTCGAAAAAAAACTACTACTGACGAGCCACCTTAATCAGTGCCGTAGACTGAGAGGCACAGTCGTTAGCTAGAGTACAATTCATAACTAAACTCATATACTTATTAAAAATTGGGTGAAAATTAATCAAACGCGCAACCAGATGGCAAATTTCATAAACTTGATCTCATCCTTCGAGATAAATAATTCAACATTTCATAGCGAGAGGGAGATTATAAATATTTTGTTTAGAATATGACCTCAGCGGGTGAAACCTGGTTTATGAGCCTACTGCTCTTACAAGGAATAAACCAGAGCCGATTTTAAGTTATCCACCGGATAAGCACTCCGAATGCAGCAGACAAAACGCTATCATGATATCCAGAGAATAGTTATATATAGGATAACTATACAACATAGGACATAGGATAAAATACAGCGGATAACTCCTATTCTAGCTTTGCGCAACCAAATAACGCCATCTGGATAAAGTTTATCGGCTTGATAAGGATTTATCCGATGGGATTTCTTCAGGGGCGGTAAGGGGTTTTCGCGTGAATTCGTGAACGGGGTTTTTTAAATTTTCGTGATCTGGTTTTCCCGACTTTCTTGATCTTTGAGTTAGCCGTGCCCTGACTTTGATCAGCCCAGAGGTTGTTTCAGGGTTCAATCTATGAGTTAGTCATGCCCTGACTTTGATCAGGCCAGAGGTTGTTTCAGGGTTCAATCTATGAGTTAGCCGTGCCCTGACTTTGATCAGCCCAGAGTTGATTTCTTTAAATAGCTAAATGAACGAAATTTCCTGCAACTATATCCTGGAAAGAAGAGTCAGTTTAGGTACACCTGTCACTTCAAGTACTAGCTGACCCCGATCCCAGGAAAGGAAGTGACTGACAAAACACTCAGGAAGTTAAACAAATTTAGTTTAGTACCTTTATTTCATCGCTATTATGAATGGGTGATGAGTGGGCTTGGAGCCATTATTGTAGAAGTGGTTCAAGTATTTGAATGAGTCTTACAACTGAAGGCGATACTAATGTATCTTTTTGATGCTTAAAAGCACTTAGTCTAAATAACAGCCCGATTACGCAACTCGATGAGGAAGTAAATACACTCTATTATACGCCAGTCTTAATTTCTTATCGAAACCTTGAAACAACCTCTACGCTGGTCAGAGTCAGAGCACGGCTAACAAACAGATCGAATTGGTATTCAGTGTGTTAGGTTTTGAGGAGAGCGGAGAAAACCCTTCAAATCAAAGGGAGAGACCCAACAAACTCTACTCACATGTGATTCGAAATTCTCAGTTCAGGAATTGAACCCGAGACCCCAGAGATGAGGGGTGAGTGAACTGCCGCTAAGCCACCCTTGATTCCCATGCACACTACTCTAGTCCCTACTCGTCTCTCCCAGATTCTCCTAGGATCCTGTACTGACTAAAAAGTAAAGGTTTCTCTTGATTCAGGGGAGTGTGGCTCTATGAAAGCTATACTCCGTGATGAATGCCCAATGGCTCCGTAAGAATGCCAAATTAAAGGCTCCGTAAGAAATTTAAATCTTAGAATAGGCTAACGCTTTCCGTATTGACTACAACTCCACTCTTCTCCTGTTTTCTCTATACTCTCCTCGACTTATTCCCATATGAACGTCTTATAACGTGACCTCTAGAACGACATCTAATTTACATAACTGTTTTCACAACAACCCAAAAATCGCCGAAGCAAATAAAACAAAGAGAGTAAGATAGCCGGAACAAAATTGCGGGAATAACACTTTGCCTGAAAAAGTAGGGGGGGTTCTAGCACCCTTGCCCCCCCCCCCCTCGTCCGCCTATGTGATGTTGTTATTCAAATGCCTTTGTTCAATATATATACACTGGCACGCAGATGTTTGTAAATCCTTCTCACACGCTGTACCTTGCCGTGAGTGTGCAAGCACACTCTTGTCTTAGTTGGCCGATATTTAGAATATTCATTGTATAACAAAGAGGCTATTACATGGTCGCGTGGAGATACGAATGTTATCTTCGAGTGTTGGAAGATCTCTCACAAGTGAGCCCATGTAATATTCTGTTTATTATATAATTATCAATGAAAAAGAAAAGAAAGCTTTTTCGAGCTTTTTTCTGCTACAAGAAGTATGTTACCATAGTGACGATACTTTCACATGTTATTTATTAATCAAACTATATAATATATAGTGCGAACATTTCAAATATTTTGAATCTACGGGGAGAGGGGGCGGTGGGATTCGCTTGGTAACTCATACAAGAAATCTGAACCCCCCTCCGTTGTTGCATAAAAATGGCCCCTCCCTTGTTTTTCGTTTTTTTTTTTTTTTTTTTTTTTTTTTGCTGTGACTCGGATTCTTTTGTGTGGCCCCCCTGATTTTTCTAATGCCCTCCCTCCCCCCCGATAAAAAAAAACCCCGCCCCTCATACCTTTACTATCAACTAGCAGTATAGTACAATAAATATAGATTCAATTCAAGAGGCCTAGCCGACCTGCGGCAATCGTGGTCTATTAAATGTTATACCATATACACCCGCCTTCGATTCCCGAACTAGGTGTCCTATGTACTACATGAATAGAGTAGAATAGAATAGAATAGTTGCTTCTCTCCTGTGCTTCAAGGGTTTTTCTCCAGGTTCTCCGGTTTTCCTCACAGGTTTAATTGTTAGCCACTGGCCAAAACAAGGCCGATTTTACCACCAAAATCGTGGCCTAATGTGCATTTTTCTCTACTCTTGGTTTTGCAAGATATGTTCTTAAGGAGTCAGGCATCAAAGCTAATATAGATCGGCGCACAGCGCGCATTTTCATGCAGTATAAAATCGGGTTCAGAAAAGAATTACAGAACACAAAGAAGTAAGTGAACGTAAATGCGATAAAAGTCGCTTTGGTGTGTCCGGTGGCGAAGTTTTTGAATATCCTGACGATCAAGAACGGTGCATAGCACACGACAAATAATCCATATACCCAAAGCATGTTGCTAGAAGTTTTTCTTCTCTGAGCCACGTTTGTGTTCGCATTGTCCTTTGAATCTTGGTTCGCTTCAATCTGCACCTGAAGACGTCTGATTTCTACTCGGTGACGTCGGAGGATCGAGAGGATCGTAGCATTATTAAAAGTACCCAAGCCAAGGCAAAAACCGAACACAACAACTGTGGCCCAGTGAAGAAATCTCACGCACCACAAGTGCGATGAACTTATGACCAGCCCTGCTATCCACAGAGCCACGAGGGCTCGCAGACAGCGGCTAGTAGTCACGACTGACGCATAACGCAAATGAAACTTCAGTGCGATCATTCGATCAACGCTGATTAACGTGATAGTCACGAAAGAAATTCCAGCGAAAAAAGGTGTTATCAAATTTGTAAGCGTTCGAGCCTCACACCAGACTTGGAGGATCCCGTCGGAGTGTGCTACTGATGTGGCGATAAATATAGGCATGACTGTAACACCCGCACCCAAATCCGACGCAGCCAAGCCACAAAGAAGGACATTAGAAGGTGTATGAAGCAGTGGTGACCTCCATACAGCGACTAATACTAGAGTATTCAGAAGGATTGTCGGAACTGTGATGAGAGACATGATAGCGATGGAAGCGACGAAGTAGCCGTGTAGGCTTTGTCTGTCTTCGTCTCTAGGCAGAAGAAAAGAGCACGCAGTGGAACTGAGTTCGTTCGTCGAGCTTCCATTCATGTTGAAATATCTGGCTCACTTCAGCTTCTTGGTTTGTCAGGAGACTATAGACTCTGCCACGGTTCTTTAGTTGCCAACGAAGTCGAAGGAAAGAGCTTTTTGAAGTCGGTAAATTTTACGAGACTCAATGTATTTGCTCATGAGCCTTCCATACAAACAGTGACGGAATAGCTTGCGATAGCGACACCTTGTATAACTAACATCTTCTGTCTTTGTACATAAAAAATGAATCTAAAATAATGGTAAGGCGCTGAACGCCCTCATGATTGGCTGAGCCATTGTCAAGAAAATCGCCTAGCAAAAGTTGGTGTTTACAATTGGCTCTTGAAAAAAGAAACGAGATACTGACAAAAGACACTGCATGAGTTATTGATGATTCACTTATTGAGATCTGCACAACAATTGCCATGATATGGCAAAAGAAATAATCGCATTTATGATAATTTATCGTTATTTTTATTCGAATTCACATCCCTCTAACAATATATCAAGGTTTTCTTAAAGCTCTAAGGCCTTTTTTGGCCTAGAATCGCCGCCTTTTACAATCTCAATAATCTTTCATTTTCTAATCCTTCAATCTTGCTTTTCTATTTATATCGCTATAATTGTTTCCAATTTTAATCAGTTCTTCGAAGTCATACGTTCAGTATTAAGCTTTCGCTCAAAGCTCTTAAATGGTTTACTTAGCTCAGATTTAAGTCGCCTTTTTTTCGGGAAGCCGCCACTTTGACTTATTATTTTAGATTACCGTAGTACTAATAAAAAATTATAGCACAGTATTCTGTAGAATTTTTTTCCAAATTGAGTTAATTTACGGCTACTGACAAATTGAAACTTCTTTCCTTATTCATTTGATGCACTGGCAGCTGATCTGAGATAGTGACGTAGGAATGACGTAACTGTAAACTGAGGTGTTATGAAGCCAGCAAAAATTGACTTATAAAAATTTATATCTGAGATAAATCTAGATTTTCAGCAGAGGTTTTTGATATTTTGTAAACATTTACTATGATATTCATCATTGAGTGGGAAAGTAAAATCAGTAAAGAAATTATCATTCCCGAGTTGCTGGGCTACTAAGGATGACACCTCAGTTTTGCAAATTTTCTCGATTCTGATTGGCTGATATTTTTTTCTCAGATCAACTGGTGTGATTTGAAATTAATTTCTTAAAGTTTTTAAGTTTTCATCACTATGATCAGTAAAAAAAGATAATGAGAAGCTGCGTACTCGTATCAATTAATCTTCGCTTCGCTTAAAGCTTCGCTTCTCGGCCAAATGATAATTTTTCGGACCGTTTCTCATCCTCGGACATTATCAGCCGATATCCCAGCCGCTAGAAGGGGTTTATTTACTAAATATGCCTCCCATAAAACATCTATAATATTATATCATTTTTTATTGTAATCTTTTCCCTCTTCTAGTGTCGACGGTATTGTTTTGCATCTTTGCACCTGCGTGTTAGCTGTGTGTTATGAGAATACTGTCATTATTAAAGATGGTATTGTACACATTTCAATCTATTTTCTATTTTTGAAGGAAGTAGGTGTAACCATCTTTTATTTAGAAATCCGGCGTCAGAAATATATATATATCCCTAAAATTTGACTACTGGAGTTTTTTAAACGTTCATTCATTCACTCCCTTTCATCCATCAACGCGTCCCTTTCTTTCCTTCAACTCTGTTCATCCTTCCATTCAACCACCCATCCGCGATTCCTCGTCCGTTCTTCCCCCTTTCTACATTCTCAATGGCGAAAAAAAATTCACGCACTTATTGGCACTTAGTAACCGACGCTCATCATACTAACAACGTTCAAGAGGAGAAGATGGAGATGGTTTGGACATGTCTTAAGGAAACATCCCAATAACATCACTAGAATATCGGCAAGGTGGCCTCCCGACTGCAGTGGGAAGAGATGAGGGACGGCCTTTGAACCATGGAAGAAATAGACCTACTAGCCAAGGATAGAGAGAGATGGCACGCCACATAGGCATTAAAGGGGCACTTGGATGAAAACGCCCCATATTTTGAAAGTCCGAATTGTTCAAGTATTTAAGAATAATATGACTCAATCATGATTATGAAAACCAGATTGGCAAAAATTTTAGCCTGGGAGCCACTCGCAGTTGAGAATTTTTGGTTTAAAAACTAAAAGAACAATAGGGTTGAGTAAATGACGTCATTTACTCACAATTTAAATCCTGAAAAAATATATAATTTTTATCCGCAAATTTTGAATGTGAAGAAAATATGTTGCTTGGCTACTATTGGGGCCATATAGATAAGTTTAAACAAGTTTCAAGGCATTTCCAATTTTCATCGATTTTCTTCCAAGTGCCCCTTTAAGGATGATGATGAGGAAGTGACGCTCATTATTTTATTTTCAGAGGAATAAAAGATTTAGTTTTTTTTTTATAGGATGAACACATAATGCCTTGAACTAAAGAATTCTCCAAGTTGTTACTTTTTCGCGAGATGGAAAACAAAACCCCAAGGAAAAGTTTTTTTTTCCACATGTCAACGCGAAGGCACTTGCGAGAATTGAATAGACGAGGAATCTTTTGAGCAACATAGAAATGCGTTTGATTGCCTCCAAATACCCAGTCAAGTGCTATTTTCTTATCTCAAGTGATGTGAAGTGTTTAATTGAAATTTCAATAAAACTTCTTCCCTTCGGAAATCGATGTAAATGCGCGACCGCTACTGAAAGCTTGCTTAAGGACGATTCTTCTTCTTGAATCAAGCTATAAAATTTAAAAAAAGAATTAAGCTCATAAAAAAACCCAAAATGTTTCAAAAAAGAGGGAACGGAGGAAGAAAAGCCCTAAAAATCAGACACATATTTCATGTTCTTGACATTTCAAGCGTAAAAGAGAAAAGAACATAAGAAAATATGTAAAGGTAGCTGAAGAGTAAGCTTTCAATTCCAAAAACCTGACAAGTTTCAGCGCAATATTGGAAATTTTAACTAGAAAATTATCGGGTTTTTTTTATGATTAAACGGCTGATATATTCAATTGCCATCAGTTTTAATCGCACTTCAAGTTCTAGCCAGGGAAAGACAGGCGCACCTTTCCCCCCATATTTGCATTGTACTTTTGCGCTTGTCCACCTCTATTTTTCCGTCACGCAGGTCGTAAAGTCATCGTCTGAAAATATTGAATCATTCTAACTAGGTTTTAGCTTAAATTTATATATTAGCCCTGGCAAAAGTTGGATTTTAGAGAGATTATTCATAGTCAAGTGTTCATAGTCAACATTTGTTTTTCAATTGAAAACATGTTATCATCATGCGTTATATTATTATTTGTTGTTTGTGACCATTTACTTGTAATGTGCGGTTTTTATTGCCAAAATTGATGCCATAGAAAGAAGTTAGAATAAAAGCGCTCGATCGATTTTAGTTTCCTTGAAGACAGAATGTTTATTTTTTTATTTATCTATTTTTTATGGCTTTTAAGAAAACAAAATTAATTTCAAGATTGAAACGATAGCCAACAGCTGTCATTTTTTTCTTTCTCTTTCTTTCTTCCTTCCTTCCTTTCGTTCTTTCTTTCTTCCTTTTTCAAATTCTTATTATATACTGTCTTATTTTCTTACATTCAACCTAGTATTTTATATGTATATATTGATACGGCTTTCTTGAAAATCAATGGAATAATTGAATGAAACCACGGTTGTAAAATAAAGGATCACTCTCTCTCTCTCTCTCTTTCTTTCCTTCTCTTCCTTTCTTTCTTTCTGTTTCTTTTTTCTTTCTTTTTTTCTTTCTTTTTTTGTGCAAAACTTCGAGTCTTAAAAATTTGCTCATTTTACCATACGTTTTCTCATATGGTTTTGCTAATATCAAAATACCTGATGAAAGCTCATTGTTTTCAGCTATCAATTTCTAGAATCTTCTACAGCGTCAACCATGGGCGATTTTCAATACAATATCGTAGGCTTTCATGTTGGGCTTTCGTCATTCTTTTCAGACTCTTAAACAAAATATACGGCGAAATATCCACAATATCCAAGGGTGTAATATTCAATTGGGCAGCTAAAAAGCAGTCTGCAACTGAGACAAAAAAATCTAAAACTATTTTCTATAGAACATTTGCATCATTTTTAATTTCTTTCCGACATATAGTAAGTAGCCCTTGGGCTTGATTCGTTTTAACTAGCTGTTCGATTATTTGACGAACAAGAAATCAATTCTCTACGTGGCTACAAATAGTATGTACTTCAAACATGACGTCATTAGCCTAATGGCTTTAATGACTAAATATGTTCATATGAATTGCTTGTGACGTCATCATCGCCATTTTGAAACGAGTAAACTTTGTCATATAAATAGTGATTGTGGAGAAAAGATTTCCTAAGTGAATCGGGGGTGGGGTCGTTTGATTTCGTTTTTGAGCCCCCAAGTTGAAAGAAATCCTGAAAGGCACTGGTTCTTAAAGGGGCACTTGGATGAAAATCGATGAAAATTGGAAATGCCTTGAAACTTGTTTAAACTTATCTATATGGCCCCCATAGTAGCCAAGCAACATATTGTCTTCACAGTCAAAATTTAGGACTGATCCTTGAGGAACGCCAGAGCCAATAACTGATCACCGTCATTACCAACCAGGTGTTGATCGTCTTCCATTCCGATCATATACGCTCTGTGTGGTAGTCATAATTTTGAAAGGCCTGAAGGGATAAGGAACTGAAGACAAAGGACCTAGGACTGTTCCTTGAGGAACGCCAGAATCAATAAGTGACCACCGTCTTTACCAACCAGGTGTTGATCACCTTGCATTTACATCAGACGTTTTTGAAAGGCCTTTCAGACCTGAAGAGAAAAGGACCTAGGACTGATCCTTGAGGAACGCCAGAATCTATATCAAGGGAAATAAAATGCTTTCCATTTATGTCAATCTGCTTCCTAGCAATTTCATGGTTTATTGAGCAATGCGATGGCAGGTTTTGAGAGCCTAAAACGTTTTACAGCTTTTCAAAAATATGTATTCTGAGAGTGCATGGACGCCATAAGATATTTATTCCTTTTAGAAGGCTCTGGAAAATTCAACACCTTTATGTAGCTTCTAATGTACAAAAAAAAAAAAAAAACCCGACGTCTTACAACCTTGTTAAAAAATAACAATAGACTACTTTGAATTGATGATACGGCAGCCATCTCGGTAGGGGGCAAATATACAAAGCCTCTAATGGCGTCGAATAACATTAACAATTCACCAGAAGACAATTTGACAAGAGATGAATTAAAAAGATGGACATAAAAGAAAGACAAAAAAAAAACCCCGAAATTCTATATTACCAGTCGTCTGGATGCCCCACAATGCCTTGCGATTCAAGATGACCGCCGTATCGTCGAAGTAATCCATTTTGGAGCCAGATCAAATGATATACAATTGTCATTCCAATAATTTTCACTAATAATTTTCAATCATAATTAAAAAATTTCGATCATAATTAATAATTATAATGAATTTGATAAAGTGCAGACGATTATTCCGCTAATGAACAGCACGAACAAAATATAAATATACAGTTTTGTACAGTTTTTAAATTTATTCCTGGGTTTCTTGCTGCACTCTATTATACATTCTTCAATACAAAAACATTACAAATGTCGATAGGATTAATAAGTACAATCATAATTTTCATTGACCATTCAAACACTGTACAATTTATAAAGTGACATTTCACCATTCTTTACAACCTTATTATGAAGTACCAATCGAGTCAGGACGATTGTGGTTGATCATCTTCGCGATTTTCTTCCGAAACTTCTATTGAATCTTTATTTGTTTGTTGTTTTACTTCTTCATTCATTTCATCTTTTACTTCTTGTCCCTTTGTTTCCTTTATCGTTTCTTGTTTTATTTCTGTTTCTGTTTCATTTTTTGTTCCTGTTGTTATCTCTTCTTTTACTTCTTTCATCTCTTCCTTTGTGTTTTTCTCCGCATTTTCTACAGCTGCTTCTTTATTTTCCTCCTTTCCTTCTTCTTTTATTTCTTTATTTATTCCCTCATCCAATTCCTCCTTAGCTCCTTCCTTAGTCTCAACTTGTTCTTTGAGCTTTGGATCATTTTGATCAGAATGCTGGGTCTTAAGGTCTCCTTTTTCTCCAATTTCCTTGTCCTTAGGGCCAGTAACCATCGTGGTCCCTGCTTCTATAGAACTAGCAAATTTTTTAGCCTCAGGTGGTATTGGACTGTCAACCACGGATCCTGCTGGTGTCAACTCGTGCGCAGGGGATGGGGGTGGGGCGCTGCTTTGCACCGTCTTTGAGCGTTCAGCTTCGGCTGTTTTCAGCCTTTCTTCGTCCAGTTGGCGTTGTTTCTCCTGTGTTATTGCCACAAGAAAATTATGTGAAAATTTTACTATTTATAGGGGGAAAAAGTCATCGAGGAAAGATTTGTTAAAAAGGGGCGCGTTACTATAGTATTTTTAAGGGGTTTTTACGCTCATATACCTTTTGTTCTTGCATATCTTGCTTATCTTTCTCCACCGCGTGCATTTCTTGTTGGTGTTCTTGTAAGATACGCTGCATTTCTTTGGGTCTCGGCGCCTGCAGCTGAGGTGATCGTGATGGCGGAGGGTTTCGAGTATTTTCCTCCGTGGTACCAAGTATGTTATCGATGTCATCTATTGCGGCCTAGAAAGGAAATACAAGAAATATACGAAGGTCGTGTCAGACACCCTGAGATACTGTGAGCTTAAAGCTGTGACGTATTTCCGGTCCCAATTACTAAGCCTCCTCGACAGGAGTCTCTATTTGCTTTGCAATTTCTCGTTTCCTCATTCGGTGGACTACCTGTGGTTGGTAGATTAAAGCCTCGCACCCCTTCCTCTCTTAGAGCAGATTTCGTATGAGTGTGAAAAGTCAGTGCACATGGCACGGTTACGGAGCGGTGTGGACACGACACCGAATGTCGAATGTTTTCATAGACCTCTTGTAGCACGTAGTAATGCAGCTCATTTTGGAGGACAAAACAATAGGTTTCCAATTCTTTTTTTTTTTTGTCCTCTAAATTGAGCCTCTTTGACGAAACGTGACCGGGGTCTATACACGGCACGGCACTGACACGGTCACAGCGAGGCGCGGTCCGTGCCGTATTTTTTCCAGTCATACGAAAACTGCTCTATCACATAGGGATGCTAAGCACCAAATAAACCTTGAGGTTAAAAGAGAGAGAGACACCTATCGAGGAGGCATCGGTTTTATGAAAGAAAAAATTAAACTGAAAAAGAAAATCCAAGAAAGAATAAAATGTAATCGAATTGATTCTTACCTGGAAGTTACTTTCTCCTTGCATGTTTGGAGCGGAGATTTCTTGATGGATAACGGAGAGGTTACGAGCAAATGTTGATAACGAACCCTGGAGATCATCGCTCATAACGCTGAAGCACAGCAGTATAGTAGTGGTCAAGTTATTGCAATCATTACTTTTTCTCTTATTTTATATTGGAAATATTTACTCATACTCATACGATCAATAATGCATTTCGGTCTTGCAATACGCCATTCAGCATCCACAAGATAGTATGAAGTAAGAGAGCACATCTCCCATACATAGGTCTATCCCAATGAAAATTATTTGAAAATCTATTTATAGCTGCGCGTGCAGCTAAAAATAGCTTTCGGAGCTAAAAATAGATTGTCAAATAATTATTATAGGGCACGGAGATGTGCTCTCTTACTTCATACTCTCTTGGCATTCAGTATTCAGCGTTTTTGGGGTAGTTGTATTTTCTATGTCTTCAGACATGTATACAGCTAAGTTTGTATATTGTTGTTATTATTTACTAGTAACCAATATTTGATTGACTGGTTTCCAGTTTCCTCCTGCAAGGTCATTCATTTGTTTCTACCTCACTGGTTCCAGTCTCTCGGACTATTCCCCAGTTTCTCTCTGACAAGCCTAGTCACGTGCACTGGTATAACAAGTCACACGTGTCTTATCTGACTGATCACATGATTTAGCTTGTCGCTTGCATTGGTCAAGTCAGTTCGTTTTCTGAGTGGTCACGTGACATATTTGAAATGTCACGTGGCCCACGACTGATTAAGATAATTTTTTCTGTTCCCCATACGAGACTTTTTGACAAGTAACTCGTATACTAGTCTATTCGATGACTGGAAAAAATGTCACGATGAAGCATTTCTATAGCTTTTGTACTTACAGCATTCCAAGATGGTCTCGCTTAGAACTATCCACCAAGGTAAATATTGTACCTGCTCTTTCCTGTCAACAAAAGGCACCTATTAGTGAACATTGGGATCATCACATCGCATCGCATCGCATCGCATCCAAGACAAAGGACCTAGACTGCAGTACCGGGAGTCCTGATCCAATAAAGGAATCCTGAATCCAAGATTTAGAAGCTGACGTTCAAGATATGGAATCTGGAACCCAAATTGTGAAATCCAGAGGTGCCTACCATTTACACCAATCCATCCGGTTGGGAATTCGTTTTCTAATGGTTTTCCGGGTAAATGGTAAGCACTTCCGGCAAATGGTACACGCGTCTACTGGAAGAACCGAAAAGAGCGGGAAAAGTGGATTACCTCAATCGGAAGACCGAGTTTTCCGGAACTTCGCAATCGGAATGACATACCATTGTTTTCCAACCGGAATTTCCGTTTTTTCCGGATAAATGGTAAGGACCCCAGGATCCAGCCACACTGTTCTGAAATTTCCGACTCATTGACGAATTTCTAGAATCAGTGGAATGGTTGATCTTACCTTCATGTCATAGCCAATTCCATGGGCGCGACACATTTGAAAGAACACACTGTAATGGATGACGCTTAGGTTACTGTGCCGTAGCTGTGTGCTCAAGATAGCGTATCGGTTTGGATTTGGAGGAGGCTGTGAAAAATGGAACAAAAACAAAATATGATATAACCAAACATGGACGAAATATGGTAAATGAGACTTTAAAAGTTTTTTTTCTGCTGCTGCGGTGGCTGTTCTTGTTGATGTTGTATTTGCTCCATCTGTTGTTACTTCTGTTGTTGTCGCTGCCTATGTTCTTGTTGCTGTTGTTGTGGTTGCTGCTGTTGTTGCTGCTGTTGTTGTGGTTGCTGCTGTTGTTGCTGTGGTTGATGTGTATTATGCTCCATCTGTTGTTTTTGTTGTTGCTGCTGTTGTTGTTTTTGCTGTTGTTTTTGCTGCTGTTGTTGTTTTTTTTTGTGTGCTGCTGTTGTTCGCTGCTGTTGCTGCTGCTGCTGCTGCTGCTGTTGCTACTTCTGCTTTTATGGACACCGAAGGAAAATTACCCCAAAATGCCTTTCCCGATTTTTCAAATCTATAACTATAAAAGTGGCGCCCCATGTATAATGGGATCAACTATAAAGCAACAGTACATACTTCTTCTTCTTCGTGTACTCTTCGTCGCCGTCTTCTTCCACTTTCTTCTCGTTTTCTCTTGACAGGTACCTCAAATGCAGATCTATCTGGGTATATCTTGCCTCCACTTACGTACAGAGTCATGTTAGTCATAGCCATACTGTCACTGTACTGTAGTTTTAGATCCACTGCCCATAAAGCCTGTTGCATCTGTAGGGGAAAGAATCATCAATGAATAGACCTTTTCGGACAATGTGTCATTCCTTAGAGTATCATTTCTTTGTTTACTGCGATTTATATAACTACTGGGACACCCAAGTTCAAATATCATCGTGCAAACGAAGTTTTGGCTTCCGTCAATCAAAAATAATTAGTCGGTAACTTTTATATTTTTGATTGGCGGCAGTGAAAAAAAATTCCAACGGGAAACTAGCACCTACATAGACTTAGCCTCCTTTGCAGACGTTCTTAGGGTCGTCACGTTGTCACGCAACGCACGCAACGTTGTCACGCAACAATTGCGTGACGACCCTAAGAGCGTCTGCGTATAGGAGGCTAACATAGACTGCGTAATATTGAAAATTGCAGTAACGGTTGCGCATGAGAAGACACATGAATATGGATACAATATTCTTAAGGGAATGACACGTGGTCTGAAATGGGAAAACAATACTGGCGTCCAAGATAAAGAGGTCTATTACGTGCGGCTGATGATGCAACTTGTGATGCAGCTTATAGTAATTTTGGTTGTATAAGAACAAATAGTAATGGTAGTAAAATAAATGTACCGTAATGGGATCAATAAATGTAACAAAGTCCACAGTAAAGTGTCCAATGACTCCACGAAGTTTACACGCCAAGGCGATATTTTCTGTAGCCGTGCACAGCTGGGCTGGATCAACTGATGCTTGTGGTACAGAATATCCCCAGCACATGAAGGGAGAAGATGAGTGGATCTAGTAGTATAATATAAAAAATAACTTTAACTCATTGTTCATGAAGTACCATGTTGGGTCAGCTCATGGAACATCGCACACAATCCGAGATCATATCCGGGATATTTTCTAATTAGCATCTAGTTACCAGCGACTTTGATTTATTTTCATGGAGTGTGTTGGACGCCAAGTGACTGCTCACATTTGGATCCCAAGCATTGTAATGTGGGTGAATTGAATGGAATTACTTTTGTGATCAACTCACCTGGTCTCCCATGGACAAGATAGAGGTGTTTCCATTTGGTTCAATGAGCACGTCTACACTAAGGGCTGTAACACTGTCTGATGGAGGACACGCCTCTATTACACCACCTAGCAAAATAATAGAAACTGTTTATTTATTTCTTTTTCATAATACAAGCACGCGCATTATGCGGTATTTTTATAAATCCCCGTGATTGTAAAGTGTGCTACAGTGAATTGTCGTACCGAAACTTTTATTAGACCATTTTCGAGATGCGCGAGCGCTTTCAAAAATATCGCAGGTGCAGACATGCGACAGACAGACTGCGATACTTTTGAAAGCGCTCGCGCATCTCGAAAATGGTCTATTGGTTGAGCAATTAACCCCGTACCGTGACCGTGCCATGTTACATAACACTCATACATGACCCTGGTGTCCGGGCATTCTGATTGGTTCAACAGACACCTTATGCGCGTTGATTGGTTCAACCTATGTTATCAATTCTGTACCGTGACCGTCCTTACCTCGTTTCAAGAAGTCCCTCAAGAAAATATCCCATGTGGGATAGAGTTCCTTATTGACAGGATGGGCGTGGTAAGTCAAGATATCAGGTATCTCCCCTGATACTTTGATCAGTGTTGGTTCATGGGCCCATTTCTTGGTCCACTTCTCGCCATATCGTTGACATTCTTTTAAAGCCCACGGGAAGCACTTTAGATGGGGTGTGACGTCACAATAGGCTAAAATATGAATATATGACAACAAGATTAGCTGGGTTGCATCTTTGCAGTCAAAGAAGGACATGTTTTACGACCCAGACAAATCCAGACGCTGCACGTTTTTTGGCTTACGTACAACATGGCCCCTTCTCGATAATGGGCGCTGGGTTTATAAATTTCTTGACATGCTCTTGAAGTGCCTCTAAAGCCTGGTTCTTACTTGCGACGGAATTATTGGAGTCGAAATTGGAACTCGTCGGAGTCAGAAGCAGCTTATGATGAAATGAAAACCAGAAAACGGAGTCGGAATCGGAGTCAGAAGCGTGTCAGAAGCGGAAGGATCGGGTTTCCTTTTGCTTGACTTTTGCTTACGCATAATGACGAGTGGTTTTAACTTACCATAATTAAATCACGCATGAACTGTTCCCGATTCCGATTTGTTCGCAAGCTAAAAGCAGGCTTAATAGACCACAGCTGAAGATGCTGTATCCACCTGTAAATGCCTCACATACCTGTTCCTCTACCATCAAATTCATTGTCCATCTTGAACAGCCATCGTTTAACATGCAGGTTTTCTGTCACTAACTGCGCCAAGCTTTCGTGAAGCTGTGATAATATGATATGCATAATCAAATTCACTAGTTTTAGAGTTATTTTTGAAAGAAAGGAAGGAAGGAAGGAAGAAAGAAAGGAAGATGATCTCACCTGTGGTACACTATAAACATCAAACTGTCCTGGAGGAATCCCAACTTTAGCGCTCAAGAAAATCCTCTTGGAGCCTGATTTGGTTGAGTAGAGTTGAGCGACCTCTGGTTCAGGGCTCATGATGGGTATGTCTGGGTATCGTAATGACATATTTATTTATTTATTTATTTATTTACATTACATTCGTTGTTAGTGTCGGAAATAAATCTTTCAATTTTCTTCCACCCAAAAAAATTCTTTTCACTTGCATTACCACCTTTCTTCGCATGCCACCGGCCGATAATCAATTCAGGAGTCCTTCATATGGTAGCGGTTATTGTAATAGTTTGAAACGATACAGCAAATTCCTAGCTTTACCGTAATCGTAACAATGCGATGTAAAGACAATGGGAAGCCATTTCAGTGTTACGACAAGCCTGTCGCACTGTGAACGTGCTGTACGTCATCAGTGCCGTACGTTTCCTACTCACGCTCAAAATCACGAACGAAAACTGCTTGTAGAAAAAAATATCTAAAAATCTTACCCAGCAGATCAGCAACGTAGATATCATCCTTATGTAAGATACCAGGTATGATATATGCATCACGACCCTTGATAAGATTCTTGATTCTGAGAAAAAGAAAAGAAAATAACGATCAGTCGAACAGTCAATCGGTCAGTCAGTCAGTCAGTCGTCCGTTAGTTAGTCAGTTAGTCAGTGAGTTGATCTGTTGGCAGACAGTCAGACAGTGAGTTGGTTGGTCGGTCGGTCGGTAGGTCGGCCAGTCAGTCAGTCAGTCGTCCGTCGGTCTGTAAGACAGTTAGTCAGTGAGTTGATCTGTTGCCAGACAGTCAGTAAGTGAGTTGGTTGATCGGTCAGGCAATCAGTCAGTGAGTTGTTCGATCGGTTAGATGGTTAGATGGTTAGATAGTTAGTCAGTCAATCAGTCAGTGAGTTGGCTGTTAAACGACAGACACCCTACCTTTTGATGGTTCGAGGGCTGTACATCAGAATGGAAGACAAACAATGGTTGTGGGTCTGAAATATAACACACGCCCAGAACAATGCAACGTGAGTAGAAGGTAAGATGAGCGTTCAATCCCCGGCTCAAGATTGAACCCAAATAACTTGCTCTAAATTGACGTCATTTCTGTGGACGTTTTACTACCCTCACTCCCCCATCCCACATCCCACATACTCCAAGATTTGCTCAACCTTTGCTTACCGGGAAGCTGTGTACCGCATCTGGTACTATAATCTTGTATCGATTCTCGATATCATCTTCTTCTTCACTAGATTTCTGTTTACTACTCAGTGGCCTTGCCTTCATGGCCAGTAATTTCGAATAATATTGGTAGACTTCCTCGTTAATTTCTACTGGACAGATATAGATCACCTCAACCTTCGGATCTGCAAAGAGAAGACAAAGACAAGAGTTGTTGGTGTCTGTAGTTTGTGTGTTTGTGGTAGCAGTAGAGGTGATCCCGGTGGTGCCGGTGGTGATTGTAGGTGTGCGTGTGGTTGTAGTAGTAGCATAGTGATGGTAGAGGTAGGGTTGGTTTAGGTGGTGATGGTGGGTGTGGTCATAGTAGTAGTGGTGATCTGGCAGTGGTGGTATAAAGTTTAAACGTAGCAGTAATGATTGTAGTGGTAATATTAGAGTTGGTACTGGTGATGGTGATGATGGAGGTAATGTTAGTAGTAGTAGTAGTAGTAGTAGTGTTGGTAACTGGAGTGATAGTGGTGACTATGGTGATGGTGATAATTATCGTGGTAAATGCTGTAGTATACTGTGCTAGTTTACCTGCTATATCACACAGTCTTGCCATCTGTAAGTTCTGTAAAATGTTTATATCACTGAGACCATCCCGTATATGCTGTGCATATCCTAGATGAACAAAACGAAAATATATAACACTCGATAGGGGACGTCGATGATATTGATGTTGAATATGAGGATGATGTTGATAATGATAATAATGGTGATGATGACGATGATTATGGTGGTGCCGTGATGATGATGATGGTGATGCTTGTGATGACGATAATGGTGATGATGATGATGGTGATAATGATAGTGATGGTGGTGCTGATGATGGTGATGATGGTGATGATGATAATGGTGATGATGATGATGGTGATAATGATAGTGATGGTGGTGCTGATGATGGTGGTGGTGGTGATGACAATGTGCTGCTGATGATGATCATAATGATCGATCATAATGAATCTAAATGTTTTCTGATACCTACCCATTGAGGGAATATGAATTATAACTCGTCTAGACTGCTTAATACGACTCCAATCATCTGCGAATTTCTAACACAATACAAATAATAACAACATTTTACAAATGGATGGTCTTCGTAGCATATGAAAGAAAATAACCAAAAGAAAAACAGGCAGAATAGGAGAGGAGAGGAGAGGAGAGGAGAGGAGAGGAGAGGAGAGGAGAGGAGAGGAGAGGAGAGGAGAGGAGAGGAGAGGAGAGGAGAGGAGAGGAGAGGTTAGGTTAGGATGTACTTTATTGGCATGACCTTGCTGATTACAGGTATTGCTAAAGCATGTAACAGTAACTTAATATAAAATTATTTTAAAATGGCTTTTACAAATCAATAAGATATGGGTATATATATATATTCATATAATTTACAAATCAAGGTATTATTGAAGTTAATTATGGTATATTGAATAATTTGATAATTTTGATTATTAACATTTCGATTGTCTTAGTTCCATACATTTTAAGATATATTTGGTAAAATAGTATATAACGTTGTTGTTCTTCGACGTCATTAGCGAGCAAATATATTCTTTTTCTTGATTTATTTTGTTAGTTGTGGAAATTTCATTTTTAATTAAATTAGAGAAATCATTTCTTAGGTTATTATAAAGGTGACAGTTTAAGATCATGTGTAACTCATTTTCTATTTCGTTTTTATTACATAGTGTGCAGAGACGTTGATCTGTGGGAATATGTAGTTTATGATAACGCCCTGCTTCTATAGCGAGTTTGTGGTTACTTATTCTTAATTTAGTGAACTGCCTTCTTTGATCAAAATCACGAATCACATCTAGGTATTTTTCAATTTCATAGTCTTTCTTAAATGAATTGTAGAAAGAAAGTTTTATCGAATTATTGAGAAGAGTTTCCCAAAATATAACATAATTCTGCTTCATCTTATTGTAGTATTCTGATAAAGTTGGTTTTGGAGTTGGTCTCTTAAAAATGTTTGCGTCTTTTATGTTATAAAAGTTCAGTGTAAGTAGTAAATTTGAGTGATAGCAAGTTTTTTGTTGAGTATATAAAGATTTCGAAATTATCAAGGCTTGCTTTGCTATTGCATTTTCTGGTAAAGAATGTAGATGATTAAGATATTTTAAAGAGGAGAGGAGAGGAGAGGAGAGGAGAGGAGAGGAGAGGAGAGGAGAGGAGAGGAGAGGAGAGGAGAGGAGAGGAGAGGAGAGGAGAGGAGAGGAGAGGAGAGGAGAGGAGAGGAGAGGAGAGGATAGCAAGTACAAAGAATCATAACAGCCATCAAGTACCGGTACCTTGTTTCTCATTTTAAATCTTTCTAGTTGGTTTCTTCTGGTTTCTTTCAGTTGTTTGCGAATCATTGACAGCTTACAATTCATTATCCATGATATAGCGATAACACCTAGAGGAACATATCAAACAAAGTTACTATTGTAAATAATCATCTGCGGTGAATTAAACGCGCATTTGATCATATACATATGCCATATGCTAATTTGCGTGTTAGAAGCAGCTTACAAGTCCGTCCATCCATCCACTCATTTGTCCCATCTGTCTATTCAACCTTCACTACTTCCTATCAGAATCATCAACCCGCATATCCATTTATCCCATTCCATTAACCCACTCCTCCATCCCTCCATCCATCCCGGCATCCATACATCCATTTCATCAACTCCCATCCATTCCATTACCCACACACCCATGCATTCCACTCCATCTTATTCCATTCTTCCATCCATCCACTCATTCTTTTATAATGTATTCTTCATACCTGCAGCCCATTTCTGTTTTCGATAAAGAAGATAAGCGGTCCTGTCTTTATATCTCCGCCATGTGGACTGAAAATATAAACAATTAAAGTCAAAACAATCGTCCAAAAATAGGACCTGATTTTATTGATTTTGGTGATGGGTACGAGAAATATCCTCCTCTCTCTCAATACTTCATGTCCCATGGTGTTCAGTATTTCTATCTTCATTCCTACCTGAATTTTGATCGCTGCCATTTCTCGTCCTCTCGGACCAAGGTATCTTCTTCCCTGGATATCAAAAATAGGTGTTTGAGTTTTGAAGTCACATCAGACATGTCGGATCAGGTCGGTTACTGGCTATAATTCAAGACGTCTGGGTTTTTTTGGCTTACACCGATCAAATTTCCAACGGTCAGAGTTACAGAATTTCTTGATGGACGAAAGCCAAAAATCCAGACGTCTGGAGTTGTGTTGGTCGCGTAATTATGAAAATGGGTAAAGATAAAGCTAAAGTAATAAAAGATAATAAATATTTTTGCTTTGTTAACAATGCACTAACTAACTTGTTCACGCTTCTCATAGGTTTTTTCGAATTGAAATACTGGAGTAAGATTATGCTGAGCCTAGTATATTAAGCGAAAATCTTTTTTTTTACAGTTTCGTTCAGTGGTCACGTTCCAAGCCGCACACTGTGATTGGTTGAAAGGATGTCGTCAATATTTTACCGTGCCGTGCCGTACACCGTAAAGTTAAGGAAAGTGTCAGGTGATATTTACCGGTGTCTTGATAATCTTTTCAACATCATCACCGTTCAATATGCATGTCAGGAAATGCTGCAAAGAGAGAAAAACACGATGGATTAATATAATACCAAGGACCTAGTCCTTGGGGAGTCAGGATCATTCTTCATTTTTGCATTCCATATCTAGGATCTTTCAACTGAAAGCAAGAGGAGCATTTTTTTTTTTTGACAAATTGGCAAGAAACTAACTTACACAAGACATTGCAACATGTTCCATGCAACATTACACACACCGTCTTTAAAAAAAAATTACAAACCTCTAATGAGGGCTCTTGTTCCAATTCAAAGACCAGCGCAAGATCCGCCAACCGATCACCATCAATGAATGCGATAGGTACACTGTAGTTGGTCATTAGTTCCTCAAGCTTGATTATTAAGGTTAGAATACTGGAAGAAAAATAGTTGATGGTATTAGCTACACTTCCAATAAAAACTGGTGTGCGTCATAGGTCTACGTACGTTTTTGTAAACGCACCTTAAAAATTGGGGGGATTAGGGGAGTTTAATAGAAAAAGGACATACCTTCCCCATGAAAGACAATAGTGCTGTTTAAAGTCAAGATAATCCTATCAAAAATAATGGAAAAGTGTTAAATAAAATATTGAAATAATTGTACCATGTACTACCTATACACTACCCTTGATTACTATTCTTACCTCAGATGTAACTCGTGTTTTCCCATTTTGTATGACAAATTTGTGCACAGTTTTCAAGTCACTGACAGGGGAAGGAATAGGCCCTTGTATCTGGAATGGAAGAAAGACTGAGTTAAACGAATTGAAATGGAAATACATACATACATTTTATCGGACTCCCCAATAGGGCTTTTCAGGCCAATTTACAAGCAATAAAAATATAATGAAAATTAAATAAAAATATAATGAGAGAAGGAAAGAGAAGCAAAATTAAATTTGTGAAAATTATGCTTTTTTAGTTACAGGGGTACAGTTAGACCCTGGCATCATTACCACTGTTTTCATTGCTACATCCTGATAGAGACAACTGTCATGACGGGGAAATCAGTCAATAGATCACTGTCAGTCAAACCAATAGATCATTTTCGAGATGCATGAGTGCTTTTATCGTAGTATCGCAGGTGCAGACATGAAAAAGGGGCAGTTTCTGGCAAGATTACGCATGCTATTGACACTGTCCGAAAATGCAATATTTTTGAAAGTGTCTGTGCACCTCGAAAATGGTCTATTGTTCACTGCCACTGTTATTGTTCAGTGCCTTTACATACTCTAATTGAAGGTAGTGTATTGCCCAATTTCCATGTCGTGACTGTTGTTGTTGCAATAAAAGCAGTGGTAATATGAAAAGATGAAAGAAATGGAAATGAAAGCGCGGAGGTGTAAAACGAACTCCTAGGAACCTGCTTTATCTGTACCGTACTTCATGTGAAGTTCTACTTGTAGATCAATTAATAGTACTTGCCTGGTCTGGACCTTCAATAGCTTTAAGTGGTAAATGTTTTCTTCTATATCCATCTGTCCAACCCTGATAGACATTTCAATAACATTCAATTTTTAACTAGTTATTCAACAAAACTTAAAACTCCCCCACTCCCCTCCCCCCACATCTCTTCATAGGGAGGGAGCGAGAGAGAGCTAATAATTGGTGGACCCCATTGTTACTCAAATCATACTAAGGTTTTACCTTCAATGTTCAAAATGTAAACTTACTTCACTAATAACGTTTGTTGGGGTTTGTGTTGCAGACTTTGCTCGTTTCCTTTTCTCTGCCAGCGAAGTCTCTTTGGCTATTTTTATGGAAGCGTGATCCATCTAGAGTAAAGAACATTTTCTCATATTAAAATAGAGTCCTTTGAATAATATATCAATCAGATTGTGATACCACATTCCAGTCTGTTTGATAATATGACAAAGTATGAATCTCTTGGGAAATTAGTTTTTATTTCAGCTCACCTTAACATCTGCTAAATTGTAGCCCCCAACTGTAAAAAAAATTTAGAGGTATAAATTGTTAACAAAAACAATTATAACAATGATAATATTTATTCAGATGATATTGGATGGATGTTGATAGATCTTGAAAACATTGAAGCAATTACCTCCTACGACATCTAGGGGGGGAGGTGCTCGGAACTTGGTTTGGCTGTTGATTTCATGAAGCTGCAATGAATACAAAATAGACATAGATAATTTCTTTCTTTCTTTCTTTCTTCCCCCCTCCTTTCTTTCTTTCTTGTAATGTAATGTAAACTATGTCGATAGGTAGTTAAAGCTATGTAGCTTGTGGGGTCAGGCGTATTAATCAAAATCATAAAATAAAACTTAATCTGACATAAATAATGGTCTCCAACCAGTTCTTTTTAACAATTCGACCCAGTAAAGTCATAAGGAAATTTTTAAATATTTCTTTTTTTTTTAAATCTTGAATTCCAAGTTAGTGTACTGGCAGTATTTGTAGTGAATCATCTAGAAGACCATTCAGAAAATGTTGGACATACCTGAGCCTGGTGATGACGTACAGGTGATGGCTTCAGGGTTAGTTCTGCAGCAGGCTGAAAGAGATAGTTGAACAATATATAACGTGTGACCACCCATGCGACCTTGCATCCAAGGTCAGCAGTGGCATCGTAAAAAGTAGAAATGAGTCCTATTTTCGCAATGTTGCACGTGACAAACCTCACTGTTTCACTGTGTGATCTAGTTTTTGCGACATTGCATGAAAAACTGCATAAGGTGTCTTAACCTTTAGAGACTTTAAGCACAAAGGACCACAAGTTTATTAAAGCTTACCGGGATAAGACCTCGTTCTATTAGACTCAGAATACCCTTCTTTGCATCTTCTTCAGATATAGGAGGTGGTGTGCGCTAAAAAAGAAAGGAAGTGAAAATATTGTATCGCGATTCTCCTATAAGTTTGATTAGGAGAGAGCTGCCAATATAAACCCGTATTATCAGCTCAGGATTACTGTGCGATAGGAGAATCACGATACAAAACTTATTGCGATTTTGAGCCGCCAATATGGGTTATATTGATGGAGTTAGAAGAAAATATATTTTCTCCCAACTAGCCACCAATATAAACCCATATTGGCGGCTCAAAATCGCAATAAGTTATAAGTATCAGCACTGTGATGGGCTATAGAATATTTATTTCACTAGTGAAGAAAATCATATAGCCAATAGGATCACTTCTTTTTTGTTAAGAGATGATTTTCATCAAAGTTATGGCTTGCAAGCATGTAAATGTCAGTACTTATATTAATATAGAACTTACTGAAGAATCGACTCTATTAGCCTTTGGTAAGGTGTTAAGATGGTCTGCTGTTGGTCCTGTGACAACTTTACCTGGGACCTTGAAGTTATCAAGGAAAAATACAATAGTTAAAATGCACACATAGCATTAAGAACACAATTTTGAAAAATCGTGATACAAGGGATGATCCAGGCGAAGGGTTGTAGGGGTTGCAACCGGCCCTATGAGACTTTCAATTAGCTACCTGACAGTGAGAAAATGATGGCTAACTAAAATTAGGCATTATTTTCACTTTTAATGACGTCACACAACCTCCCTGTTAAAAATAATCCTGGATCTGCCTTTGATAATTATATATTCATTCCAAACTATTAGAGTTATTACTACCGTACATTTAGCATCAGTGAGTGTAATATATGGTACCTCTTTTGGTTGTTCTCTTTTACTGCCGAGGTTGGGTAGAGCCACCCCATATCGTTCACTTAATAGTTCACGAGCTGTTGGATTAGCAGGGTCGCTGATTACTTGGAGGTTCCTCAGGTTCTTTGCCTATGATTATTTAGATAATAAACAAGTTGTCATTTTCTGTAAGAAAGTCCCCTCTCACACCTTGACCTGGTTTCAACCATCACTACCATTTAGGGCCAATCAAGGGTGGTATAGTGGTGATGACTTTGATATAGACCCCTTGCAGCACTTTAGAACGCAGCTCAATTTGAAGGACAAAACAATAGGTTTCAAATTCTCAGGAGATTGAAATTATTTTGTTTTGTCCTCCAAATTGAGCTGCTTTGACGTCACGTGCAAGGGGTCTATACCATGATATGCAATCCACCCTTGATTCAAATCATAAATTACTATAATTAATATTCTATCAGCTAAAATACCTGTTGTCCTGGGGCTGGAGCATATGGACCTGGTCTGTTTCCTTCCTTAGCAATAGCAAGTGGTTCTAAAAGACCTCTGTAACTGTACATAAGATAAGATTGTTGGTATATTTTCTGGAACTACTGGTATGCAGCATACCCCCATCAAATCCCTCCCCACTGTGTGGAATTGCCAGCTCCTACATGGGACAGAGATGGATATATGTTGGAACTACACAACATCAGACCCCTCCCAGGCCCATTACCCCATGGTATGCCAGCCCCTAAATGGAGCATGGATGGATATTTTTAAGAACTTCACATTATACCCTACCCAGACCCTCTACACTGGATGGATATTTTTAAGAACTTCACATTATACCCTACCCAGACCCTCTACACTGGATGGATATTTTTAAGAACTTCACATTATACCCTACCCAGACCCTCTACACTGGATGGATATTTTTAAGAACTTCACATTATACCCTACCCAGACCCTCTACACTGGATGGATATCTTTAAGAACTACCCAGACCCTCTACATCCCTAGAAAATTCTAGTCCTACTATATAGCAGAGGAATGGATGTTTTCTGGAACTACACATCAAAATGATCTCAGATCCTCTCCACCTCTTGGAAATTCCAATCTCCCTCTTTACTTTTTTCAGACCCTCACTTAACCCCTTGGAGGTATGAATGTTTTCTAGGACTAAATAATTATAATGTACCCTTCTAATATGCCCCCCCCCCCCCAGTCACAAGAACAAGGGACCTTAAGATCCACAATGGGAGCTACAAGGACAGCAACACTTGAATGTGAAAAAGCACCAATTGATATTCTAGCAAGAACAGCAACCAGCAAGGTCAGTGGTGCATGCATGAAAAATAGTTTTGAAAACATGCTCACGTTACCGTCCAGTTTCACCCTCCTTGCTCCCGTCATGGATCTTAATTTGTAAAAAGAAATGCAGGCCTATATGTGTGATTCTTATTTACTGCCTTCTTAATTCCCCATTCCCATATAAAATGACCCAAACTTGTACCTTGTTTCCTTAGCAGATTTACTTCTTGAGGATTTGGAAGCTTTGTCACTACAAAACAGTTAAATGATGAATGAGGGAGACTCATGCTGAAAATAATAGACAATTATTGGATGAGGTTGAGCATGATATCGTAAATTATGAAGACCAAGGCCGTGTTATCTGCCGAAGCCGTAGGCTGAGGCGGATAAAACGGCCGAGGTCTTGATATTTACGATATCATGCGAAAACCGAATTCAATAATTGTTTTATTATACATTTTGTAAAATAAGAATAAAGACTTAATTCTGCTTTCGAAAAAATAGCAAATGTATGTCCATTTTCATAATTGTGACCTTTGAACTTGACATGATAAATGTATTATCTGTAGGTAAAACCTACAGATAATACATTTATCATGTCGAGTTCACACGATATCAGGGATTAGCTGAGGGCTCTTGGCCAATCAGAAGCGAGATAGTGAGTAAAATGTATAATAAGAGCTCTTGATAACTCCTTGAAGCACAAATTCCAAACACAGATCTTATATTTCTTGACATAATGACTGTCCATATCAGTCTGATCAACATGCACATGACCAGTCAGGGAAGTGCCAATTTTGGCTGGACATTGTCTGTTCACAGGCTGATATTTTGAACCCTGCATCAAAAAACTGCATGTTCAATTTACATTTGAAACATTTACCTATCAGAATCAGTTTTCTTTCTAGCAGCTGGTTGATCCAATAATGGTAGGGTAAGGACTTTGTTGTTGGATGCTTGAATCACTTGTTCTGCTTTTGCCTATTTGTTTATTATTAATACATGAGTTTTTTTGGCAAAACTTTGATCACAATAGTGATTTTCTACAAGACTATTTGCAAAGACAATTTTTTTGTGCAACACTGCATGAAAATTTGATGCCATGTAACATGCAAGATGGAAAGATTTTTTGCATAGGTCAACTTCGGCAACACCTTACAAATTTTTGATCTGAAGTCAACGATTGCAACAAATTTTGGCAGTGACTTGCACAAAAAATCATCATTCCAAATGGTCTCATGTAATACCACCTTAAAGTATTTTTCACGTTACTGACTGATGAGACTTCAGCAACTTCCAGAAATTTGTTTTTAAGGGTCAATACAGTAATGTCATCTTAAGGGACTCAATTTAGGGGGAAGGTGTGATGTTACCCAGTATCCTCCACCTCTGGAAATGTATGAAGGCTGGGAACCACGGTTACTCAAGTCAAACCTTTCATATTCCAATCCCTCTGGATGGTTATTGTCTGGACCCCAACAGTTACTGTTCAAGTCTGTAACCAGGGCTGCCCAGGCAGAGAGGCTGGGGCATTCCACCAGACCCCTAGTTTTGTCCCTCCACCCAAAACTATATATGCTCTGCAGACACTGGTAACCATAGCTACTTGAGGACAATTACCCGAACACTTTGTTCCGTTCTCTCTATGGCACTTTCCAGTGACTGGATATCTATAATTTGGGTGGATCCGATTCCTTGGGAACTGAGTAGCTGTTCTTTAAGATGACGCAGATCATCTTGAACCTGATGAAAAAAGTTATAAGACATAAGTCTTAAATGATATTTTTTTCTATAATTTAGCATTATTATTTTTGTCAATTCTAGTCCCTGTTTTCTCTTTTTATCTTTCAGGAAACTAAGTGATCAGTTGGTAATAAGAACTTAATTGTACACGATTACAGCAACGCTTTAATTGAATAATCTAAAGGCGAAAGCTCAACTTGTAAGTTATTATTTTTATTTTCTGTATATAGCAAAAAAATAATTTTTCTAACCCAGAAAACGTTGCAGAGACATTAACCCTTTTAATAGATTTTCAAAAGTGCAATTCTGAGGTTACTTATGAGAAAAATAAGTCTAAAAGTTAATGAAGATTTATATTAACAATGGGACCACGATGAACTTCTCTTACACTTTAGTTAATGAACTCAATTATTTTAAGTCTTATGATAAAATTTGTATCAGGGTTTCATGAAATTATCGAGCTCTCTTTGCAGAAATTTGGCTTATTCACAGCTTTTTACCGTCCTTTCTTTAATACCAGAAATTGTACATAAACTTCTAATTCCAAAATGCATTTTCTGGCGTCTACGACGAAGACTTGAAAAATATTTGTACAAGTAAAAATCCTACCTTAACAAGAATTTCTCCAACTTCTGATGAATTCCCTCCAATCTCCGTCAAAGAAAACATCCTAAGCGGCTTGAACTAAAGGTTTATATGGTTTCTTTTAAGGTTATTTTTGACTTTAAAGTTGACTTGACTGCTTTTTTGGCCGCCATTTTTCTGACACCAAGGCAACCGAGAACCAGACATAACAACACTAGTACGCATGCGCGAGATTTCCGTCCATGAGCCAGCGATGCGCAAATTCATCCTTACCCTCCCCTCACCCTTCACTCAGTTTGGAGACTGATGAAGCATCGAATATGGTGATGGAAGGAGCCAGTGGAGCCCGTCCACTGTTTTCTGAGAAGAAACATTTCAGTGGATAATGATTTATGGAATAAGATATTTTTTCTGTATACATTCGTTTCGGCTGGATTTTTAAGGTCTTGCCCCCTTTTACTTAGCCTCCTACGCAGACGCTCTTAGGGTCGTCAGAGAAATGTTGCGTGACGACTTGACGACCCTAAGAACGTCTGCAAAGGAGTCTACCTTGTACTAAGCATGAGACGAATCAGAGATTCAGCTATTATATTTAACAATTATTCAGCGAATTCGAGGTGATTATCGGTGAATATTTACCGAGCCGCGGTTTTCCTAGCGCGATTTTCTATAATCACCTGGCAGGGGCTTAGCTAGCTAGACATTTGTGCATGTACGCACGGGTCCGCATGGCCTCAAACATCAGTACCCCAAAAGTGAAGTTTTTGCTTTCCATAAAAAAGCAAATCTAAAAAAATTGTGAATTTCTCGAGTACTGTACGCACGTGCGTATTTGGGTAAAGGCCGGAACCTACGCCCCTACCTGGTAAATACAGAAAGAAAGAAAGAAAGAAAGATTCTGAATTGCTCATAAGTTGTATTGCAGCTCAAGGATGCACGAAAGGTAGCACTGAAGAATAGCCGGATTGACTGTTGATTTTGCTGGAAGTTTCGCGCCAAAATTAAACACGCACCTCTATCCTTGATCCGCTAATACTCCCGTTTCGAGATCTCTTTTACGCTGTGTTAGCCTCAAAACCGTGTAATATATTCTTTTATTCAGTAACAGCCCGTGGAAATTCAAGAGATCTGTGTGTAAAGAAGACAATAAAAATACTTTGAAATTTCACGAGTTTTATCTAAATTTCTGCATAATTTACGCACAATTGAGGCTAACACAGCGTAAAAGAGAACTCGAAACTGGAGTATTCTGGAACTCTCGCTATGACAATGAGGGAGGGAGAGAGGGAAGGAGAAAGGGAGGGAGAGAGTATCTCTAAACAGGACTTTTGATAACGGTATAGAACTTCCCAAGGGCAAGTTGACGGGTGGTCCACTCAGCTGAGCTCAGCCAGGAGTCCATATATGACTAGTTATGAACTTCTGGCCCAGTCGAAGCCTGATGGAATTTAATTCATTCATTTCGCGATCGCCAGTATAGTTCCTCATGATAAAATCTGTATAACGTAATGCCAAGTTCAACAGTAACATTGAACTTGACCGTGAGGTATTTTGTCTCGCTTTTGATTGGCTCGACCCAGGCCTAGGCTGTCTGGGAGTAACATTGACCTTCGAGAAAGTTTTGCAAACAATTTCACTCAAATCTGCCAAAGCTTGGAATCTTTGCCTTGACCTTATTTTTAGCTAATTAAAACTATACTAATAATAGAAAACATCTTTCAATTCAAAAATTTACTCACTAAAATTAACCTTTTTCGACCCGAATTTTTAGCAGATAAAGTCGAAGCCTGATGGAATTTAATCTTTTCATATTTCGCTATCGCCAGTATAGTTCCTCATGAAATCTGTAAGGCCAAGTTCAACTGTAGGTATTTTCCCTCGGTTTTGATTGGCTCGACCCAGGCTGCCTGGGAGTAACATTGACCTTCAAGAAAGTTTTGCAAACAATTTCACTCAAATCTGAAAAGCTTCAAAAATCTTTTAAAACAAAGAAAATACTATATATTTTCTTTTCTAGCTTTTACACAAGAGAGATTATACATTCAAAACATTTATACTGCAAGTGTTTGATCCGACATTGTTGTTGTTGTAAGAGATAACAATGATTGCAAGCACAGCTCAGCACAGCCCTATTAATCAATGTTGCCTTGACCTTAGTTTTAGCTAATTAAAACTATCAATGATACTAATATATTAGAAAACATCTTTTAATTCAAAAATGTACTCACTAAAATTAACCTTTCTCGACCCGAATTTTCAGATAAGGTCGAAGCCTGATGGTATTTAATCCCTTCATATTTCGCGATCGCCAGTATAATACCTCATGAAATCTGTAAGGCCAAGTTCAACAGTAACATTGAACTTGACATTGAAGTATTTTCCCTCGGTTTTGATTGGCTCGACTCAGGCTTTCTGGAAGTAACATTGACCTTCGAGAAAGTTTTGCAAACAATTTCACTCAAATCTGCCAAAGCTTCAAAAATCCTTTAAAACAAAGAAAATACTATATATTTTCTTTTCTAGCTTTTACACAAGAGAGATTATACATTCAAAACATTTATACTGCAAGTGTTTGATCCGACATTGTTGTTATTGTAAGAGATAACATTGCAAGCACCGCCCTATTAATCAATTTAAATTTGAAATCTTTGCCTTGACCTTAGTTTTAGCTACTATACTAATATTAGAAAACATCTTTCAATTCAAAAATTTACTCACTAAAATTAACCTTTCTCGACCCGAATTTTTAGATAAACTATTGGAATTGAATTCCTTATCGATAACTTAACGTCTAACAACTTGTAAATACTTTAACAAATGAGTCGGAGATACGGATGTTTTTACTTTTGGAATAATAGTATCCAAGACTGATTACACAAAATAGAATCACTATAATTATAGTCATTATGTTATAATGATTAAGATAAGAGTTCAAGTCCAGGGAATAAGAACGTTCCGCGAGAACTTTATCTCACAGATTGCTTTTCCAACTGAAGTTCGACTAGTTTCTTTCGCTATTCTTACTCCTTCTCTATATAAACCTTCGAAAACTTCTTTTTCCTTAAATATAATTGAATATATGAAGATAAAATCTCTATTCTTCGTACACTGTGGCTGCACTTTACTAATCGTGTCAGTTGTTGCATCCAAAGTTTTCGTGTCAATTTGCCTTATATAACGCTTAATATTTTTGTTCAAAAACTAGTTGTTTTCCTTGAGCCATATAGCTTAATTTTACCAAGTCCCAAAAATCAGGAGCAAATTTACCCTATCCTACCTTCTTATTTCTAGTTTCTACAGCTTATCGAGTCGTAGAATTATTTTTTCCTGCTTGAGTAAAGTTATTTTTAAATCCTTGTTCGGAACATGACCTTCACGCATCAAAAACTCCTGACCTAATCGGTATTGTCATATCATGAAAATTATAAATCCTTGATAACTACACTTTACCTAAATTAAACTTGACAAAAAATTTAACTTGCAGAAAGGTTCCAATGAGTTTTTCTTTTTAATTGATGTTTCAGGAAGTTGTTTCAAAACACATTTGTGATAAGTTAATTTTTTTATTTGAACATCACTACACGGTTGGTTGTTTGTTTGCGAAAACGCAATTGTATATCTTCTTGCCAGCTTGATTATTTTTCTTCATTCTCTTATAATTCCGTTTGTTTTAGTTACATTCGCGTATTTGTCTCGTATTCATGTGCAGTAGTGGCTTTGATACCCGGATAGCGAAAGGGGGTTTTGTAAACTACATTTAATAAGTTTTGGTAAACAAGTTTAAATTTTGCATGCAAAGCGAAAAATATGCAACGATCGAATTTTCCAGATTTTTTGCATGAAGAACTTACAGATTTTTTTTCCTTAACACCTTATTTATCTTTTTATTAATAGAAAGACCGAAGAATTTGGCATTTTAAGTTATCAAAATAGTTTCTTTCTAGTAATATCAGATCCAAACGGAAGAGAGATCTTGACCTTCCTACTTTGTCATTGTCATTCTTACTGACCCTAATGTAAACGAGAGTTGAAAACATCTCGCCAAACGGATGGACCTTGAACTTGAAGACAGCAATCGCGTATCTAACCCAAAAAGCAAACAAAACATACTACACTACCTTGGCCTTGACATAAGCTCGTAAACAATAAACAAGAGATCTTTATGTCAAATGAGTGCAATCTTCCGTCAAAAGTTGAACAAAAGTATTTATGAACCAAGGTTACCTATATCTTCAAAGTCTTTGGTAAACTTTATTTCCAAAGCGACTGAAGGCATTACCAAAAGTAAGCTAGATAACATTGCATGTAATTTTGTTGACTTTGGGCTTATTAAACTATAGTTACACAAGGTGCTTTGTCTGGAGCACTCCGTTTTCAAATGAGTTTTAATTGGCATTGAAAGAAATCGGTAATGACCTTGCCGATGCTGACCTTGGTCGAAATCAGATAATTACTTACTACCTGATACGCAAGACTGACAACTGACTTGAAGTAACGATTGTGCAGAGCTGTTGAGAGTGTTTAAAAGGCTCGGACCACCTAAGTTATCTCATTACGACTTAGTTCTTCAGACACACCAATGTTATCTACAAATTTTACAGACGCGATGGAAGAAAATGTAAAGAGTTCCATCTACGGCTTCATCTCTGAGAACACAACCTTGTTTCACTTTGTGCTACTTCTTCTGACAGCTTTGGTGCTGTACGTTTTATATGGGATAAACAAGTCACCGAGCTCTGCGCCTCCTACCATATGGGGCTTGCCATTAGTTGGCAACCTTCTTCAACTTGGGCCAACTCCTCATTTGGGGCTCACCAAGATTGGCAAGAACCTTGGAGAGATTTTTTCCCTTCGTTTGGGTTCTTGGGACGTTGTGGTTATCAACAGCCTTGACGCAGCCAAGGACGCATTTGTGAAAAATTCAGCACACTTTTCTAGCCGTCCACCATTCCATTCTCTGCGCTTAGGTGGCTCTCATTTGTACTCGGTATCATTTGGAGACTACAATCCATTGCAGGTAGGTCCTATTTTAGTATTTCTCCTGTCTGGAAAACTCGATGAAATTTTCTTCAACGTTTCTAAGCTAGACTGAACAAGTAGGGTTTCCAATGAGTTGTATTCTATGCCTTCGAGTCAGCACAAAACGGGCGTGAAAGGTTATGAATGCGCAAGCCCTTTCAGCAGTTGCAGCCAGAAGGAAACTAGCCAAGCCAAGGTTATCGTACAGTAGAAAAACCAAGGGTCATTGGCGCAACCGACTTCAGTCGACAAAATATTAGAAAAAGCTGTAAAACATTATTAGCGCACGAGTTTTGCACACCTAAAACAGGTCTGACATTTGTCATATTTTTAGAAAGATTGTATTTAGCTCGTAAAAGCAAGAAAGATAACTATTTAGTTATAGTACTAGTTGATAAAGAAAAAAGAAAACAACGGATTTAGAGTCTGCTACTAACTCGGCTATTACTTTGCCATTAGTTTCACGCTGCAATGGAACTAAAATCATTCCGCGACTGGTCACGAGTGTAGTTCAGTATGTTTAGTAGGTGTTCACCCTGCAAAGTTCTTTTTTTTCCAGTGTTATTGTCTTTATTCAACTTTCCCTGTGACGAATAAGAGCAAATCCACCATTAACTGAATAATGTTTCTCTCACGCTACAGATCCAAAGAAAGAAAGCCTTACTGAAGGTTTTCCACCAGGCAATCTTTACAAGTCCCGACCATTTGAACGACATTCTCTCGCTCGAAGCATCCCGCATGAACAAACTACTCCAAGGGACAGGAAGCTCTCTCTTTGATCCGAGAGAACTCCTAAAACTGGCGGTCAGTCGCTTGATATTTCGTCTCACTTTTGGTGGCCCTGTTGGCGAGGAAGAAGAGAATGGCTTGATGGGCATCTTTGAGCAAGCCCAAAAATTCCAAAAAGAAGCAAACATGGGAGTTCTGGCAGACTTCATGCCGTGGCTTAGGTTTGCGCTTAAAGGACACGTTTCTAAGGTATGCACCATCAAAATGCCTTCTGCTTTAGCTTTACTTAGCTTTAATTTAAGTTCTTTGTATAAAAGAATGCCATGTATTAAAAGAAAAGTGATCTAAAAAGTTACTTGTACATTAGGTCAAAATCTAGATGTCGTATGGTCACTATTATCAGACTTCCCTCTTATCAGCCACCTCACTTGAACATACTTTTAATTAATACCGCTAAAATACTTTGATATTTATTTTCACGACTTTAAACTGATAGGGCATTTCTATAGATATCATATATGATTAGATCAATCATTTTTTTTATGTCCATGGCATAACCATTTCAAAATAGTTTCTTCGTATGATATCGTACAATAGATGAAGGATGTAATCGATTGGGACGCATGCAAGTCCTGTTTCCTCGTCTTCTCACACACTCATGGTTATCCTTCCGTAATTTCACATCTTACGTCTTCAGTTGTTGCTTTTATACATTGATGACTCTTTCGTATTTTCTATTATCTATTGTGAATGTAGTGACGAATAATATAAATGAAAAGAAATGTTGTCTCGCCCAAGGAAGTGAATTGCAGCTCAAGTCAGATCGCGGTAAACGACGAAATTTTTTAGATGTCAAAACCACGCGGCTAAAAAATCCAACATATCTTTTTTCAGCTCTATAAATGCAGAATTATTTTCTTTACTTATGAGCTTAAGTGAGCCAATGATTCATTTTAAATTTTCCCTAAGAATGTTGGCTAGTCACTGTTTACCATGATCAAGTTAGTATCAAACAACTTTTCTCGAAATAAATGTGCTAGTTGACACACTAACATTCATCATGATCAAGTTAGTTCAATAACTTTTAGAACATGTAATTTCCTCCAGTGCTATATCATAAGTATATCATAATATAAGTTGTATTTTGCAACCAAGATGTAGTGACAAACTAGAATTAACTTGACCAGTACATGATAAAACCATAAGAGCCACTCTGTGGAATCCATGCACTGTTAATAATTTTGATCCATGTCGTAGTGCGTTTTCTTTCTTTTTTTTTATGTGATTGTAATATGGTATTTTTGTGCACCAATATAACCTATCTTCTTCTTTTAAACATCTCCAATTTATAAATGCAATTTAATACTTTTAAATGACCAGTCTATCTAGGCTAGCCAAGTGGTTATTGTATACTTACCCTATGTCATGTTCTATAGTTACTTTAATTAATACTCTTTTAAAAGCAACATTGCAAAATTAATTAGTGCGTGCTAAATAAAAACATGGCATGGCATGGCATGGCATGGCATGGCATGGCATGGCATGGCATGGCATGGCATGGCATGGCATGGCATGGCATGGCATGGCATGGCATGGCATGGCATGGCATGGCATGGCATGGCATGGTATGGTATGGTATGGTATGGTATGGTATGGTATGGTATGGTATGGTATGGTATGGTATGGTATGGTATGGTATGGTATGGTATGGTATGGTATGGTATGGTATGGTATGGCATGGTATGGTATGGTATTTTTGCTGTTTCATTAGTACAGGCAGTTCAGGCATTTATCTTAAAAAGTTCTTATTAATGGCTAATTGTTATTTTGATTTGATTTCAATTTTCTTTTATCAATGTTGTGTTTACTGTTTTGTTCTTTAAGTTTTGTAGGAAAAATTCATGGCATCAAGATTATTTAATTTGTCGGCTTTCAAACTGAAATTCTCTAACTAAGCCTATTGCTATTTCCTTTCTAGATGGAAGAAACAGTAGAATGCCTAGTGGGTTTTATACGAAAGTCCTACAGAGAACGAAAAGAAAGTTACAAGTATGGCAATGCAGAATTCTGCCTTGCACGAGCCATAACAGAATACGTTGCTTCGGAGAGGCGACAGTTGAAGAAGACTTCTAGTTTATCAACTTTGGGCGAAGAAACTGGAAGCCAAGGCGGTAAAGGTCATACTAGCTTAGGAAAGGAGGAAGGATGGCTGGGAGATTTAGAGAGGGAAGTCGAAGATGTTTTCGACATCAACAAAGATGAAGAAGAGGCCATTGAAAACCAAGTGGTGACTATGCTGTCCCCTGATGTATTTGGCGCTGGAAGCGAGAACATAGCATCTACTTTTTCCTGGGCTTTGGCCTTCATATCAAGCAACGACGAACTTCAAAAAGACTTACAGGACGAGATAGACACAGTCGTTGGCAAGAACCGGGAACCCTGCATCCAAGACAAGCAGCGAATGTCTCTAATGCAAGCAACAATCTTGGAAACCCTGCGACTCTCCTCAACCATCCCAATGGGCCTTCCACACTACTGTATCAAGGACAGCGTTGTCAAGGGTTACAGCGTTACCAAGGGAACCCTTGTGTTGTCAAACATCTGGGGTATCAACCACGATAACCGTCACTTCAGTCATCCTTATTGTTTTGAGCCGTACAGATTCTTGGATGCCAGTGGAACCCTCAGAGGAGACCGGAGCAGTTTGGCCATGACGTTCAATATTGGACCACGCAGTTGTGCAGGGAATGCAGTTACTAAGACTGTGCTGTTTTTCTTGATTGCAAGCGTTTTGCAGAAGTTTGATGTCCGTGCTATTAAAGATCTCACCACATTGGAGGCAATGCCTGGCCCAGTCCTCTCTCCAGGAGCATTCCAATTACGATTCTGCCCTCGTGAATAGGGTAAAATTGGATGAACGAATGGATGAAACCTGACTGGATGGGAATAGATAAAGGATGGGTTTTACTGGGTGAACAATTTGACTGAACAAGTTTTCTATTAGTTAATGGACCTAATTTAATGCATCCCTTAAAAAAAATACTTGGGCGTGTAGAAAGGAATGATGAGTGAAGGGAAGTGAATGGGATAGATGGAAGAATATGTGGATGCAATAAAAAAAAACACAATTAAACAAAAAGGAAATGAATGAACGGAGGTGATTGGAAAATGAATGGAAAAAGTAAGTCGAAAAAAAGAAAAAGAAAATGGAATGGTGGAAACATGGAAAAAAATATGAATGGAAAACGAGCACTTATGATATAAATTGTTGATGAAAAAACATAAGTCAACCAAGCTTTTCGAATTTTATACATTCGAACGAGAGCATTAGTGAAAAAATGCTGGAATATAGACCGCTATGCTTTTTAATATTTTTTATTAGTAAAAATTGTTTTTAAAAATGCTTTTTACAAGACATGACAGTGTAGTGCTAAGTTGTGTTTGAGTGACTTTAATGGGCCATTTGCAGGACATTTGCAGGCCATAATCACGTGACTGTTACTGGATTCAGACTTCCTTCCTTGATTGAAAGAAAATAATTATAATGTCTGAATTGGGCTGAATTGATTCGTTATCAGTCAACGGTGATATTTAAGCAGGTGACTGTTTGATGCAAATGGCCAATTGACTACAAATCCATTAGTTAACTTAACTAAAACCACAATGTAAGGCATATTTTATCATAGTAATTGCATGAAAATGGAATTCCTGACTAAAAGTTTTTATAAAAAAAACTTGTACAGCATCGCAACTAAGATATTTTTTTTCAATAAAATGTACCAAAAAATGACAAATGGCAGAGAATTTTAATGTTAATTCTTGACAAAACATTTTTTTAAAAACTTGTACAGCACCGCACAACAATTATTTAAGCCATTTTCGTATCAAAATGTACCAAACAAGTGACAAATTGCATTATGGCGTCAATATTTCACACCAGAAAATTTTAAGCTCTCTTGACAATAAGTATAGGAAATCGCACGACCTCGAGTACAATTTGGAAATTAATAGGTACGAGTAATGTTTTGAAAGTTCTTGTAATTGCACGAGCCTTTAGGCGAGTGCAATTAAAGAACTTTCAAAACATTACGAGTGCCTATTAATTCCAAATTGTACGAGAAGGTCGTGCGATTTTTTATTTATAGTTCACTCGACAAAATTTTATAAAACATGCGAAGCGAAGGCATTCATTCATCTTCATTGCCTTTGCTATAACCGACCCTTCTCCAAGAACGCTAAGTCAAGAACAGCATAGAAAGTGTTAACGTTGCTGTAAAACCTTTTTAGATTAGTATTTTATGTATGATTTGAACTACAAAATACTAGAAAATAATTTTACATCTCAAGTAAAAAGCCATTTTAATGCATGTTTACAACTATTGAATGACAGTAATGACAGCTAAACAGCGAATCAAGAAGCGACTTTTCTTTGAAAACGTACTGTGTGAAAACTAAGCGAAAGTTGAGAGTTTACAGTTCGCTAAAATAAGTTTTTTTCCTCTTAGCATTTGCTAATAACTGCAAAAACACAATTTCAAAAATACTTTCTTTTAAAACAAGTTAGCTGGACAACATCAAAAGGGATAAAAGCGACAAATATGTCGTTCAAGTTAAAAGTTTTGAAGTACAGCTTGCCGTGAACGAGTCGCCAGTGATCAGACCATGTGCTTTGGATATTATATAGCTTGAAGAATTTCGCTGCTATTTTCTTTGAATGGTGAATTATCTGAAGATTTTATTATTTCAAGACTGGATTGATAACTTAGGATCAATTAACCTGTGATAAATAGCTGAATTCGTCTCTCTACAACTACTCGACAGTTTGCCGGTAAGATTTGATCTTAACTATTTTCAAAACAAAAAACGAGCCTCTACTCGCTGTGTTTTTTCGCTAAACGGAAAGAAATTTGCTTTAAAACTATTGTTAGCTGTTTTCTACATGTGTACAATTATTGTAGATGTGGTGTTGAATATATTTTTCGAGAAGACCACAGAAGACAACAGGTAGTAAAACGAAAACATTCAAAACTCCAACTCAAATTGTTTGGTGAAAACTAGAAAGAAAAAACGACTTTCTACTACAAAACATGAATTATTAGGTCTTGAATTTGTCTAGTTATCGTAATTTGAGGCCTTCCTATGTGTGTATTGAACAGTTTTCTGAAATGTTTCCATTTTAATCTATAAAACACTGATTTTTTTGGGAATTTCACTCATTTCACTGGGGAAATTTGCCGCTTTTGACCGTGTTTCCATAGCAACCTAATTGGTACTCCCACGGAGTACCAATTAACGCTCTAATTGTACTCCTCTAGACCAATCAGAATCGAGTAATTTTGTCGAGTGTACTATAAGACAATAGAATGACAGGTCACGTGGTTATTTCCCGCCGCCAAATCACGTGACTAGTCTAAAATGGCGTAAACATGTCATTTGTTTTGAAAAATCAGCCAATCTTGCTCCCAGGGGCTTCTCACCAGTGAAGAAAGCCCTGGGAATGAGGCTGTGAATCAGCCAATAAGGCCACGTTCGATATCTTAAAATCCAGACTTGATTGCGAGGCTTTAGTCGTAAGGTACTTCATGTATGGTACAAACACGTGGATCACCAAATACATTTATTGGTAGGAATTAAATAATGTACCATATACGACGTTCCTACCTTTTGGCAATAATACGAAAATTTTGGTATAAAATGATTGGTCAGCTCACTACTCAACAACGTTATAATTAAGTATACAGCACTATATCTACTGGTCCTTTTGAGGTTTAATGCAATCTTGAAAATTTTATTCTGAAGAGCGTCGGTATCGTGCTAGGATTTTACTATCTCGAACGTGGCCTATTGCAAATGCAGCAAGGGAGTATGGAATTTTTATGACGTCATTATGCAAAACTTATATTGGAATAGAATAACATTAGAACTGAGTACCAACGAACATTTGTGTCACACACACATTCTATTTTTATATAAATATAATATAAATATCACCGTTGTAATGTTTAACATTTCATCGTCTATTTCTGTTGCTTTACACCACTAAATACCACAAATAAATAATTATAATTATGAAGTTATTTGAAATTTCATCGCACAGGCGTTTAAAATGAGACAAGAATGAAAACAAAGCGCACAAAAATTTCGCCCTTTCGAAATTTCTATTTTGCACTATAGGATTTTTTTTTGTCTTAAAGTTTATAAGGGCATTCTAAAGCGTTGGGCTCCCTGTGGATCTGAACATCACGTTTCGCTTAAGGGGGTTGGACACAGCGCGCGAAGCATCAAGGTAGTGAAAACTGACCAATCAGAACCCTCTATTTCGAGAGAGGGAAAAACAAATCTCTCGCGAAATCACGCACCATGTGCGCAACATTTAACGTAAACAAGCTCAGTTATTTGTTTAAAAAAATATTTAGTAACGCAAGTCTTACGGTCACGCATCACCATAGAGTTTTTTCTCAATAAATCACGCCATAAGTCACACATCACGCAACATGCAAATCTTCAATACAAAATTACGTTTGATTGCAAAACTTTGCAAGAAGTAGAACTCAGTTTTACATTTCGCAACGGATTGCGCTCTACAGCAAGTCCATAGACTTCTTTAGCTTGGGTGTAATTTTTCCCAATCCTAAGCCGTAAGCAATGTTTTTTCACTAAACGGTGACCAGAAGGAACGCGGGCTCTAGGAACGACAATTAGGTAAAGGCTCGGAAATACGAGCAACAAAATCGTATAACTTAGACGCGCACCATTGCTGCGTTGCAAGTTGCAGAGAGAATGTTGCTCGTATTACCATCCTGTAGAACAACAAAACATTTTGCGCGATTTTGTTGCAGAAGTAAAAGCTCTTTCTACTCTTTGCAACAATGAAAATTTGTTGCGCGCGGAGTCGTAATACGAGCAACACTTGTTGCGCGCCAAGCTGCACAATTTTCTTGCACGTATTTCCGCGCTTAAATATTTTTAAACGTATGCGTGCGCATGTCATCTATGAAACGCCCTTCTCAAGATCATAACTCCTGTTGCTATGCCATCTTCTCCACGAAGCATTTTACTATACTTACTGACCGCCTTGGAGGTATCTTCTTGACACACCGATTTCATTGCGTCAGTAAACGCAGTGACAGTCAACGACCTTGGATGCCCCACCGACTCCCCCACGCCCATCCACGCTACCTTATCACCCCAATAGGACTGGTCGAACATGAAGGGGCAGATGATCTGAGGGGCTGAGGCGCGGATAGCAGAGGCAACTGTACCACTTCCTCCATGATGTACAACTGCTAGGCAGTGAGGAAAGAGTCTGGTGTGTGATACGGGTTCTGTGATACAGTAGATGTTGCAATTCATGACATTCTTGTAAAGCATTTCCCATGCTTTGAGGAGAGCAGAATCGGGATCAACGTGTAGCAAGGCCTTGACGTCACACTCGAGAAGACCTTCAAGAAAAATGGCATCAGATATAACCTGACTTTATTAAGAATGAAGAAATAACTTACATTTTTAACAAGGGAACAACAAGGGAAGCATGGTTGGCATAGCGGTGAGAGCGCTCGTCTCTCATCAATGCGACCCGGGTTTGAGTTCTGCTCGGCTTGGTGTCGTATGTGAGCAGAATTTGTTGGTTCTCTCTTGTGCTTTGAGGGTTTTATTCTCCTGGTTTATCCGGTTTCCCTCCCTTCGTTTCTTCCTTCCTTCCTTCATTCGACAAGTAACCCAGTACAATGTATATCTAACCTTCATTTATGATCCCAATGAGTTCCACACTATCCAGACTGGAAAAGAACCCTAGTTCCTCCATTGAACCAAATCCAATGTACAGTGGACGTTCTTGCTGCTTGGAGAGGTTTGAAAGGAATTCTGGTAGAGCAACGCTTGGGGATTGGAAGGTAGGGCACAAAACTGTAACACTATCCATGCTGGGGTATGGATCATCGGTGAACCAGTATCCACAGATAGTCACACTGATGAGGAAGAAGAAATTTTTTGAGGATAGAGTTTTTGCAGGAACAATACGATTGTTTTAAACAAAAAAAGAATTAAATTCAGAGAGTAAAGGGATATTATTTTCCTGCCATCTAACATGGCTGCCAGCACGTTAAAATGGATTTCGTAGTTGCTTTGCCTCTTCCTATTGGATGTGATCTTCACCCTTCACTGTCCTCCTCCTCTTTAGGAGCTACTTTGCACAGTAATACACTGGCTCCTCTTCTTCCTTGGAATGCACTTTGCACAGTACACTCACTCCCCCTAATAAATTGGACTTTGACATATTTATGGCAGCCATCTTGGTAGGGGACAAAATATACAAATGCTTTTTTTACAGCAACTGTTATGGCATTGATTAACATAAACAGTTTCCCACAAGACAATTTGACAAGAGATGAATTAAGAAGATGGACATGAAAGAATGATAAATAAACGAAACTCTATATATTATCTGCCATCTTTGTTTTGTTTTGCCCCCTGGACGCCTTATACCGCCTTGGGATTCAGGACATCTGATGTATTTTCAAAATAGTCCACTGGCTCCTCCCCTCTCCATTTGGAGGGCTTTCAGCTTCAAGTAATTACCTCTGAGGCCAGTAATCTGGTTTGGTAAGTACTGTAGGACTTATCCCATAGAGCAGTGGTGTTGGAGGAGGTAAGGCATCATCTGGGGTAATGTCGGCAAATGGACAGACAGGTAGACCAAGAGATTCACAGAATTCTCCAAAATCATCTAAAAACAGCCTCCACATCCAGTGGTCAATGTCCCCATATGACACACAACCTGTTAACAAGAATGGAATTCATGCATGAGCTCGCAATCTGAATCTTTGGTAGCATAGGGCCTCTGGGATCATCCATATGATTTTCAAAGCAAAAGGGGTGGGATAGATGCATAAGGGACAATCCTAGGCTCCTGTATAGCAACGTACCAAGCAAGGGATTGGGGCAGGTGCATAGGTCCCATCTTTATGATGTCCCATGCAAGGGGCTAAAGGGATGATTCTTATGATGTCCCAAGCCAAGGGACTAGGATAGATGATAAGGGACCATTCTTATGATGTCCTGTGCAAGGGGCTAAAGGGAACATTCTTATGATGTCCCAAGCCAAGGAACTAGGATAGATGATAAGGGACCATTCTTATGATGTCCCGTGCAAGGGGCTAAAGGGAACATACTTATGATGTCCCAAGCAAAGGGACTAGGTTAGATGTATGTAGAAGTGAATAAAGAAAAATAAGAGACTGAGATAAAATAAACGGTCCATACCTGGTGGGGCTTTACTAAGTCTCTCATGAAGGTCTGGATAAGCTTCAAGAAACTTATTCTCAAATGTTACAGGAGGGGTTCTACATAAGAAAAATATTAAAATGAACAAATTAATGAAATGGATAAATAATAGAATAGAAGGCAAATTATAAATAAATGAGTAATATCTTTGAAAAGATAAAATGGAAGAATGAATAAAAAGATGGAAAAATGGATGGGCTGACAGATGGATAGACAGACAGATACATGTATGGATGGATGGATGGAATAAGCCTTTTCATAAAGTCACAGTTTGAACCACCTCTAGATCATTCACCTGCCATACATTTCTGTAATTTGATGTGTGAAAATTCCTGAGTTTTGTCCTTAATAAAGTTATAGACCACAAAAAGGCGTATTTGACCACACCACCTCTTATCTTAATGTCTATCTAATGTATAACATGTAACAATACCTGGTGACAGCAAATGGTGAGACGGCAACACAGGGTACCTTGAGGTACTGTGAAATAAACCACCCTTCACAGGCAAATAAGTTAAAGACCACAGCCTTAGCTCCTTTACAAGCCCTTAAGCTACCATGCATCTCCATGACTCTGTCTTGTCGCTCGTCACCTGTGAATCCTTTGCCGCCACTGACTTGCATCTAAATTGGGTGTGAATTTACATTGATATACAATTATTATTACAGCACTCCCAAATCACATTGTGGCATTGGTGAGAGGTGAGTTTTCTCACCACTACACCACCTGTGCTTCCCTTTTTTGTATTTGTTTTGGAGGACCATTTGGTCATGAAGGGCTTTCCCATTATCCCAACATGGTCAAAATCGTACTTGTTTAAACAATAGAGTGCATGGTATCATAATAAAGTTCTCACCTCAACCTTGTGTGGAGAAGGCAAAGCTGCAGGCTTAGACTCAGAAGGGTCATCTAGCGACATGAACTCAATTCCATACTTGTCCAAAACATGTTCAAACTTCTTTTTGTGATAGTGATGTGTGGCCAGAACACAGACATCACTAGGAGTTTTCTGCCTGGAAATAAGATAGTAATGGGACCAGTAATTTATTATGTGGCTTAGTGTTACGTAAAGTAAGTGCAAAGACAACAGCAGAGAACACTGAGAGTGAGGTGAAGGATGATGATTAAGGGCCTATGTTCCCTTAGAAATGAAGAGGATTAAGTTTGAGTGGTAAGTGGGTTGTGTGTATGGTTGGGAGAAAAGTGTAGTTAAAAAAAATAAAAAAATAAAAAGAATAATTTGATTGACTTAAAGAGGGGGACATAAAAGTTTGCTTTGATGCAGTATTGCCTCATTTTTGGTGCAATTTTATGGTAATTTTCATCTTAACCTGCAGTATTGCAGTTTTACAAGACTATGTGGTTCGCAGTTATTTTAAATCTTAGGCTGCTGTAATCTGTGAAAAAACACATGGTCTGTCTTAGTAAACGCAAGGCCAAAGCAAGTGTTGCGGTATTACAGTTTTTAACTTTTTTCTGTGTGGTTTTATGGTATTCAAACTCCCCTTTCTCCTTAATTTATAGCGATCAAAGAAGCAATAGCTTGCAACACAACCAACTCAGGTTACAGCAAGCTACATGGTCTGCGAACTGAGTTCAACCATGTTCTGAAAACCGTTCATATTTGCATAATAATTATAGGCTCCGATTAGCTGCTATGCAAATGTATCCTCACGTGTACATTCAGATCAGTTTGTAAGCTTGGTGTGATTCAATGTTTTTATAAGCAATATGATTGGATGAATTTATCCAAAACAATGGAAAGCCATTTCAATGCTACGCCATGTCAAACTGTGTACATACTATCAGTCAGTATTGCATGTTTCCCATGCACTCATGCGAAAACCATCTAGTGAACAATTTAAACACATCAATCATGGGAGGAAAAATAAATTAAATCATATGGACTATGGAATAAAATTTTCATCTTTCGTAAACAAAAACAAAATTTATGTAGTAATATTGCATTATATACATATGACAAATTTTTCTGTAGTTTTAGTAGCAGCATGAACCACCGTAAGCTCAATGTTATTCCAGTTATGCGTGAAAACATGTAGACTGCAGAGTACAACAACGTAAAACTTTATACAAAAACCGGCTTGAAATTCGACACCATAATCTCTGAATGCGATTAAAAAGGTCTGTAAACTTCGGTGCACTTGATTTTAATCTAAACGATATAATTTTTTTAATCATAACATTGTTGTTTTGAGTGTAAAAGTGACACCCTGCTTGTGTACGTGTTCTTCATCACACATTAAATTTGAAGCACTCTTGACAGAAAGTTTTGGAATCTTTCGATTGAAATGATAAACAACAACTTTAACTTCAAGTAGGATTTTTTTAACAGGTGTTTGAATTGATTTTTGGGGTACAAGTTTAGCAGTTTTTTAAAAGGAATATAAATATTTTGAGCCATAAATGGCGAATATTATTACAACCGTTTGTTTGCTTTCTCGAACAATCTTGAATTGCAGTCAAAAGTGCAACCGAAAAAAAAATAATTTGACTTACTTGTAACCAAGCAGCAGTGCTAAAACTGGTCCAACGTCTCCTCTACTCCCTTTGCAAAGAAAAACCACCCTCATTTTGGGAAAAAATAAGAGGAATCCAAGAGTTTTTTAGTGTAAACAGAAGAGACGCAGCAACCATGCAGAACGATCATCGAAGAACATATACTCCATCTGGAACAAGGGGGGTAAGGGTCGGGGAAGCTTAAAAATTGACGGTGGGACTACTACTACTTGGGGTTTTTGTTAATGTTCTTTTTCTTCAGGGACGGCGAAGCATATTTAGTGAGTGGACTAGCTCTAACGTTATATGTTTAATTTCAAGCTTAGTTATGTTACTCTCGTAAAATAGATATTATTATTAATATCATTATTGTCATTGTTATTATTGTCATTTCGTGGGTACCCTGTGGCTTTCATGTTTACACCGATTGGGCTTCCTGTGTTGTATACACGCGCCATCTACAAACTATCAAACATGGTGTCCTTGTTACGACGCCTTGACAAACTGCTGTCTTTACAAGCAAAAATATCCCCCAAAAACTTACTTAAACCCACTCAGGTTCGATGGTTTGATGGGTTTAGAAACACTCGAAGCATACAGGAGATAAAAGACGCTTATAACCAGCAAAAACGCGATACTTCAGGTATTTCATCAGGACTGAAGCTCAAAATTGGGCGAAAATTTTCAAAATTTGTTTTGAAATAAGACTCAATTTTCTTCACATATCTAGACATGTCTCTTTATTTATTAGGCAAGTGTAAAAATCCATTGAAAGAAGAAGTGGTAAAAAGTGGACGTATGCTTTAAATTTTAATCAGCATAATGTTTTTTCCACTTTTGATCCTTTGTTTTTCAAAAAGATTTTAATTATTAACCTTCTCAGTCTAGTTTTATATATATACCTCACCTCCCGATCATTATTTCAAACCAGCTTGGTCAGGTATTGTTTGTTGAACACTGGGTTCTGTTGGACTTTTTGTCTTTAATCCTTTTATTTTCATGGTACCCTGCAAGCCGAGGTCTTTTTCTGCCCTCTGTTGGCCTTAGGTCCTGCCTGCTGCTCCACCCTATGGAAGGGAAGAAATAACTTCGGCTAGCAGGGTATCTTCATTGGTCCTGGAACCCAAGAAACTGCAGCTTTGCTTACATTTGGGTTCCAAGCATTGTGTTGTGGGTGGCAATCTATATATATAGGAGGCCCTTGTTAACACAAGTGAAGTGAGTCCTGATATGCACTTGGGTCCTTCAGCATTGTGTTGTGGGTGCCAAATATCAATACTAGTAGTTAGGAGGCCCTTGTTAACACAAGTGAAGTGAATCCTTCAATACATTTGAGGCCCAATCATTGTGTTGAGAGTGCCAATCAATATTTAGGAAGCCCTCACCCAACACAAGTGAAGTGAGTCCTGGGATGCATGAAAATTGCAAAACTGCATTTTGTGCTTCTATTTTGCATAAAATGCATGTTTTCTACCAGACTGCAAGCAAGTCCCACTTTTCCCAGACTCAGTAAAGATGAAGTTTTAGGATTCCTGTGGACGCGTGGATTCCTTTGGACCCAAGTAAGCAGGGAGCAGGAATCCTAAAAGCTCATCTTTACTGAGTCTGGAGGGAAAAGTATGACTCACTCGCAGTCTAAATTTTTACATTAACTTGATCACTGTATAATGCAGCCTCCAAAATAATTTTTCTTGGTGTTGTTGCAGAGTCCTTCCAGCATACCATCAGGGATGAAAGAGGAATATTTGCCAACAATGAGCTGAGTCTCAAGTACATAGATGTCTATGGATTTGATTATGACTACACCCTAGCGTCCTACTCTGATGCTCTTCACTTCTTAATTTATGACTTGGCCATTGGTAATCTAATCAGTTTTTATGGGGTAAGTGATGATTCTTTGATTATTGAGTTTGTAATAAAAAGCCCCTCCCTTGGCCGGGCCCTACACTCCACCCAAGAGGGTCTGGGACTGACAATAGTAATGGCTGTGAAGGAAATATTATGTAGTTATTGACTGAGTGGGAGAGCTGGAGGGGAAACTATTTGGCCAGAGGTCCTTACAAATGACCAAGAGCCAAATATTTTCCTATCCTGCCCAACCTAACTCAGTCAATAAGCATTTTATCATATGACCCACTTTTTGTTTCAAAAATGACTGAAAAAAATCTTCTAATATTCATTTGATAAATAGATCATGTGAATGTGACTTTTGAGCAGGGCCAGATGCATTTTTCTGGCCCACTTAAGTCAACCCGTCTGGCTCCCAATACATGACTTTTTCCCAAGGTTTTATACATGTAACAGTGCAGGACCAAACAAGTAATACCATGTGGTAAGGAGCCTTATGCCCTAATAAGAGTGCAGTAACATTGTATTCACATTGATTATCAATGTATTTTTTAGTACCCTAAAGGCATTCAAGGAATGAAGTACAGCCCAGATTTTGCTGTTAGAGGACTTCACTATGACACAGCTAATGTGAGTTATCTGACTTATATGGCATATATAGCCATTATTTTATAGATGGTAAAGATGTTTTAAGCACAAAGAGTTAGTTATGAATCTAACATACAGCCTTCAAAATGACTTAGATCAAGAGCCTACATGCCTTTAATTTTTTATCCAGTTTTCTTGGTCATGCAATCATAAAAATTACTGTAAAGTTAGTAACTTACAATGTTGTAAAAAATAAATAAATAAATAAATAGAAAAAAAAAAAAAAAACAACTTACAATGTTGCAATATTATCTTCAGGGTTTGCTGATGAAAATCGATGCATTTCACAACATAATGCTTGGATCTGTATATAGGTAAGTATATATTAGGAATTGGAAATCAAGGAATCAAGAGTGGCTTAGTGGTCTCATCTCTGGGGTCAAAGGTTTGATTCCTGGACTCAGATCAGATCTGGTTAGAGATTGTTAGGTCAGAGATTGTCAGCAAAGCAGCATGCAATGTTGAGATGTGGATAAACAGTACAATATCATGGTTGCATGCAACATTGTATGTTAGAGCCGATTTTGTATGAGAGAGTGTGAAAATTCACAACACACAGCATGGTTATGGCACAGACACAGCACGGAGTGTAGAATGCTTTCATACATAGCATTGCATGGAGTGTAGAATGTAGAGTGTAAAATGCTTTCATACATAGCATTGCAAGGAGTGCAGAATGTAGAGTGTAGAATGCTTTCATATATAGCATTGCATGGAGTGTAGAATGTAGAGTGTAAAATGCATCATGTCACTTGCATGCAACATTGTATGTTAGAGCCGATTTTGTATGAGACAGTGTGAAAATTTACAACACAGCATAGTGTGTAGAATGCTTTCATGCACGGCATGGCACTGACATGGTCACAGTAAAGTCCATGTCATAAGTTTTTCATAGTCATACGAAAACTGCTCTAATGTGTCTAATGTGTATTCTTTAATTCATATACAAGAGGTTTACAGCAAATACCAGATGAAGAGGTATTCAGGATATATGGTGGAATTCACCTGTCCATTTCTAAGATCAACCCAGATATCCACCTTAACGTAAGTACAGTACTAAGTAAACATTAGTTTTCAGTAGAATTCTTTCTGGCTGACAGCACATGGTGGTCAGTGTTTGACCACCATTTGAAGCAGATAATGAGATTCAATATCCTCAGCAATATCCACTGCATTTTTTAGGAACTCGGGCAATCCATGCACCATATGATTGACATGTTTTCCTATCCAGAGATGTGTCTGCTGTCAAATGTGGCCGAGGTAAGTATTTATTCCTTATCTCCTGCCCCCATTAACCCACCTTCTTCATAAAATCCAGAAGAAATAGTCCCCTTCACAGTTCCATGTGCCATCTTGAAAGGTGTATGTAGTCATGCCTTTGCATCTAAGTGAGACATCAGGTGACCTTTTTTTTTTTTTTTTGGTGACCTTTCAATGATAGAGACATGTGAATAGATTGTCCAAGATGTTAAAAAAAAGGTCTTTTTCATTTGCAAGAACACCTCATGTCTTGTTTCAATGCAAAGGCATGGCTACCTTTTAAGATGGTGCAGGAAACTGTGCACCAGGAGCTGAAGTAACCCTTTGCCACAGGGATCCCAAGCCCAATACCAAAGTCATTGTGAGATATCTTGAAAATTGGAAACCCTGTAGTTTACTTTTAATTATAGAAATTTACAAAGCTGCCATAAACAGAGTTTGGGTTACCTGTGTCTATAGTTCTCATAGATAAATAGAGTTTTTAAAGGTGTGGTAATACGAGCTACAAAATTGTGCAACTTGTCATGCAACATGGTTGTTGCAAGTTGCAGAGCAATTATTGCTTAATTATCACCTCAGGCATAACAAATTTTCTTTTTAGCAGAGAGTAGAAAGTGCTTCTACTTTCTGCAACAAAGTTGTGCAACAAAACTTTGTTGTTACATGTGGTGGTAATATGAGCTACATTCACTTGGCAACTTGCAGCGCAGCAATTTTGCATGACAAGCCACACAAATTTGTGTCTTGTATTACTGCACCTTAAGTGTGATGTCACTCTTATGAAAAAATGACATCCTGGTTCAAAACAAAAAATAGTTCCATAAAGATTTGTCTTACCTTTTATTGTAAGACAGAATTTTTTGTTCAAAGTTCTAATTATTTCAGGTGGTGGGTAATTCTTTGAGAACAGTTTTTTTGAACAAATTGAACTTTGAAATATGTCAAAATATGCCACCACTTAACAGATCTATACCTTGTTTTTCTCTACAGTTTCTTTATCAAAAGGGAATTCCGTATGATCCTGAGAATCTATTTCATGATTGTGTAGTAAGTACAGGTGGAATGAAATTAAATGTTTACCGTGTGAGTGTGATTTCTTGTGAATGTTTCCATTGTGAACCAATTAATTTTCAAAACAATCCTCTTATTGTCATTAGAGTGCCGTAGAGAGTGTACATACTTCAGGGCAGATGTATGAAGCTGTTATGGATAACATAGGTAGGTTATTTTCTGTCTGGAATTTAGTCGATCAACCTCAGCCTCAATAGCGTGTAATTTATTCTTTTGAATTTGACTAAAGCCCGTGGAAGTTTTAAGTGTTTCAATAGATATTTTTGAAAGCGCTTGTGCATCTCGAAAATTGTCTATTTGGTAATGTGTACATTCCTTAAATTACTGTGAGCTGCAGTCAAATTCTAAAGAATATATTAGACACTATCGAGGCTGAGGTTGACCGATGACAACCGTGAAATGGTCTATTGGTTGTTGTGGAGGTAGGAAAGCCTGAAAACCCAGAGTAAAACCCTCAAAGCACAGCAGAGAACCAACTAGAAAATCTACTCAGATATGACACCAAGCTCGACAGGACTCGAACCTAGGCCGCATTGGTGAGAGGCTATGCCACCTGTACTTCACCACATACATGGTGCAGCATGCGTAACATTTATTAAAAATGGTTTCCATTTTTGTCATACACTATTGCCACCTCTTATTATTTTCTTCTTATATTCCACAGGGACATACCTTGAGAAGAGCCCACGATTAGGACAATTGCTTAATAAAATGGTGTCTTCTGGCAAAAAGCTATTCCTGATTACAAACAGTCCATATCCATTTGTGTGAGTATGAATGAATTAATGGAATACAGTTAATGCAGAATTACTTTTTGGACTGTGCGCTTACTCTCTTGTTGACTAGAAGCACTGTTGAGCTGTGCGCATACGTTGATGTTGACCAGGAACACTATTGGCGTAGTGTGCATGCTCCCTTGTTGACCAGAAGTACTGTTGAGCTGTGTGCATACGTTGATGTTGACCAGGAACACTATTGGCGTAGTGTGCATGCTCCCTTGTTGACTAGGAACACTGTTGGCGTAGTGTGCATGCTCCCTTGTTGACCAGGAATACTGTTGAGCTGTGCGCATACTGTAATGTTGACCAGGAACACTATTCGTGTAATGTACACGCTCCCTTGTTGATCAGACTGATGAGCTGTGCGCAGGAACACTATTGGCGCAGTGCGCATGCTGCCTTGTTGACCAGAAGTACTGTTGAGCTTAGTTATTCCGCTCTTATTTTTAAGAATACAATTATTACGACGTAACTGTAGTTTTCCATACTGCTAGTACTGAGCCTTACATATGAACGTAGAAGAATGAATGTAAAGCTACCATACTCACGAGCAGTCTTTTTCATACTTGACAGAGATCGCGGCATGCAGCATATGCTAGGAACGGGTTGGACCGATCTGTTCGATGTCATTGTTACTAGAGCTAGAAAACCTGCTTTCTTTAAACAAGTGTACAGGTAAGTACGCAAGGGTGGCGTTCGCTGCTAAGGCGCCGCCTCTCACCGCTTTGGTCATTGTTTTGTTTTTAGCTTTTGCCGCGTCGAATCTAATTGCCTTTACAGCGCTCAACTAACGGCCAGTCATACACTGGTCAAGATGTCCGGCGTACGAGAAAAATGACAGCGCTCGACCTCCAAGGCTATTAGATTCGACGCGGCAAAAGTTCGATGTTATATTGTATTTGTATAAATTCATATTTTTTCCCTTTCACCCACTAGGCCTTTCCGCTATTTAGATACTGCTCAAGGTCTTCCAACATGGCGGAAGGTATCCAAGTTTGAAAAGGGCAAAATCTACCTTGAGGTAGGCAATAACATCAATAAACCCAAAACGTTCTTCTATCATTATTGCAAGCAAGTTGGAAAAGTCCTTCGTCCAGCGCGTGTGATCCTAATTGGGCTGCCTGTGCTTTATTCAGCGCGTGTTGACTAATACGGAGACGAAGGACTTTGCGAAAGTAAGTCTGCCTCGGTCACACTAATTTACGCACCACAGGTAACCCGCCAAACAAACAATCGAGAAACCGCAAAGCAAAGAAAAAAGCCTTGTAGAAGTGTACTATAAAATATTGATGTTTATTTGATAAAACGTATTATTAATTAATTAATCTTCAATCCGATCGTTTATTATGATATGTGTATCTGTTTTCTGTTTTAGGGCAACGTTGAACAGTTTATCAAATTTACTGGCTGGTATGGACCAACTGTACTTTACTTTGGTGATCACGTCTACAGTGACCTCAAGGTATGAGGAAGTTGCAGGCTTAATGGATTCTGATGTTATCGGATGTCGCTGTTAAAGATACTTCTTTTTACAAGGGTAGCACTCAATTGACCCCTTGTAGCATGTCGGAATGCAGTTCAATTTGGAAGACAAAACAATGGGTTTCAATTTTCAGGAGATTGGAATTCTTTTGTTTTTGTCCTTCAAATTGAGCTGCTTTGACGTCACGTGCGAGAGGTCTATAGTCGGTGTCTAAAAAACCTGTGGCCCGCATTCCATGATCGGATTGGAATTTTTGCAGGGAAAACTCTCGAAGCACACGAGAGAACCAACAAGGAATTCTACTAACATATGGTAGGATCCAACCCATGACCGCAGCAGCAAAAGGAGACGCATTAGAGAGGCGCCACATTAGCAGCGCACACCACCCGTGCTTTAACACTAGGTGTAACTCGTATCTTTAACTTTCCAGGATCCAGTTCTTCATCACGGATGGCGCACAGGGGCAGTTATTCCTGAGTTAGAGGTACATGCATCTCTTATTCACTTCCATTTTTTACTCAGAATTCTTCCAACCCCAAAAAATCTAGTTGTCTTTATTGATGAATTTCCAAAAATTGTGGACTTGCACTAAAAGGTGAAGTGACTCTACCCTCTTAAGCCAGTCAGACTGAACCCCAGAAATGAAGAGCACCTCAATAGACCTTTTCAGCTTCGGTATAATTTTTTCTTCCCATTTCAGACCACGTGTCATTCCCTAGAGTATCATAGTTTTGTTTAACGTTTGCGAATGAGAAGACACATGAATGTGGATACAAACAAAGAATCTTATTCTCAAGAGAATGACACGTGGCCTGAAATGGGACAACATTACGTCCAAGCTAAAGAGGTCTATTGCTCCAGAATATCGACTTAGACATTGCATTAAATTGAAGTACCTGAAGATGGCGTCCCTTTTTTTCTTAATTAATTTTTTGTGATTTTTTTCCCGCAGCAAGAGATAAAGATATGTAACGATCTAGAATACCAGAAGTCTGTAACGTGGCTATTTACCTTACAAGATCTTATTGCAGAGTTACAGGTTTGTAAGATAACCCATTATTGCGAACAGTGATGGTGGTTGGCGGTGGATGGTGGTAATGATGATGTTGATGTTGATGTTGGTGATGAGGATGATAGTGATGATATTGATAGTGGCATGATGATAATGATGATGATGGTGGTGATGAGGATGGTGATGATGGTGGTGATGACGATGACGATGACGATGACGATGACGATGACGATGACGATGACGATGACGATGACGATGACGATGACGATGACGATGACGATGACGATGACGATGACGATGACGATGACGATGGTGTTACTGTATGAACAGTGATGGATGCTAATTATGAAATGATGCTCTTTTCCGTAGTTTCCCACAATCCCTTACAATTCCGGCCGGTCGAGGTCAGGGTAAAATTTGCATAACAGTGAACAATTTTTCAATGCATCATTTCAATTTGTTTACATTTTTATGCAAATTTCGACCTTACGGCCGGAATCGTAAGGGATTGTGGGAAACTACGTAAGGAAGCATAGAGTTGTTGCTGGTTTTTTATCAGTCAAAATTGTTACTTTTTCACTTTCAAAACCCGAAAAGAATTCTGAACTCTTTTATTTCAGGCCCACGATCGTGCAGAGATAATGTCCACCGTTGCAGAATGGAAAACAGAACGACGACAACTACGGTGAGTTAGAAAACCGACGCAACTATGATGCGCAAGTATTACACAACTATATGGTGCAAGTATTACGCAAGTATTACACAACTATGAAGTAACTATGATGCGCAAGTATTACGCAACTATATGGTGCAAGTATTGCGCAAGTATTACACAACTATATGGTGCAAGTATTGCGCAAGTATTACACAACTATATGGTGCAAGTATTGCGCAAGTATTATACAACTATGATTCGAGTATTACGCAACTATGACGCAATTATGGCGCAAATATTACGCAATTATGATGCAAGTTTTACGCAACTAATGCGCAACTATGGCGCAAGTATTACGCAACTATGGCGCAACAGATCAACAACGGCACGGCATGGTACGTCCCATCCGATCGTTCTAACGAAGTTTTTTGGGTTTATATTCTCTCTCCAGAAAGAAGCTAAAAGTCATGTTCAACCCGCAGTTCGGCAGCGTATTTCGCACGTACCACAACCCTACCTTCTTCACGCGTCGTCTTATGCGCTTTGCTGATATCTACATGTCTTCTGTCGAGAACTTCCTACAGTACGAAGAAAATCTGGTGTTTTATCCCAGACGAGCAGCGTTACCTCACGAACCTGTTCTTGATTTTAGATAAGTCGTCTTGTCATGTGTAATGCGTGACACTTTTACCACTAAATTAATACTTGCGTGACAAGTGCCCTGTCACTGGAAGCCTAGGCTTAGTTTTTAGTAAAAAGAGATGTTAAAAATATAGACTTAATATTACCCTGTTTCAGATCACGTGTCACATCGATATTAATGAATCTTATTAAATGTAAATACGTTTCTTTAGGAAAAAAAACATATCCTAGGCTTCCTGTGGTTTTATTGCATGAAATTTGAGATTTGTCAGTAATCTTTGGAAATATTTTAATTAACAGAACACTCTCAATATTAATTTGGTAACCGTGGAAATGTAAATAGAAAATTCTCTAATATGTATTTGGAATAAGAGAACTGATTTGAAATTGAAAAAAGTTTTAATAAAGCAAAGCAAACAAAGAAGGAATGAGAAAGTTCCAACTTACATAAATTTTAGAGGCGAGAAAAAAAGGAGATTTGCCTGTACGTCTTAAACTCTTTTTTGTCTGGGTTACCTGTGGTTGTGCGTTACACCGCTGACCGTCTAGCACTCTTTTTAATTTGCACCTATCGCAAATCGATCTTCTTCCGTTAGTCTGTAAAGTTCAACTAGCCTGCGTAGCAGGCCCACGCGAGGGGAGGGGTGCTGAGTTCAACAAGTTTGCATACCCGATTCCTGTCCCCTCCCCCTTAGGTTCATCGACCCTCGATGTTAAAAACTGAAACTGAATGTACATGAATTTTTGACGCGCTGAAATTGCTTTTACTAACGATTTTTAAAATGCAATTAAAAACCTATAATTCAAACTTCACTTGGATTTTGGCACAAAATATTTACAGGGTTTGGTCAGCTTAAATTTTTTGTCTTGTTGTCACAGGTTGTTGTTTGTTTGTTTGTTTGTTTTTTCTCATCTCACTTTTAATTTTTCTCACTATTTAGCACGTTTTTTTGCTGAGGTGTTTAGGAAGACGTATTCCAAGATATGAAATAATCAGCGAAGGTTCCAGAGCCCTTTACTCCGCGCAGCACAGGACTGGAAAAGTAATCTTTTTTCAGACAAATTAGCCATCATAATCAGCACACTTCAACAACTCATTACTCACACGCTGATGAAAGCATGAATTCAAATGTTAAAGGTGAAGAAAAAAGAGCAATCAGTTTATTTACGGATATGTAATTGGCGGATGAACTTGTGAAACATGAGAAAAAACGCAACGTTAATTTTCATCAATCATGCCAGCCCTTACACGGGACCCAAAAGCAAAAAAATAGCATGGAAAGATGTTTAGAATTCGAGATGTGAATGAGAAGAAAGTAAGAATCATGTTTCTCTACGTCATCAACGATTTCGCCCGATTTTAATTGATGACTTAAGACATTTTTTTCAGAGTCTTATGAATGTGATATTAAGATCTTAAGAAGTTTATTGGCCAAGAATACCAGATATCCGCCCCTAAAACCGTGTGGTAGTTGGTGCTCCAACCTCTACTTAGCTCCACCTAAATGCTAAGTATTCTAGTCTGTTCTTTTTTCAATCTCAGTTGGTCGAGTAAAGCGATCTCATTTTAAGTGCCTTTTGAATGTCCTCAAGCAGAAAAGGCCGAGGCACGTTTCTATCCTTGAGGGGGCTCAAGTTTTCGTTAATCTTATTCTTGATCCTCTCATGCAAAGCCGCCAAGCTCTTGACCAAGCATTGTTACTCTAATTATATATTTCACAATCCTTTGCTCGGGGCACGGAAAACGCTACCGATAATGCTGATAATGAGACAAAGAAAATCATTTATTTCCCGACCTTTGAATTTCAAAAATAAAAAAGGAACATTTCTTGAAGCCTTTGGTTTGCAGAGCAGTAGAATAAATTTATAAATTTGATGCATTGGCATAGTTTAGCTAAGTGAGTACTTTACTGCATTACGAGAAGTACAAACGTTGCAAAGGTACTCTTAATACTAGACAAAGTTAAGGTGACCGCTGAAACACAGGAATGCAGGTTTCATCACTTTTGCGAACTTAAGCGCACGCCAGCCAATCAGATTCCAGCAAATACAGTAAATAAATCTGGAACTTCTTTTTTGGCCACCCACAACGCTGTCTAACGTTACAGCCGCGTTAAAAAGACTTATCCAGGACTCTTCTGTGTTCGATCCCCCCAACAAACTCTCCAACCCGACCATCTGAGAGGTTCACAGTATTGGTCTTAATACCATCTTTAAGCAGGAAATATACCCAATAGAGTCCACAAGAGAGACATCGATATGGCCTATAACGAACGTTGCAGTGAGACTCGCGATCAGGTTTCGACACACGACCAACGAGGTCTCTGATTGGCCGAGCCAATGTAATTCTTTATCGAGTTTCCTTGCGGTGTCAAGTGATCAGGCGATCATTCGTGTCTATATATTAAGGCATCAGCTTACAGTGGACAAGATTTTGCAGTTCACAGCCAAGCGAGCAGTGTGTGACAGTGTACACGCTCGGCTACGAAATGCCCTCTGTGGATACAAGACTGCTTGGCCTAGCTACATATTTGATTCTACTGGCGACTGGATCGCTGAGTGAAGATGGAAACACCTTGGTCAACCGTACAATAAATTGTATGACGGCGAGAAAGCAATGTATGGCCGACTTTACTAAATGTGGAATTTATTTAATTCGAGTCTTCAGTGGTAATAGGCCATGCAGTAAACATCTTGGCTATGATTTTGAAACTGAACAAATAACAGGACCAGCGGATAAGGTTTGCCCGACGTTTTGTTCTCTAGCGATTTACAATCTCACTTCTCGACCCAAAGGGAAGCTTCTACAGAGTTGTGAGTGCGTTAACAGGGACTCGATATGTTTGACTCTGAAGGCGAGGATGGCGAAGTGTGTCGACTTGGCTGTGAACGGTCCTCGAAATGACACTAAACCTGGATGTTCTGAAATACGTAAATTATGCTCGAAAGACCAACAATGCGACGCTGCACAGCAATATTTTTTGAGGAAGTGCAGTAGGCTTATTTCGGGAGTCGAGTGCTCTAAAGACTGCAAGAGAGCGCAAAAGCTTTTACTGTCGTTACCACTTGGAAACGGGTTGAACGAGTGCGAATGTGATGGCTACGAAGAACCGCATTGTCGTGGGATACGGGCGCATCAACAAGCTCTTTGCTTCGGAACTCGAGTCACCAAAAGTGTGACCCCGAAGGATAGACCAACTCAAAACGTTCAGCGAGTAAAATCAGGCAGTTGTGAATCAAGTAGACATTTATCTCGACTGAGTATTTACACCACTCTGACGATTGTTTTTCTTGGGGTTAGCTCATGGAAGCTTTGCTAGTTGTAGTATAGGTTATTTATAATATTAGAGGGATGTGTTATTTGAATTTTTAGCGTTTCGAAATGATTTCTAGAGGACTGAATTTCTTAATTTGAACTTTGGACACATGTATAAATGATTGTAAGAAGCAAATACGATTTGTATCAAAGGACTTGTACATAGACTTGTCAAGATACTACATCATGAAATTTATCTTAATTATCAAGAACAATGAACTGTAAATATAACTGACTTTATTTGCATCTTTCGTTTGACTTCATATTAAGAACCGACCTGGATTAAACAAAGGAATTCTAAAGCTTTTTTAATTAGAATTTGACAGAGCGCTGTTCTAGTTTGTGCTGTGCTGTGCTGTGTGTTCGTGATTCTAGGCCGGTTTCTCGAGGTCACATCACTGGTAAACACGGCTGAAAATTTTCAATCCGTTCGGTTCTCAATATCGTTCTTTCGAGCGACTTGAATAGATTCCACGGCTAAAACCAAGGCCCAAAGGCTTGTTTTATAAGCCATATACTTCTTAATTAACTCGAAGTCAAATAATTGAGAGTATTAGAATTAGCCTGGGGAAGGAATCAAGACATTATGAATCTTATTTCCGTTCGAAGATGTTTTAGACATTTGTCCCTTGCAGAGGGAAAATATTAATCTTAACCTTGGATCTGAGGGCTCTAGATAGGGTACACAACATTCTATAGCTAAAACATTGTCCCAATAAGTAAACTCCTGACTTACTGGTAACGAACAACTTACTCCTGCAGTGGGTCAAAAACTAGAACAAATCCTTGAAGCAAAAAAAAAATGTATATTTAAAAAACGGAAATCGAAAATACAACTTATTATTATAGAATGGAACTAATAGAGAAATAAAAAAAAATCATATTTTTCCTGTATTCGGGTCTGAGTTAAAACTAAATCTAAGAATTTCAATGCGATTGGGAGTACTTGTTGACGATTGATCCCCATTTTCTGTCAAGGTTAAAAAATCTTGGATTTCAAATTGACTTTTGTGATACAATCGGCATCACAATCTGTTTTGATTATTGAGTTTACGCGTAGTCGTAACAAAACGATGTGTTAATAGTTGGGGTTACCAGCTCAGCTTCTCTGGGATGTCCATAGTCAAGGGGGAGAGATGTTATCTCTAACCATCAAAATGTTTTACCTCAAAAATCATCTCGTCGTCAAAGCACTCGAAAAAAACGTCGAAAAGATGTCGTTCTTGTACAGAATACGCGCGTTAAGAACGAAGACCAATTTTCTTCCCTCTACAAATGTTTTGAGTTGTTTCTTTTGAACAACTGACGTCATTTTTTTTGTAAAAAACAGTGAAAATATTGTTCTATTATTTAGCTATTATTTGGATTTGTAATCGAGAACACAAAGGAAAGTTGAAAAACAATGAAAAATAATACTTATGAGCTTCTTTGTAGGCGAAAAGGATCTTGAACGACGACAGAGAAAAAACAGCGCCGTTTTTTTGGGGACGGAGAAACATGCAAGAACGATTCAATGTTAGCTTGTTTAAAACTGAGAATTGAGATTTCTTAATAGATAGTTTTAAGAGTATTTTCCAATTAAATGGAAAAAAGAATAAAGAAAATGAAAAAGTGGAATGTAAAAGAGGAATCAGTTATACTAGTAAAAAATGTTGGTGAAAAAGCGTGCCAAAACTTTCAGTCTTCACTCATGCTGTCCTACGATAGTACTCCTTAGAGATAATTAGAAATGACATTTCGAATGAGAACAGATCAAAGCAAATCAACAGCACGCTCAGATGGTCTTTCAATCAAAGAACGGTTAAGGATTTTAAGTAAAATGCAATCAGGCATCTCCCGCAGCACCAAAAATCTTAATTACCCTAGTGAATGATATACAAGCCAGTTGGTAATCCAAGTTCCCATCCCAAGCACGCGTAAGCTTATTCATGTTTTTATCCTGATGGACTGAAAATGGACTCATTGGGACGTTCTTTCTCTTAATCTAATTACCAGCCCCAAGAAACTATTTCAAGTGTTTTTTTGATTCTTATTGACGTATCATCGCGTTGTTGTTGATTCGTGGGCCAACAACTGATACACAAATCCAATGTAGGAATATTCTGGAAAAATTATACGTGAATATGAATGAAGCACTAAGATGAAAGTTATCATTTTATCGCGAATTACGATTATTTTATCGCAATTATCAATATTATATTCTATATCTATGAGCATTAGCTGAACATTATGGCTTCATCAGGGAATTGTTTCGTGCGACGCCGGGGTAAGACTGGTGTTGTATGGTCACACCCCCTGTCTACGACGCCCTGACGAATTAGGGGCCACAAGAAAGATTGCCCAGGCAGTCGATGGCAATCATACGTTATGGATCACGATAATGCGAGGAACAAGCGATTGTAGCCAGTGTATAAAGGAGCAATTTGGAAGTCGTTTAGGGGTGAAAAAGTTCATGAAAATAGCTAAGGGCATGTGATGAAACTGATCGAATATCATCTCAAGCAGCGAAGCTCGTGCGAGTTTGGCTCTACCTTCTCTGCCCTGGAAAAATACTCTTAATAAACCATCGTTGAAACTATACTAAGCATCGTTATCACTTTGAATGGGTTTTTCGGTGGTTTGTTTGTTGTTTTGAGGGGTATAAGATATTCGTGCGTAACCACTTCCTATGTGTCAGCAGCTTGATGCGAAGTACAAACATTTGCTCATTATCCATGTACAGAATTGACCTCTAATAGACAACCTCTTCCGGCCCGCCGTTTACAAGTCTAAGCCTAGCCTTCTGAAAATAGCAATTTTCGATGCTGAACTTGACGGAAAAAGAAGCACATGTTGGACTATGTTCCTTATCTTTCGAAATTACTGGAAAGGTTTTTTTTATTGGATTTTTACTGCAATTTTTGACCTCTTGGTTTTGATTTTATCGAATCACAATGTCAAACTAATAAAATGATTATGATAACAAAGACATCATAGATTAAGATTTCAAGAAAAGATACTTTATATATCGTAAAATTTTAGAAAATTTAAATATTGTGAAATTTTTTTTTCGGTGTCGGCCATTTTTGATTGATCAGGCTGTAAAATATATGGCGCTGAAACTTCAATGTTTACGTTTATAATAAACACTGAATGAAAGCTCTAGAAGTACGTTCAATAGACAGACTAATCCTTTTACCATGCTTGTATATGATCTGCCAAAAGGGTGCTTTTGCTGGGTTTTATCAAATGACTCTCAACGAACGGAACCGACCGCAAATGTGATGACAAGTGAAATCAAAATATCAAACTGTGCTCGTTCAAACAATGTATTTTCTTCGCACAGTCAGAACTTTGATTAGTAAAAGATATAAAATCAAGATGTACACAAAAAGACCTTGAAATTTTTATTTTTTGATAAAAATAATCCAAGAAAACAAGATGGAGGATGCTTTTTTAATCACGTGTTAAGAAGGCAAAATGGCGGGAAATGTTAGGTAGACGCGTCCATGGTCTTTTACGCGAGGAAACCCTTTAGGCGGGAAAAAAAAGAAATAAACTTTGGATTAAATCTGACTAATGTTTTTCCTTTTTCTTCTTATTATTTTTCATGATGAATTTTTTTTTTCTATTTTCTGGAATTCTCTAATCGTTAATGGCTATTTTATCGTAAAGATTATCATGATTATCATGATGTCTGGAAAGATTACATACATTTTTAGTTTGTCTATCAACGAGATGGATCCCAAACGTGCTTGCTGATAATAATTATGTCTAACGATTGAAATGATTGCTTTTAATTAAGGGAATTTTTTTTTGTTAAAAAATATCTTAATCGCTTAACGAATACTTCGACGTTTGTTCCTAAGAAACTATGATAACATGGTAATAATAAAAGTGAAATTTAAATTTTCAGAACTGTTTAAAAAAAACGAACCTCCGTTCGAAATTCATAAATATTTGTAAGTGTCAAAAGATAAGATTGAAATTTTGCAGCTAAATTAAGAATTAATTTGTTGTTTATATAAACAAATTCAACCATTTTATTCTACCTTAAGTCATCCTGATATAATAAACTAATGACATTTAAAACAGAGCTGGAATTTCAAAACGCTGAAGCAACCAAAATGGGGCGTTCTTCTGAACAGCTAATTTCAAGATGCATTCTCAAAGACCATCGAAATATTTTTCGCAATCCAATTTCTGAAGAACCCATGTCATCGCCTCTCATCGCATAGTCCTTGTTGAGTGACGTTTTTCCTTATTTTGTCTGTGAATATTCAGTTAATTTTAGCACTGATAAAATCTCGTTGAAGCAAATCAGCTTCCTAAGGGTCAATGCTATAAGCTTTTAGCTACTTAGAGTAGTTTTACCTTTGATAATATCAAGAAAAACCGTCGTAAAATTCTATCTTAATTTTGCATCATTTTGAAAAACGTGCTTGATAGAAAACCTGATAAAATAATTTGGTTTCATTTTGAAAAAAATTCAGTCCCAGATTCTGTCATATGAATGTGTTCTGATAAAATTTATATATTGATTTTTCATTTTTTTTTTTTTTTTTAAAACAGAGAGAAAAACGACCAAACGTGCTCAGGTTGAGTCGTATAATTTCTGTCTTTCATCGCAAGTAAGGAAACCAAGGCCATGTTAGCTTCCCCGCGTGGAAATTTATAATCAATCTGTTCTATAAAATATCCGATATTAGTTGAAAGTTCTAAGCCTGACCTATATGTCATTTACAGATATTCTATTGATGTCATTATCTCTTTCCTGGATGAAGAAAGGATAGGTTCTTGCACGTCATTGTAAAACGCATGCCAAGTTGAGTGATGATATACTTAACGTAAGTACGAAATATTGTACAATAAATGTTTTTACGCTCGATTTACACATTAAAAAAAGTCTTTTTTATGTTTTTAAAGCGTCAGCAACGTCTCGTTTCAAGTTAAAGACTTCCACTTTATTAACTTCCCCAAGAATTCAATACGTTTAAGGTCTTTGAGGAAGATATCTTTTTCCGCACTACCTAGCATTAATTGTGCTAGTGAATTTGAAACTTAGACTTTATTCAACTTGATGTATTCATTTATTTTATTGTTTGTGGTACTTTCGTTTGTCCCTAGTTAGCTACCGTCTATGTTTAGTTAAAATCCCTTCTATTAACTGCCTGTTATATAGTTGTAGTAAAGGTTCCTCATATCGTGAATTGGCTAAAACACAACCCCTTAATGAACAAATGCTAGTAACTAAAAATGAATCAAAAGAAAACTCCAGTACCATTCATTTCTTTCTTGTTCAATTCTACGCTTTCTGATATGTAAGATATAGCTTATTTTGAGCTGAGAAAACTCATAGCACTTTATTGGTTTTCAGCATTCCATCACAGACATCAAAATGGCTTCCCTCTTAGTCAACATTAATGAATTCTACGAGCTGTTTTTGTTTATTCGTGTCTCATGGATGAAATTATACTTCACTTTGGGGCAAACGAGGTTATGTTATGCCGTGTAAACACAGGAAAGATTTTCCCTAAGGGCCCTTAAATACCGGATTATAGACAACCCAAAGTCACCATACCCCTGCATGGCTATTAACGCAGAAAAAATTCGAGCAACAATCCATTATACTCACGGTTTAGGGGAGGATTTTTTTAAACACTCACTCGAGAACATATGATTTTTTCTCTTCAAAGAATTGTAGTTCTCCATGGGATAAATAAACCAGAACACAACTGAAATGTTTTCAATTTTTTGTGTCAAAATTTTGAACGAAAATAAAATGTTTGACCGATATTCCTTTGAAGAAATAAAGTTCAATTCGTGAAAGTTTTACTTCTTCGTACTTGAAAGCTAGAATACAATTTTCTAAAATTTGAAAAATTTGAAAAACAAGAGCTACGTGATAATATTTAGTTTTATATTTGGATCCTTTTGTCATTTTTTTTTTCTTTTACCCTATCAGCAAACTCAACCTTATTTCTCCTAGATTAAGTATGTACAAATATTATTCTTTTTATTTACAATAGTATACATGCCTAGCGATAATTCCTGGAAGGCACTCCATAGTTGTCTTTCTAGGCGTTCTGTCGTCACGTCGTTGTTCGTTTCTAATTCGTCTTGAAAGAAATGAAGTGAACTTATTGAAGAACACAACCTGTAGTATACAATGAAAGATGGTGTTAAAGGGTTGTTTAAAAGGTACAAAATTGGGCAAATTGAGGACTACCCATTTAATCTGCGAAACAGTAATAAAAATAGCACAAAATAATACTATGTTTTCTCTTGTTCATTGGTAATTTTTAGTACGATTTAGTGTTTCTTAGATAGTACTGTTTCAATAATATAGTGCTTGCACTATTCAGAGCTTATTAGTAATAAACTAAACAAAGAAGCTCTCAAAAAGGGAGAGAAGAAGAAGAAGAAGAAAGAAAAGAATAAAGAAGAAGAAGAAGAAGAACAACAACAACAACAACGAAAGAGAAAACAAAATTTTAAGCATTTTTAAAAAACGAAGACAAGAGAAAGATAACAAAGAACGAAAGCTTACTAATAGTTTTTGTACTTTAATGTATTGTAAGAACAAATATCAATAAACGTTTAAAAACATCTTATTTTCGAGTCAAAACATTCATTTTGTGAGTTAGTTCTTTGAGTTTTTAAAATTAGTTTTGGCTACACATGAAATCCTTAGTGTTTATGTTTTCATGCTTTTAAGTTAATTAGGTACTGAGCAGACTTTTAAGTCTAAATGTGGTTTGAATTAGGATTTAAAGATTTCAGTAAGAAAAACTCGTAAGAAAAAAAAAAAAAAAAAAAAAAAAGAACAGTAAAAAAAAATTGCAAAAAAATCTAGAAAAAAGTATTTTATGACAGTGATACTGAGCTACGAGTAAATCAAAAATACATCTTCAGCACTTGGAGATTATTTAATATCAGTGTCGCTTAATCCCAAATCTCTAATCATGGATTAGTCTTTCAAAATGTGCCGAACAATAGCCCTTGATACTGCCCATGAGGTACACATGATCAACTATCACTGTCCTTGTGCTAAGGATTAACAACAACTTAAAACGTCAGACCCCTGCTTCAATGAATGATGCGAAACATACCTCTGCGTTTTATTCCTTATTTTCTGGAATATGTCACTCAAGAATTTGACCCCTAAGTGACTTGATTCTAAAGCTTAGACTTTGGGGTTTTTTTCGTTCTAATTTTGTCGCTTTTTTCCCTTTCTGAAATATCATTTCAATTTCCTTTTGAATTCTTGCGGTTTTTTGTTTAAACGTGGAAATATTTGGTTAGACAATAGCTTTGGCCAATCTGATTTGTCGTATAATAAATCATGCGTCAAAAACAATTTGGTCCAAATTTGCGGTTTCCGTTGATGCTCTCTTTCCTTTTCCTATCTCTCGAAAGTCGTGATACTGTTTCCTCTTCTCAGAGTGTTTTCCAAGGAAAAAAATGATTATTTTTGCTATTTCTATGTCTAAAAATAATCACCACGTCTTGTTGTCTTTCTTCGAGTGAAGCTGACGTTTTGAGGAAGCCATTCTTCGGCAAGAAGGCTGCAGAAAACTTTTTCCCACAAAATAAAAATTGTTAGTGGTTGTTAAACTTCCTCAATTATAAAAAGACAAGTGCAGTAGAAACTGTAGAGGAAGGAAGGAATAATTATTTAAAAAGCTCAAAATTTCAGTAGCTCAGCCTCAAAACGACAAAATTAATTTTACAGAAGGTGTTGTAAAACGGGACAAAAGAAACGATTTTTTTTTCGTACACTCTTGTACATCTTGAATGCTAAATAAGTGTATAAAACTATTTTTTCGACGTCCGAAGCTTATATAACTTTAGATTATTGATAAAAGATATTGTCAGATATATTTGAATCATATTATAGAGTAATGATACGTTTTATAACGATTTGAAAATGTGAAATTACGAAGTACAGGGGAATAAAGTAGGCATACTCGAACACCAAATTCTTCTGGATAGCGTTGTAAAAATATTGTTTAATCAAAGTTTTTACAAACAATACAAGCTGTTGAACTATAATTAATAGCTAACGAGTTTGGTCATCTTTTAGATCAACAAAGATAACTTTATTGAACTTTTTGTGTAAATTCGTATCGTAACAACTCCTAGAGGGTTCTTAAAACGATAAAAGCGTTCAGCTGTTGAACAAGCATTATTTAATTGAGATTTTCATGCGGGTAAAATTCAAAATTCCTGAGACAGGAATAATACAAGACAGTGTTTATATCTTATAAGTTCAAGTGCAAACAGGCCCTAAAGTCTGTGGCGCGTTTAAAGTACATTTGAGTGGAGTTATTTGGAAACAAACAGCTGGCATTCTCGAACTCAATTCATTAATCAGATCAAAATACCCCATCGCCACCTAACAATGACATAATCAAGGAAAAAATGTTTCATTCAGAGACATTTGATGAGCACGCCTGGTGTAATGCCCGAACCCCGAGGCCAGCTAATCATATCAAAACAATACAAGCGCTCGTTTCTGTAAAATCCATTAAAAACTCTTCAAGCTTTCAGAGCAAATGCTTGAGATTTCTACGGTTTTTTAGACTCGAGAATCCAACTGCGAGATGACAGCCCCCAATAGTCGCCTTTCATCCGTCTTTTGGTATATTTATAGTCTGCAAAGTGCTGCGTATTATGTAAGGATCAGGTTTTGAAGTATTTTTAAGCCCTGTCATGGGCTTCAGTAATAGTAGACATATGGTATGAAGCTTATGCACTCCCGGATACACCCCTAGCTATAGAGGTAGGCGTTTTTGCAGGGCAGTTTGGAATGACTGTAAGAATTTCTCGATTGACGCTAGCCAGACTTTACCTCGGGCTTTCAACAAGGTCTCCGGGTCTTTTGATTAAACGTGCTACAAGTCTGCCACTGTTTTTCCCGAAAAAACGAGTATGCGAATTATTTTTGTGAGCTCCACCAAATAATATAAAAATCAGATGTCCACAGAGCATTTTTATTTACAGTTATAATTCAACCATATTTTGGAAATTAGTTGAAAGAGATGAAAATAAAACGAACTCACGAAATGGACGGAATAGTGCGAAATGAACCGAAAAACGCTACAAGAAATGAAACAGATAAATCGAGTTCAAAACCACGCGAAACCGACAGCGAAATCCGAAATTAGGAAAACTATCAAGAAAAAAAAACATGTTAAAAAAGGGGTAGTTTGATCGATAACCATTCTGGTTTACCAGTTTCCCAGTTTGGGGCTATAGACTAAGAACAATTTCGCTTTGGCCCGCGGGGGGAAGGAAAGGGATATTAGCTGTTTCCTTCAAGACTTCACAACCACAGGAAGCCCATCAGCCATGATTTTAACTCTCTTTCCCAGACTCCCTACAACTTGCTGGAAATCACAATACTGTAACAACACCCGGACGGTTTATCATGATTTTCCGTCAAAGGTAATAATATATAGCTTATTACATGAAATTTTGCTATAAAATAATATTCTAAGTCACAATAAAAAATAAAAATTTCGCGTTAGTTCCTTGGTTTTGACTGGAGTATCATGACTACTGGAGGCGCTAGTGCTTTGTTCTCGGTAACGACGGATTTTATCCCTGCTTTTTAATGGTCAATAATTCTTCTCAATAATTGAAAGTCACTTATTTTTAGCGTCATTATATTTTCGCGGCACTTATTTTTTACGTCACCTTAATTTCGCGATGTTTTGGAAATCGAGAAAACGCGAAATTAAAGTGTCGCGAAAAGTTCATGTAATAAGGTAGCTAACCAAGACACTCCCCACCTCTTCCCAACAGTTTTTACCAAAATACTCCCCACCCTTCCCCCACGGTACTCACTTTGATTCGACGGATCTTCTTGTTGTTCAACTGCTTGGGCTCTCTGTTGAACCGCGAGCTGTGGAGGAAGGAAAAACCGGATAAACGGGATAAACAGGATAAACCATTGAGGAGCTTTTCATGATTGATTAGCCTGTTGACTTGCCGCGGACATGCCCTCCAGCGGAAGATAAAGTTCGGGTACGTACCTTCAGGGTCTAGGCGAGTCTCTGGGGGTCAAACCGCGGAACCCAGGAGGGCAAGAAAGAAGCTCGAGGGGCCTCGTCAACTACACCCTTAAGATAATCAGGAGTCTTACAAATGCCGCGATTGTCGTTTGTTGCCGCCAGATGTTTACACCCATTTTAATGATTGCGTGATCAACACAGCCCAAAATGGGCTTTTGGCTTCTAAGCTATGCTCCAGGGACGGATACAGAGGGAGGGGGTGCATGGATTGGGTAAATATCCACCCCCCTTTTAAAGGTCTTAACAATCAAAAATATGATTATTTTAAAGAAATTAAAACAACAAATCTGATTGCATCTCGTATCTAATTAAAAATATATATCCTAAGGCGTCGATAACAGCACAGGGCTTGGACGATTACCGCATTTTTAAACTCTGAGGGAGAATAGATACCTTGAATGAGCTTTGAATTACGTTATCCTCCTCCTCCCCTCCCCCCACCCCCCCTTTGTAAAATCCTGCATCCGCCCTGTGCTCAGACCCTTTGAACTTTGATGGAAGCCAAAACCTCATACGTCTCGAAATAGCTAGTTTTCTGGATCGTATAATTACAGTCGAACTTCTACACAACGGCCACCGTCGGAAGAAAAAGTTGTAGAGAGGTGGCCGTGGTTGAGAGGTTTCAGTTACAGTATATGTATTAACTCATTGGTAAGCGGGACAAAATTTCCCGGCCGTTGGGTAGAGGTGGCCGTTGGGTAGAGGTGGCCGTTGTGGGGAAGTGGCCATTAGTGGAGGTTCGGCTGTACGAAAATTGGTACAAAAATGCCGAGATCGTGGATCGTTTGCAAGATAGGCAGCTACTGTGCTCCCAGAAGGGGAGGGGGTAGAACACGCTTGATTGAAGAAACATTGCACAGTGACAAAAGCGACAAAGTGCGCATATACTGTACCTTGAGGAATACCTTGAGTTCTTCGGCCCTTCTCATGTATCTGTCTGTCTGTGAATTAAGACAGGGAAAAAGGAACAATTAAGTTGTTATTTACTTTTGTTGCCGCTATTGCTTATAAGCTACGCAATGAATGCATGGCTTCTTTAGTTTAATATCAGAGGGAGAGAAGGACAATTAGATTGGAAGACAGACAGACAGAGACAGACAGACAGATGCAGACAGACAGAGACAGACAGATACATGTACAAACAGACAGACAGATACAGACAGGCAGATACAGACAGATACAGACAGACGGACAGGCAGATACAGACAGACAGACAGACAGACAGATGCAGACAGACAGACAGACAGACAGACAGATACATACAGACAGACAGACATATACAAACAGGCAGATACAGACAGACAGAAAGATACAGACAGACAGACAGACAGATACATACAGACAGTCAGACATATACAAACAGGCAGATACAGACAGACAGAAAGATACAGACAGACACAGACAGACAGACAGACAGACAGACAGACAGACAGACAGACAGACAGACAGACAGACAGACAGACAGACAGACACAGACAGACAGACAGACAGACGGACGGACAAGGCAGTTGTATGTAAAGACAGGCAGGCGTATGGACAGACAGGCAGGCGTATGGACAGACAGGCAGGCGTATGGACAGACAGGCAGGCGTATGGACAGACAGGCAGGCGTATGGACAGACAGGTATGCATATGGACAGACAGGCAGGCGTATGGACAGACAGGCAGGCGTATGGACAGACAGGTATGCATATGGACAGACAGGCAGGCGTATGGACAGGCGGGCAAGCAGGCAGACACAAAGTTGTGAGTACAAACTGATGCTGATAATTTTTGTTAGAAATGAACGTAAAGAGGAGGAGGACAAAGCAGTTCAACATACCTCTGACCGTAGCGCATCATTGTAAGTACCTTTTGGCATCGCTAGGAAAAAAATCATTCAATTTTAACTATTAAACTGGAATTATGAGGCACAACCAAAATACGCTGTTTCGATTATTCCTTGCTCACTCGATCCGTCTTTTAGCTTGGTCAATGAAAATTTCAAAATACTGAGGCCATTTCAATAGACCCTTTTGGCTTGGGCGTAATGTTTTTCCATTTCAGACCATTCCCTAGAGCTTTGTTTAACGGTTGCGCAAAGGAAGACACTTGAATATGGATACAGCTCAAACAAAAAATACACTACCAAAATACTTTGCAAATTTGTTCCTTAAATTCAGATTTATTTATTTATTTGTTCTTATTCAGATTTATATTTCCTCATGAGAATGGTAAGTTCATTGGTGCTAATAAATGTAACAAAAATAAGTGTGCAAGGTATTCTGGTAGTGGTAGTAAATGATGGAAATGGATCAGAGTATCGATAAAGCTAGAAGGCTTTTTGGTAGGGGTGGGTGGATAGGGGATAAAAAGATAACTCTTAAGGTGACTGCCTACTAATGAACGCTCGATTTGAGCCCACGATGAGCGCGCGCACAAAAACCGCTGAATAAAATACGAAATTTTATTGAGAAACCATACACGTTTTGAACTTCAACAGCGCAAAACCCTCAAACTTTGCACGGTACTCTATACTTTTTATGAGCTTAATTGAAAGAACTTCTAAAAATCCCGCGCGTAGGCATCCATTGATGATTATCTCGAAAACGAGCGCGGGACACCCCATTTTTCTTTTCATATTTGGAATCAGCATTAAATTTCACTTTTGAAAATCGTAGTTTAAAAAAAATTCTAAATTTTTTTCCAAAAGTAGCACGTTACCTTAAACCATACCTGCGAGAAGCGGAAGTAATTTGTGCAAAGCCATTTGGTAATGTTGTAGCGCACCTGAAAAATTTCCATGTTCGTCCTGGAAAATGATCGTGAAAAATAAGAGAAAGTGAGAGAATTGTTCTTTCGTGTTCTCAAATACTGAAGAAGATTCAAGCTAGGATGGGAACAAAGGAAATAAGATCAAATTTACCCTGATTTCGGCGATTTCGGCGAGATGAAGAGCATCTCTTAACTGAGGATTGTCCCTTGAAAATTGCGCTGAACAAAAAAAAACATAACTGAATTAAACAAATCAACGTGTGTATCATGTTAGTTACGCTTTGTAGCTAGGCAACGAATCTGTTCTCTGTGACACCTAGGAGCTGGTCTTGTTACTATGCAACCAATACTTAGCAACTTGTCTTGTTACTGGGCAATCAATTCCAAGTATTTTTTACTGGACAACGATTCATTCCCTGTGTCACTTTGCAACTCTATTTGTTTCTAGGCAAACTGATCAATTCCATGTGTTACCTAGCAACTGGCTTTTGATGCTTGACAACGATTCATTTCCTACATCACCTGACATCTGGTCTTGCTATTATGCAACCAATTAATAACTTGCACTACCTAGCAACTGTTCTTGTTTCTAGGCAACCAATCAATACTGGGTATTACCTAGCAACTGATCTGGTGTACTCGTGTAATCCTTTCCTGGTACTCTCTGGGTCTTTGCTTTAAGAACTTGTTTAAGATCCTCTGCCCGACTCATGTATTCATTCACCTGAAAAGGGTTGCAAACATTTTAGCACTGCCTTATACCGAAAAAAGAAAGAAATGTTACTCAAGGGAATGACACAACATGGTCTGACATGGGAAAACATTACTCCCATGTCGTGACGTGCTTACCCTTTTTCTCAAAGCATCCTTTTTAACTGGATCTTTCTCATCTAACAATCAAAATAAAATATTCATGATGAAGAAACTACCCCAGCCTCCTGCGCAGACGTGCTTAGGGTGTCACCCAACATCAGTCACACAAGGAAACGTTGCGTGACAATGTGATGACCCTAAGAACCTCTGCATAGGAGGCTAAAACCACCCATGTTTTCAATCATCTGATAAAAGTCTTTGAATCTCATTATCTGTTCCAAATGGTCATCAAACACTGACCACCATGTGCTGTCAGCTAGAGAGAATTCTATTGAAAACTTGTGATTCAGCTGATTAAAATACTGCATGAGAAAGGAAAGTTTATGGGAATACATGTATCACTGCAAACTTACATTCTATTGCAGGTAAAAAGTATTCCATAGCTTGCGAGTACAGTTTTGCTGCATCTTTGTATTCTTTGCTTCTATCCAAATCAACAGCCTGAACCACTAAATCAGCCTTCAAAAAGATTCAAACATAGTTTTGATTTCAAATAATTCAGTCTTAATGCAACTTGTCTCTCCACGATCATTGCCACAATCCTTGTGAAAAGTAGAATTGAACTCAACTTCTTACAACAATTGTACCAATAATTTCATTGCATGGGTATCACCCCTCCTGCAACTTGTCTCATAATGAAACAGTTGTGATAAAAAGGTAAATTTTACACCGTAAAAAATAAGAAAGATCACTTACTGACATTTCGGTCGCTAGTCCTTCGTCGAAGTAAAAAAAAGCATCCAAAACGTCAGTAAGTGATCTTTCTTATTTCTTACGGTGTAAAATTTACCTTTTTATCACAACTGTTTCATTAGAAACACCGACGCAGCCCACACTAGCTTACCGCTAGTTATCATCTCTTTGTCTCATAATGATTTGACTAGACTATTTGGACATGAATTTACTGCAAAACACTGCATCCACCTATTTGTACACAGCATGAATTATGATGAACTTACAGCTTTCTCAAGGCATGAAGATGAAGGCATGTGTTCCATGTCGATAAAAGGATGTGCAAAAAATTCCTCAAATGATATTCTTTGTTTTGGGTCTCTTTGTAATAATGATAACAAGAGATCTTGACATTCTGAAGATACCTTGGAACCTATGGGTAACTAAGGAAAAAGAAAAGAAATAGCTATAATAAGGTAACAATTTAAAAAGTTACCTAATTTTTATACCAATACATGGAGTACATGAAGTGAAGCAGTGTAGCAATTAGAATGCTTGCCTCTCATCAACTTAATGTGGGATCGATTCCCAAACTCAATGCCACATTTGAGCCAACCAGTTGGCTCAGTTGGTTGAGCATCGGACTTTCGTGCAGGAGGTCATGGGTTCAAGCCCTGGCCTGACCAACACTCAGGGTCTTAAAATAACTGAGGAGAAAGTGCTGCCTCATTAATTATATCTGCAAATGGTTAGACCTTCACATGGCTCGGATGATCACATTATTGGCGGTCCCATCCCTTTCAACTTAAGAGATGTTAAAAGAGGGTCACAGGTTTGTCAGCTGAATTACTGTTACATACTACCCTCTATAAACAATGCCACCAGCACTAGATCATGCAAGTATTTACATACTGTATAGTACTAGCAAACACATTTACCAGGATTGGGTCTGAAGATCTTATTTTGGCTTCAAGTTCTGAGAAAGTTCTTGATTTAAAAGGTGCTTCTCCAAATAACGTTTCTGTAGGAAATAGATCTAGTTATTAATCAACAATGATGGATTTCATTTTTTCAAAAATTTGCATTAATTAATTTTTTATTCATTCACTTTTCATTCATTCCAAAAACTAAATTTAAACAGAAACACCATGACTGACTACAGTCAATTTTATTTGCTCATTGTAATGGAGAGCATGGGTGGTATAGCGGTTTGATTGCTCGCCTCTCACCAACTTACCAATGCGACCCAGGTTTGAGTCTTGCTGTGCTCAGTGTAGCATGTGAGTAGAGTTACTAGTTGGTTCTCTCCCTCCACAAAAATCAACTTATGAATTCTAATTTGATCTTTGGGCTTTCACCTAGTATGGGACTTGGTGTTCTTTTCCCAGCCAAAGATAATAGATTTTTTTCCTATTCATTTACTTTTCATTCATTCATTTAAATAGATATTAAAAGATTACCATAAAGGATGACACCAACAGACCAAAGATCAACAGAAGCATCATACGACTCATGGCAGATCATTTCTGGTGCCTGAAGAATACAAATTTGAACAGTGGTGAAGTGAGGGTGAGCAAGGGAGGGTAGTTGCTCCCAAAAGTTTGATCTTGGGGCTAAAAGTTTAATTAATTCATGTGGGATTCCTGTGGATATGGTGGGAAAATGGTATGTCTTCCTATGATTGAGACCTTGATATGCCCCTGCATTTCAAAATAACGTAAATCATTTAATAAACCTTATTCCTTAATAGGTGTTTTTCTATAGGATATCAGTTCTTTGTTTAATGGGTGCCGTTAGAAGATACATGAATCATGAATATTGATACAACTCAACAAACAAAGAATCTTATTCTCAAAAGAACGACACATTGTCTGTAATGGGGAAACATTATGTCCAATGTAAAGAGGTCTATACCTCTATATATAACTTAATATACAGTATTGAAGATAAGACCTACCATGTAGAGTGGTGACCCTCTGATGTTCCTTGAATCAGCATCGTCATGCAAGTACTGGGCAAATCCAAAATCTAGAAAAATGTATGAACCATTCACTTTTGGTAGAAAGCCCTCTGCCTCCTCGAATCCTGTCCCATGTCCCACCAAACATAATGTGGATCCTCCTCTTTAGTAGCTGTAAAATGTATCCTCCCTTATAAAAAATATGACCTTATAAAACCCTGAATTTTTTGTCTTTCTTTTGCATCTGCCATTCAATAATTTGCACGACCCCAAAAAAATCAGTAGCTTGAGTTATGAGAATGGAAAGATCCATAAATTGAGTTCAAAAGCATTACAGAATTACGTCAGACTATCAGAAATTTGATTGATGGAAGCTGTAAACTCAGTTGTCTCTGATAACATATAGTTATAGTTGTCTGGGTCAGGTTATTGTGGTATAATATATTAGCAGAAATAGGATCAAACAAGGTACTGACCTGCCAGCTTAAGTACAGGGTCATATCGTGAAGATAGAAGAAGATTATGTGGCTTTAAATCCATGTGCGCAATATTATGAGCATGTAAGAAACAAAGTGCACTAGCTGGAAAAAAAATATATACAAATTTATATTTCTTTTTTGGTGTATGATTACCTTCTTCAAATTCCATACAGTCCCACTCTATATACTGTACCCTCCTCAGACCCTCCCACCCCTTGGAAATTCAAATCCCCCTCCTTGAGGGAGATATGGCTTAGCCTATTTTCTGGAACTGCACAATATATCCTCCTCAGGCCCTCCCCACCCCTACGGAAATCCAATCCCCCAAAAGACCTTCCTCAGACCTTTCTCACCCCCTGGAAATTTCAGTTCTTCTTCTGTGAGGAGAGGTATGGATATTTTCTGGACCTACCATATATATTAGTTCCTCCAATCTTTCAGAATATTTTCTGCTCACTCTATACAAATATTTATATCATTCTAATATATATGTATAATTTCAGTTATGTGGTTTTTCTTTACCCAGCTGCCGTAGAAACTTCCTGGCTATCCATTCAGGTAATTTTCTTTTATCTTGGATAAATCTTGACAAGTCTCCCCCACTGCAGTACTCCATAATAAGAAAAATATATTTATCATCCCACTGAATAGAAAAACAAAAATTTAATGAAAAATTTGCTAAAATCTTGATAAATGCCAGGATACTACATCAGGACAACTAGGAACTCTACTCATGACATTAAGCCTGGTAGGACTCAAACCTGGGTCGCATTGGCGAGAGGCAAGCACTCTCACTCCTATGCCACCTGTGCTTCCCAAAATAAATATAATAGCTGTATTATATGCTCCCTTGGTTTTTAAACTTCACTAACCTGAAAGTCTTTTAGCTTAACAATATATTGGTGATCTAGTTTTTTTAGTAGTTCTATTTCTGTTAAAAGATTTTCTTTTGCTGACTTTGTTAAAGTGTTCTTTTGTATGCATTTGATGGCTACAACATCTCTGCCATTTCCCTGTTGAATAGATAAATCTATAGTTATGGAATAAGTCAATGAAACGATATTTTAAGTCAGTCAGTCAGTCAGTCAGTCAGTCAGTCAGTCAGTCAGTCAGTCAGTCAGTCAGTCAGTCAGTCAGTCAGTCAGTCAGTCAGTCAGTCAGTCAGTCAGTCAGTCAGTCAGTCAGTCAGTCAGTCAGTCAGTCAGTCAGTCAGTCAGTCAGTCAGTCAGTCAGTCAGTCAGTCAGTCAGTCAGTCAGTCAGTCAGTCAGTCAGTCAGTCAGTCAGTCAGTCAGTCAGTCAGTCAGTCAGTCAGTCAGTCAGTCAGTCAGTCAGTCAGTCAGTCAGTCAGTCAGTCAGCAGTCAGTCAGCAGTCAGTCAGTCAGTCAGTCAATCATTCATTCATTCATTCAGTCAGTCAGTCAGTCAGTCAGTCAGTCAGTCAGTATGTCAGTCAGTCACCGTCAGTCAGTCATTCAGTCACCGTCAGTCATCCAGTGAGTCACTCTGTCAGTCAGTCACTGTCAGTCATCCAGTCAGTCACTCTGTCAGTCAATACACAATTCTAGGCAGTTTAATAGGCCCCACCCTTTTAATGAATACACAAGCTAATATATGCTAATATATGGTCAATATTTCAGGCTGACAAAACAAAAACCGGAAGCTGCAAAGTTTCCAACAAAATCTTTCAAATGCATAGCACGTCTTATTAAAAAAAATGAATACGAGAATACAATAAAAAAATATTACAATCATCACTTTAGAGTTCATACTATAAGTATCAACTTTTGGTAAGATCACATTTTTGAAGAAAACTTAAGAAACGAAACCGAAACGGTTTTCTTGGAAACGTTTAGCAAAACTCCTAAACAAATAAATTAAAAACACGCACAGGAGAACCCAAGCTAACCTTTTTATACGCCTTATAGACGGTTGCATAAGTCCCTTGGCCTAGTCTTTCTGTCAGTACAAAGCTGTCAAGTTTTGGGGGAGAAGAAAATAAGACAGGCTGGGTGGCCATCTTGGATGTTTACTTGAGCCTGCAGTGACAAGCGGGTCAGCCTGCGGGTGTTTTTTAAAAGTTGTGACGTACTTCCGGTGAAATCGCTAAAAAAATTATCATTGGATGGGATCACAAAAGATTTATCCTGCACCTAAAAAACTAAGCACTTTGGATAGAAAATTTCATTTTGAATAAAAAAGTAAGAAATTCTTTGTAGAAAGTGCTTTTCAATTTGGGACCCACCCGGAAGTTGTTTTTCTGTATACGAATGACGTCACGATAGAGAGAACGACCTCTGAGCAACACAGGGGAGGTTGCCCTGTGAGCAACATAAAAGGACTCTTGGGTGGAGAGGCACCTGGAGTAAAAGTGAATAAAAGTTTCTTATAGTTTGATTTTTAAGTAAGATCTCAACATTTGGAATTAAGCATGGTGAATACAGATCCAAGTATCGTGGAAAAATGCCGAAAAGTGATCCGAGGGAAGCTGAAATCTCCAAACAAAACCTGGGTTTTATTCGAGCATCAGACTTTCATTATCTTGGATGAGCCTGGATTGAGTATCGAAACCGCTTCTGAAAAAGCTACAGAAATAATGAAAAAATATGGACCAGTGTATCCTGCATGTCCAGCTGGAGATTTCAACGTGTTTGAAGATAAGGAGACCAAAGGTTGGGTTGTAACTGGCCACTGTTCAACGATGTTTACATATGTTGACTCGACTGAAGCTAAGCCCGAAGGCGGAAGCATGATTATAGGGCTGACTGGAAGGTCAATGAGGGATTCAGATGGACAAAATCCGAAAATTGTGCATGTAGAACTTGCATGAAGCTATATAGAAATCAGAAATTGCTCTGTTTTAATCTACGCTTCGTAAAAATCGAAAACTAACTTGAAGTTTTTAATAAATTAATAATTAAAAACATCGGCACCAAAGGTTGCATGAAGACGGTTTGAAAATAATGAACCCGCGGAATGAAATCATGGAATTTGAACGAAAAAATGTTCTCTTAACATTCTAGAAAAATAATTGTCACTTTTTTATATAGTTGTATTTTTTTCATTTTTTTATTACGAATAATTTTCCCTATTTTTTAAAATTATTTATGCACATATTAAAAAATGGAATCATATGGAAAGGGAGAACTTTAGCTGTCTCATTTTCTTTTATTTCTTTTGCATCTTTTCTCATTTCTATTTCATCATAATCATCCCTTTCTACACACATATGAAAAGTGGAAAATATAACTCTGTCCTTTTCACATTTCCATCATTTTTATTGTGTATTTTCAGCGGATATTCCTTTCTTAACAACTTCTATGCTTTTGACCAGTCCTTTACCAAGGAGTGAGAAGTCTTCAATGATAGCCTCAGTGTTGGGTGCTAAGAGAGGTTGCGGATTTTTAGACTGCAATAAAAGGAATTAAGATTTTTTTTCAATGTTGGTTTTCAATGTTTCAAGGGTGGTAGTGCACTTCGATTCTTAACCCTGGGGTCTCACGGGTTCGATTCCTGGACTTGGCATCACATGTGAGTATATAGTATACAGGTCTCTCCCTTAATTCCAGGATTTTCCTCAGGGTTCTCTGGTTAATTTCCTCCCTCTGCAAAACCTAATACTCTAAATTCTAATCCGATCTGTGAGTAAACCATGCCCTGACTCAGATCAGCCCACATTTTCAGGGTATAGAGGCTTTGCACCATCACATGATGTCAGCCATGACAGGAGGCAGGAACAATTGAACCTGGTCTAATCTGATTTACATGAGAAAGAATTTAGTTTCCCAGGGACAAAAAGACTCTATTGTTGTGCCTCCTGTCATGGCTGCCATCCCATGATGGTGCAAAGTCTCTATTGATAAATATGTTGTGCAATTTTGTCCTGAAACTTGTTTGCAACACAAGTTTCGGTTGCACAAATAAAAACAGTTCTACTTTTAGTGAAACTTTCTTGTGACAAAACTTTCACAAAGCTGGGTTTTATATGCAAATCATTCTGAAATGTCTCACAACAGTGTTGCATACAAGTTTCAGCTACAAGTTTCAATAAAAAAGTAAAAAAATAACATTTACAAATTTTACATAATACTAGAAGCATGCATATTAATATTACCTTTTTTGTTTTTCCCTCTACAGGCATTTTGTATTGAGCATTTAACACCTAGAAAAATAATTTATACATTGATTAACAAAACCATTTAAATTTTTATTTACTTTCCACTGCCTTTGAAGCAACTGAATGAAATTGGCAATGGTCAGTAAACAAAAAAATAATACCCAAGGGAATGACATGGTTTAAAATTTAAAAAAAATTCTCTTAAAAACTTTTCTTGTTTTCTTTCCTTTTTTTGTGTGCATTGCATTAAATTTTATTAGTGAAGATTTCTCTTACCTTGAATGGATTTTTTTCAAATGCATGTAGTTTCCACACAACTGCAACAACATCTCCTCCCATATTGTCATGGAAGAAAAGGGCTATGTCGGAGAAAGATTCCTGTGAAGAAACACAATAAATGAATAAAAGAAAAAAAGACAGACAAATGATTGGATTAATGCATTGATGGGGAATAGTTGGGTTTGATGCGATGATGGGATTGGATAGATTGGCAGAAGGGATGGTATGGAGGAATTGAGGAATGGGTTGGATGGATAAATAAGATGGAATAGCTGATGGATGAGAGAATGGGATAGAATGAATAAATGGGATCGTTAATTGAAATGGATGGGTAGAGTGGATGGGATGGGATAGATGGATGGATGGAGAATGGGATGGGACAGGATGGATTGATGAATAGATGGAATGGGATGAATCGATGGGTGAATTGGATGGAACTGATAAGTAGATATGGGATGGATGGGTGAATGGGATGGAATTGATAAATAGATATGGGATGGATGGATGGGTGAATGGGATGGAATTTATAAGTAGATATAGAATAGATGGGATGGATGGGTGAATGGGAAAGAATTGATAAATAGATATGGGATGGATGGTTGGGTGAATGAATGGTATGAATGAGCAAACGTGATGAGATGAATGAATTGGTGAATAGATGGATGGGTAGACCTAATGGAATGAATGGATGATGTACCTTTAGCTCAGTAATATAACACTGCACAGGGTCAAAGGCCAAGACAGGCATTCCACTGCCTCGCTGTTGGTCATGTTGATCATTCTGTGACTTGGTGAAATCAACAGACTGATAATAACGAGGAATGCAATGATGCTTCAACCGAATGATGACATCATAGTCAGCCATAGGAGGACGAAAGATTTGCTGAAAAATAAAAGATATCATAGTCTGTATAAAATTTCCTTTAGCTACATTGAATAAAGTATCTATAGATATATATCTGATATCCAAACACAGAGAAGTGGGCTAAAAATGAGGTGCAGCTGATGTTGATTAAGGTTTTCAAGTAATCTGACCTTAAAGTCTATTTCTTGAGAAGAGAATTCATCCAACTGATTCAGGAGTACTGAATAGGACTCTTTGGCAAGGATTTCCATTCTGTGTAGAATCTAATGGAAATGTGAAATGATAAGTACAGTTGAAGAGTATGTTCCTTCCCATAGTCTTCCCACAATCCCTTATGATCCCAGCGCGAGCTCTACGTCAGGGTAAAATTTGCATAAAAATGTATAAAAAATATGCTAATTTTACCCTGACCTCCAGCTCGCACTGGGATCATAAGGGATTGTGGGAAGACTACGGAAAGGAGCATGTAGTTATATATGGTATTGATAGACTAGTGTCCCTAGTGTTTACCGATGGTCACCAAGTAGGAATTAGAAGTAGATCCAGGGCTCAAAATAATGGCCAGTCATACGCCGGTCAAGATGTCCAGCGTATGATATATGACCAGTCGCTATTTCGAGCCCTGAAATCTAAAGTATTTTATATGGTTTTCAAATATCTGTACCATGAAACTGTAACCATTTGCAAAATTTTAATATAACAATTTGAAAAAAGATTTTGATTTTGGCCAGGATTGAGCATTTCAACAGATCTCTGAGATTGGAGGGGGCATTTTTGGAGCATTGGTTTTGATCTTGCACCTTACTAATCAGAATTAGTCCCAAAAGCACAATAGCAAAGTTTTAAAGTAAAATCTAAGTACCTGTTTTGTTGGTGCTTCCTTGGTCCATTTTGAGTCAAATTTATCTTTTGGAGTCGAGATGAATAAAGGAGGGAGTTGAGATCTGCCACTTGAAAATTTGGTCGAAATTTCTTGATAATCCTCAGCTAAAACAAGAACATTATAGAACATGAATCGAAATGGAATGCAAAAGGAATTGGAATGAAATGGGAATGTGAAAGAATTCAGAATGCAGTGGGAATGGAAAGGAATACAAATGAGGATGGAATGAGAATGGAATAGAAATGGAAAAAGAATTGAAATAAAATAGGAATGGAAAATGAATGGAAATAGAATAGGAATTAAATTAGGAGTAAAATTGTAATATGAATAGTACTGAGTGGGTTTGATTAATGTAATAATTATATTTTGGCTTCTTGAACTAACCAGTAACATCATTGTTGAGGTTAACAATAATAGGATTTGTCTTCCAGTCACAGGTGGATATGAAGTAAAGGAACCTAAGAAAACCAACTAGAGGGGACCTGTAAAAAAACTTGATTATATTAACACACAACGGTATTTTGGATTATTCCCTGTTGTATCACTTTGTAGCCAAACCTCAGTTTGTACAATGAATGGTGGTGATGATGATGATGATGATGATCTGGTTACATATTACATTAATAACCATTATGATTATTACCATCACTCTTTAACAGTCATTAATAATAATAATAATCATCATCATCATCACCACCATCATTGTCATCATCATTATCAATCATCATCATCATCATCATCACTATCGTCATTGCCATCATCATCATCATCATCACCACCATCATCATCATCATCATTATCATTATCAATCATCATCATCACTATCGTCATTGCCATCATCATCATCATCATCACCATATATCATGGTCATCATCATTATATAAATCACTTAAATATGAACTTCACCTTGGTGCTTTGAAAGGTGCTGGCGACAGAAACAGATAAGCCACTAGAAGCTCAATACACTCTGATGGCATATGGCTTGATAACAAGTGGGCAGACACCCATCTCTTGGCTAGACGCACGGTACCACTGTATGCATTAAACTGCTGTTCTACACTGGAATGAGAAATGAATGAATGCATAAAGAACTTTGAGTCAGTTATTTTTTTGAAGTTTTTGGGGGTTCCAAAAATAGCATGTTAAATCCAATCAATATCAATTTATTTAACCATTGGAGAACATCTACGGTATGAGACTGATCTAAGTCAGGGCAGCACAGCTAACTCACAGATCAAATTCTGAAACAACCTCTGAACTGATCAAAGTTAGGGCACAGCAAAACCCCACAGGTGAGAGTTGAGGCGAGTTAACTGCCACTACTACACAACTCTTGATTCCCATTATGGTAGTTACATTCATCACATCATTGCAATGAAGTTACCTGTGTAATGTAGTTGTCAGAACAGGTAGATGGACTATCTCTCTCTCCATCTTGGCCAGTTTTTCTTTAACTTCTTTCTCCTCAGATTCCTCAGAAGAAATACTCTGTTGAAGGAGAACCATCTCTCTGTAGTGTGCTATCTTTACTCTAAAACCAAAACCATTCTGAAAAACACAAAGAAAAGCTTTTTTGTCTCAAGCAAATGTACAATTGGAAAGCAATGAAGCAGGGAATCAAAGATGGTGTAGTGATAGTGTACTCACTCTCACCTCTGGGGTCTCAGGTTAGATTCCTGGACTCAGCATAACATGCAAGTAGAGTTTGTTAGGTCTTTCCTTTGGTTCAAGGGTTTCTCTCAGTCTGTGTTTTCCTGTTTCCCCTGACTAGCCCAGAGGTTGTTTCAGGGTTCCATCTGTGAGTTTGCCCTGGCTTCAATCAGCTCAGAGGTTGTTTCAGGATATCAATAAAATTTGGAGTTTTGAGAGTTTGAAAGGAGCTGTCTTACTTTTAAAACATCAACATGTTTGGGTGTAGCCACACATTGAAGTGATAAACTAGAAGAAAGCAACTCTGCTAGTTTCACATGGAAAGCTGCTTTGATGTGTTGAATTGCAACAAGATTGTCTGGCCACTTTCCACTTGTTTCAAACTGAAGCAGAACTGATAAAAAAAATTAATTATTATCAATGCTGCTGCTGCTGTTACTTCTGCTGTTCTTGTTGTTGTTGCTGCTGCTGTTGCAGCTGTTGCTGCTGCTGCTGTTATTGCTGCTGCTATTGCTGCTGCTGTTGTTGTCAATGCTGTTGCTGCTGCTGTAGTTGGTGCTACTGTTGTTGTCAATGCTATTGCTAACTATTTTTGTTGCTGCAGGCTTTTGTTGCTGCTGCTGCTGTTATTGCTGCTGCAGCTGTTGATGTTGTTGCTGCTGCTGCTGCTGTTGTTGATGTCAATGCTGTTACTGCTGCTGTTGTTGCTACTGCTGCCACTACTGCTGTTGCTACTGTTGTTATCCTTGCTGCTGCTCTTCTAGTTCCTGTCTCTATTGTTTCTGACCCTGTTGTCCCTGCACTTGTTGAGTTCTTGTGATCAACAAGAAGTTTCTTACTAGCAAATGTTCCCATTCTAAAATCAGTGTCAGTGTTGTTATGGACCCACTAAGGAAAGTAACCACATATACACACCTTCAGCTACTGGACACCACAGTGGAGCTTTATTAGACTTGGGTATGCTTATGTTTGTTGCCATGGCAACAGCTTTTCCATTCTCTTTGTCACTATTTTCTTGTTGCTTTGGTTTGAAGGCATTTTTATGACAAGGACTTGGAGGAAAAACCTGGGAAAATAATAGTGAAGTAATGGGAAATGGGATAAAAGAAATGAAAATTTTTCGTTATGCTTACCTCAGCTCCTCTGAAAACTGGACTTATTCCTTGCAATGAGTGCACAGCGAGGGGTAGTTCAAGTGACCTGATCTGCTTGCAAAGTGAATCATAAGCAGTCATTACTTTTTGCATGTTTTCTTCTCCTGTTTCCACTGAATCCAACACCTGGGATCCTGGGCTTTTGTCTTTTGCAGGAGTGCTGGATTTTGTTGTTGGGACTTGTAGTATGGGGTCAAGTTGATTGGCAATGAAATGAACTTCAGAGGGATCCACTTTGCAATGCCTGGCAAGACAAAAACAACAGACTTCAGAGGGATATCAATTTTAAATCAAGGCATAATTATATTGGCAGGATAACAGTGATAAAGGTGTGGTGATATTGGCAACTTGTAGCGCAACATTGTTGAGTTGCAAGTTGCAGAGAGAATGGTCCTGGAGAAAGCTTGACACTTTATGTGACAACAAAATTTATTGCATATTTGGTGTAAATACAATAGTACCCTTCAAAGTTACCTGTGCCATCCTGAAAGGTAGCTGATGAAGAGATACATGAGGTGACCTTGCAAGTGTTAGAAAAGGCCTCTCATTGCAAGGACACCTCATGTATGTCTTGCTTCAATGCAAAGGTACGGCTACCTTTGAAGATGGCACAGGAAACTGTGAATGGGACTATTAAATAAATATAGTTTTAGCTAAGTATATATTTTGCAGCTCCCAAAGTTGTAGTAATTTATACCTTTGGAGAATATGTTTGACGACCTGATTACATATGACTCTCCTTTCTGCTATGCTCCTACAAGACCAAACCACTGCCTCTAAGATAGAACCATCTTGGAATCGTCGAAGCTCAGATTTACCACCCCAGAATGCCCTGAACTGTCCAGCCTAGGATGGAAGTGATTTCTTCTTCTTAGTATTATGATAACTAAAACTTGCTGAGTTATTTAGCATTATGACTCACAACATAACTGTCAAAGGTATCAAGTACAGTACATCATTTATCATTAGCACCATTCATCATTGATGTAGTCTTTGTCATCATTATCACTGTCACCATCAGCATCAGCATCACCATCGTTATCAACACCATCACCATCACCATCACCATCACCATCGACAACACCATCAGCATCAGCATCAGCATCAGCATCGACAACACCATCAGCATCAGCATCGACAACACCATCAGCATCAGCATCAGCATCGACAACACCATCAGCATCAGCATCAGCATCGACAACACCATCAGCATCAGCATCAGCATCAGCATCAGCATCAGCATCAGCATCAGCATCAGCATCAGCATCAGCATCAGCATCAGCATCAGCATCAGCATCAGCATCAGCATCAGCATCAGCATCATCATCAGCATCATAACCAATCCCAGTCATCAGTTATCAACATCATCAGCCATCAGTCATTAAAAGGAAAAGTAACTAATAGATATTTAACATTCTTGGTAGCTCCTCCAGCTATGTGGCTGGTATCCTAGGAAGCCACTGGGGCGCACTCGACCTCTCGCTCTGAAGGCTTCTCACTAACCAAATGAGCTAACACTGCTCATTGCATCAGTGACATCCACATCTTTCACTAATATGATGGTCTGAGTACGGATCAGTTAAATAAACTAAACACCAGACTTCGGCATAAAATAAAGGAGAAAAAATTAATAGTGTTCCTTTGCCCTTACCTGAGGGTCATCAGCAGGAGGTCCTGCGTCCAGTACTTTGTCTGAGTGATTAGGATCCAACATCAAACCAACCATCATCCTGTCACATGATAATGATGGTGGTGACTCTTTCACAGACCACTGAGGATAAGGAAAACCCTTGTTAAAATCATTTATAATATACAATGTCTGAGTAGATTTTGTTAGCTGTACCCTGACTTAGATCACCCCAGAAGTTGTTTCAGGGTTCGATCTTTGAGTAAGCCATGCCCTGACTTTGATTACCCCAGAAGTTGTTTCAGGGTTCGATCTGTAAGTTAGCCATGCCCTGACTTAATTCAGCCCAGAGGTTGTTCCAGGGTTCCATCTGTGAGTTAGCCATGCCCTGACTTAGATCAGCCCAGAGGTTGTTTCAGGGTCCCATCTGTGAGTTAGCCATGCCCTGACTTAGATCAGCCCAGAGGTTGTTTCAGGGTTACATCTGTGAATTAGCCATGCCCTGACTTAGAGTTCTAAAAGTTTGAAAATGTACTCTCTTTAGACAACTATACTTATAAAGAGAATGTTTACCTCTTTTGCTGCTGATGGCTTGAAGCCTATGAGCTCAATCCTCTTTCCCAGGCCCTTCTTCAACAGATCAATTATCCAATCAGATACAGCTGGCACCCAGTCTCCTGCTCTGCTCAGCATCTGTGGCTGTAACTCAGGCTTGTCCTTAGCCTCTTCCAAGCAACTGACAGAGGACAGACTAGAAAAATAAAATGCTTAGCGTAAAAATTAATGAAAATTATAAGAGAAACAGAAGCATGGATATTCTTCTAAGAAAAGATTGAAATGGATATGAAACTTACAGTTGGTACCATTGTATATTTGTCGGTATTTCACTCTTACTTACACTCACACTCCCTAACAATTATTTGACCACACTTTCAATTGTTACTAAGCTTCCTCTAAGTTTTAGAAAGGCAAATTGAAATTCTTCCCAGAACTGAGTTCTTTCTTAAAGGGAGAGACTAATTGGCCAACTGAGGTATTATATCACAATGTCTTACCAGAAGTATTGATCAAAGGTCTGGATGAAGGGGACTTTTCTCATGAACATCACTTCAAATCCATCAAGAAATCGGCTGTCTAGAAACTCCATCGCAAGCTTGGCTTCATGCTTTACCTTAACACAATGATATTCGAATAATGATGATGATGATGATCATCACCATCATCACCATCATCACCATCATCATCACCATCAACCACATCCCTCTTATCATCAATAAGCATAACTATAATATAATCATAAATAAATGAAATAATAAAAGGAGGCAGCATGGTCGAGTGGTCAGAGCATTGGTTTCACAATCCGGTGGTGTCGGGTTCGAGTCTCGCTGTGGTCACTATCTGAGACTGTATTTGTCCCAATTGATTTCTAATTATTGATGTAAACATACTGTATAACTATAGTATCCTTATTAATATATATATCTTACATACCCTGAAATAAGTGTGTTTGCTCATGTTAGCACATATATTTAAATAACCAGAAGGGTCTATGAAAACCACATCAAATGCTGAATGAAAGTCAGACAAGAGGGGCTGAAAATGAATGACAACAAAAGGACACCATTATTAGAGTATTATAATAATTAATTATTTATTTATTAATTATTAAGAAATTCACCATTTTCCAAACATTGGATCACTGGTCAAACACAAAGCATTCAGTCAAGGCTGCAAGGTTCAAATTTGAATAATCCTTTGAAACTACCTTACAGCCTTGATTGCATGCTTTGTGTTTGACCAGTGAACCAATGTTTGGAAAATGGTAAATAGAGACAGTAGTTATGTTCGAGATTTGTATAAAGAGGGAGCCCATGTCAGAAAAAGAGACATTCCTGAAGTCGTCCTTCTCCTGAATAGACACCTTTGCACATGACATCAAAGCAACTCAATTTAAAGGGCAAAAAAAAAGGGGTTCAATCTCCAGAATGAGCTGCATTCCCTTGTGCTGCAAGGGGATCTATACTCACAAGCTTTTCATCATTTTGTTCTTTCCTCATTTGGATTCCTGTTTCTGTCCAATCAGTGGAACCTGAATGGGAAATATACCAACAATTTATTAGAAATGGGAGTAAAATGGACCTTTTTATACTGGGTTCAACATTTTCACATTTTAAACCAATTGGGAATGATATTCCCTGGTTGAGTTTTTTCTCAAGTATTACTGTTAAACAACGAAATAATACTCAAGGGAATGACAAGTGACCTCAAATTTCCCATTCCATTTACAAAAAGACCTTATTAGCTTGGGAATAACGTGTTCCCATTTCAGACCATGTGTCATTCCCTAGAGTATCATTTCTTTGTTTAACGGTTGTGCATGAGAATACACATGAATATGGATACAACTCAAACAAAGAATCTCTATCTCAAGAGGATGACATGTACATGATCTTAAATGAGAATAGTACTAATAATTCTAAAGTAAAATAGTCTTACCAATAAACTGTAAGAAGATTCTCAGAATCTGATAGGAACTCATTTGGGAATTGATTTTTCTACTTGTAAATAAATGTGACACTACCATAGCAACCAGAAAGCTACTAAACATGCCTTGACCCTGTGACGAAGAATGAAGAATGAACAATAATGAGAGTATGTCTACACTGTACATGTATCCATGCATATGGAAATTTTAGAAAATGATTTTTTTTAAGGGGATATGAAAAGTGGGATTACAGCACTTTTCATATTTCTGTAACCTACCCGACTCCAGATGTCTGGCATTTTGGCTTCCGCCATCATCCAAGCTTACAATGGGCAAAGTTCATTCCAGTTGAGCAATAAGGAAATTCCACTGACTCGACAGCCATTTGCACATGGAATTTCTTTACCGCTCACAATCAGAACAAACTCGGCCCAACACAGACCTAATCAATGGAAGCCAAAACCACAGACATCTGGAGTCGGCAGGCCGCAGAAACATGAAAAATGGGTCACAGCTCAAAAGCGGATTCAGAATTTTTTCAAGGTGTAAAATTTGGGAGCTTTTTGGGACAAGTAGGATAAGACCAGGTGTACAAGACTTACTCTAGAAAGTTCTCGTTGCTGTAACCAAACATTAATGAGAATTACGGCATCACGCATCAAAGGGCAGTCAGTAATGCACTGATATAAGTGATGGAGATGTTTTTGCATCACATAATCAGACAGAATGCTTGTATTATAGTGTGGTGTTGGTGGGCCAATATCTGAAACTAAGAAAATATATAATACATAGTAAAGACAGTAATACAAATATACAGTACAGGCAAGAAGAAGTTTTTCAAACCTTTTCAGATTGAACTTGCAGATTGAACTCACAGATTGAACTCACAGATCGAACCCTGAAACAACCTCTGGGCTGGTCTAAGTCAGATACTGAGTCAAAGGAATCAGATCCGAGACCCCAGAGGTGTGGGGCATGCTAAGCCACCCTTGATTTCCAATAATGTATTCTGATATGCGGTCAAGTGATGATACTGTATCATTATAACTCACCACTTCCTTCGGCGTCATTTTCCCGTCCTTCAAACCAGTGACATCTGATGTTATTCTTGTCAGGTGAGAATCGGGGCAGCTTGAATACCCCATCAGGCAAAACAGGGAATAACCTGATGGTATACTTCTTTCCAGCTTTTCCTTGGGGAAGACAAATACACAAGTTATATTTTTTTGAATAGCTAGAATAAATCATTCAGTAAAAACTGTCATGGGTTTGATTTTCGACTGAACTGATTATATATGTGAGTTGACTCTGATGTGTTGTTCTCTTTCCCTTACCACAAGGCCTTTCTTCTAGGTTCTCTAGCTTTCCTCCCTCAGCAAAAATCAACAGTAACAGTACTGGTCATTTCGCCTGGTGACTGGTTCACCCAAGATGTTTATCTCATAATATAAAGTTGGTTCACCTGGAGCATGTGAGTTGAGTGTTACATGTACGTATGTGATCATAATATAAATATTGTTTCTTCGACAAATATTGTTACTTTGATAGATATGTATGTGTAAATAATAGTGGTAGTGTATGTGGAGCAAACCTCATGGAAGAACCCCTCATGGGGAGTGATTCAGGGTTGTAAAATATTTAAACAGAGAAAAGTATTTCTGTACCTTTTGGTTTAAGCAGCAATATAGGTTTAAGGAGTTCTCCATTGAAACGTGTGAAGTTGACAGAAGCAAACATTTTGCTTTTAATCAACTTAGATGCAACAACAGTGAGATATAGTGCTCTCTTATGGTGATATCGCATGTTGAGGTAATCTTTTGGTTGAAAGCACTCCTGAACATGAACAAAAATAAAGTTTGAATACCTAAGAACTGAAACTTCAAGGTTAAATATTTCTGTTCTGAGCAGTACTTTCTCTCCTTGTTAAAGGAATTATAACAGTTTGAATATCACTGGAACTCGGTAGCTGCTAACAGTATACTGTAGCTCCATGCTGATATTTATTTATTTTTATATCAATCAATTATAATCATTCGGCACATTTTACAATTTTGTTTTATATTATCATACCTGAGGCATTTCCATGGTAACATCAACAGTAAAGTCTGGTTTGGTCATTGTTCCAAGCATGTAGCTACCAACAACATTCATCACAGATGGAGGAATGAAGTGGAATTTTCCTTTTACTTCTGATGGAGGGGGTGGTAGAGGAAATTTAACCTTTTTTGAAAGCCATGAGTTATCAGATAGCTGAGGAAAAAAACCCAGATTTACAGTATATTAAATTTTTTCCAAATGTTTTCCAAACCAGATTATTGGACACTCCCATATAACGAAGGATGGGAATAATTGCTGTAGCGTATCTTTTAGGGGTTGAAATCATAAGTCACTTCCTCTTTTAGGGGTGAAAAAGGAAAGCCCATGGTTTTGACATATAGCATGTGCAGTATCTTTTAAGGGTATGCAATTGGTAGCCCCAAAGCATTTGATAACTTTTAGTGTACCGGTACATTAAAATAAACTCTATGATTTTTGTTTTAAATGATTTATCTTGTGTTTGAAAGTTGCATCTTTTAGGGCTATAATTAAACCAGGACCATTTCCAAACTCTCTCTCTCTAAAAGGAGTTAAATTTATGTTTTCAACGATCATCCCCACCCTCCTTATATGAGAGTAACCCCCTCCCCCCGGGAGTGAAATCTACTGTACATGCAACAGCCTGATGCTCAAAGTACCAACTGAGCCAACTAGGTGATAAATGTGAAATGTATGCAAGAGATAGTCATTATCACTTACATCATGTTCTTTACCACTTGACAAAGACTTTAGAAATGTATTCAACTCATGAAGCACTTCATCAACAGCCTTGCTCTTCTGTTTTTTAGGCTGTACTTCTTCTAAGAGTTCAGATATCTACAAGTGAAGTTTTAATTTTAAAATTATTTTTTCTTCCCCTAGGGGGAGGTACTGAATAAGGATACTGCTATGGTACATAACATACCCTCCACATACCCTCCCTACCCCTTGGAATAATAATATTATTCTGTGTTTCAAAAGCTTTACTGAATAACAACAACAATAATTATAATAATAAATAAATGAATAAATAGTTGTACCTGCATGCGAAAAAGACTTGATTTAAACAAATTTTCAGTTTCTTTCAGAGTGTTGATCTCTTCTCTTGTCGGTGGTCGATAAAGAGACGTATTCTTACTGGCTGAATGCGCCTGTCGAACCCCTCCATCCAGTGCAGCCTGCAAAAAACAACAACCACAATATCAACCTGTTACTAAAATTCTTATTTACTCCTTAAAAACTAATTTTCCCTACTTGCTGTCGAGGTACTTCAACGAAGATTTTTCACCCACGTGTGTTGCCATGTGCACAATTCAAAACCCCAAAACATCAAAACTTTTGCACTAACCTTCTTAGCTGCCACATCCTCATGCAAGGCAACAGAGCTCTCTATCTTCCTCTTCATTCTTCCTCACAGAAAACGAACTCAAAGATGTACAAAAGTGTCTCTAAATTTTCCTTCAAAAGAGAGTTTTCAACGCAAGTTCGTCCGCCATCTTGGAAATAAACCACGTGATCATAGTGAGCCAGCTGTTGTTATCCCCAGCGGTGTATCGCTTCAATCCAAGATGGCGGACGGACGAGGACCAAAAGGTTTGGGGAAAAATGTCAAAATATGCGTGAAAGAGGAGTTTAAAATAGCCGTTAAGATCGCTCTGGATAAATTCAGACTAGATGAAACCCAGAAAGGTAACTTATTCGTATTATTCTTAAAGCACTCGTGGTAATTGCGCTTAAATTTTCCCTTAAATTTTCATCGCTTTTTCTCCTTCATTTGACACAACTACTTGAAACGATAAAACAATAATTTGAAAGCAGTTTCCATAATGGAAAGAAAGTGTAGGAAACTTCAAAGGTGTTAATATAGATGTTTCATTCCTTTGTACTCTAGATCTAGCGATAATTAAACGATCAACTTTACAAATTATGATTTAATTTAAGCCTAAATCGATCCTTCAAATGAATTAATATTAAACTGAGCGAAAGACCTATACCAGCTCTAGAAAGAGAGCCTTTACTTTAGTAGCCATACAAAGATTCATTATGTCAGGTGTTATATCGGCCGAGAAAACATAAGTTTGAAATTGACAAATTTACAGGTGTTTGTATGACTGGGGGTATGGCGTATACCTCCAGTTGTAACATCCGAGATGTATCAGCCGAGAACATGCCAAAGAATGTAAAAGAAGAGAGATGCCCGCAGATTTTAGAAGAGACTCATATAAACATTTTTATTACTCTTGTTTGTAAATTTGGTTTTCAGATCTTGAATTCCCCTCGTCCTTTACCTCGGTGGAGAGAGCCTATATCCATAGGCTTTGCCAGGGTTTAGGATTGAAAACTAAGAGCCAAGGGTAAGTTATAATAATTATTAATACATTATAATATGTTATCTTAATTTGGAAATTACAAATAATTAGGACTGCTATGCTTGACCCCCCCCCCCCCCTCCCCTACCACCCACCCCCATGCCCAACTTGCTTCAAATATCTTAAAGAAGTTTATATTTACTTATAGTGCTTTTCATAATTATGGGACCTAATGGTAACTGACTCCAGGCATCTAGTGTTTTGGCTTCAGTCAATCAAACTACGATGGCCAAGTTCATTCCGATTGTGAGCGACAAAGAAAATGCCATGTGAAAATGGCTGTCTAGTCACAAAATTTTCTTATTGCTCGATTAGAATGAACTCGGAGTGTCATAGTTTGATTGATGGAAGCCAAAATGCCAGATGCCTGGAGTCAGTTAGGTCGCCGAATTATGTAAAAGGCTGTAATCATTCCAATATACTGTAATTGCTCACAGGAAAGGAAGCACCAGATACCTTGTTACATCAAAGAAAGATGTCAAACAAAGTTCTTCAAATAGTAAAGTCAAACTATGTAGAACATCTAGCCAGTGTATTGACTCTTTGATGAAGAAATATCCTCTGAATACTAAAGAAAAGCTGGAACTACTGCCTAAGACGGAACAGCTCTTTGGAACCACAGACAATGGTGGGTTTTGATTCATGGCTAAGTTTCTTAGCCCGTCCATTTATCTATTCATTCATCCATCCAACCATCAATCTGTCCATCCATCCCATTCTATTTATCTATCTAGATATCTATTCTATCCCATTTATCCATCCTATCCCACCCTGTTCATGCATGCATGCATCCATTCATATTATCTCATATTTTATCTATTAATCTCTTTGGTCAATATTACTATTAAATAACCATAATATTCACAGGAAGAGGTACCAAAGAAAACAGATACATTGGGAAACTCAACAGCACCCCACCTCAGGTACCCCCTCCAACCAAGGACAATGAGCTGACAGCATTCCGATCTTCTCTACCAATCTTTTCACAGAGAAGTGAGATTATCAAGCTCATTGATGAAAATCAGGTAGGGGAAAATTTAGACATGGATGAGCGAGGGTACTATTAGTGTTAGCTTAGTAATACATACATCAAATAAATAAGAAGAATCATTCCTCAAATCGTGAATAGTCCTTTCTACAGTTCCCTGTGCCATCTTAAAAGGTAACTCTGCCTTTGCATCAAAGCTAGACAAACAGGAGCTTGCAATGATAGAGACATGTGAATAATTGTCCAAGGTATTAAAAAAAGGTCTCTATCATTGTAAGCTCACCATTTGCAGGGAACTGTGAAAGGGACTATTGCACAGCAGCTTTAAGTAACTTTACAAAAAATTAGTAGTCCGTCAAGCTGCCAAACATACGTTATTGTAAATCTAGTAGAATTCTGCTTCTCCAGGAAAGCTAGATATATAAATATGCCGCTTTTCCTTTCCTTTCCTCTCCTTGACTTTTCATTTTACTCACAGGTTGTCATGGTTTCTGGAGAAACTGGCTCAGGAAAAACAACACAGGTGAGTTTCACTTAAAATCTTACTTTGTCTAGACTTTAGATAATTTTTTTATTCTTCATTTTTCTTAAATTGAAGCAACTGAAAATATATAATGATACTGTACTTATAAATGTCTCGAAATGTTATGTTGTCTAGGTTACACAGTTCATACTTGAAAACTTGTCATCCAAATCTGCCCCATGTCGTATCGTGTGTACCCAGCCACGGCGAATATCTGCGCTATCTGTGGCTGAGAGGGTAGCAGTGGAGAGAGGAGAGAAAATTGGGCAGGCTGTTGGCTATCAAATTAGATTAGAAAGCAGGTAAATTTAATATTAGTTTACTGTGTTTATGTAAAAATCAGGATTGAAAATAATGTGCCTACCTCACCAAAAAAGCTTCCACAAAAAATATTTCTTCATATTAGAGAAGGGTATAATACTCAAGGTTTCTCCACAACAAATGCAAATCTAAAGTAAAAAATTGTTTTCCAGAGTATCACCTAAGACTGTATTGACCTACTGCACGAATGGTGTTCTCCTGAGGACACTGATGCAAGGGGACAACTGCCTATCATACATCACACACATCATTGTGGTAAGTTAAAGTATCTCTTTGGTCCTATAGTTACCATGGTAACCACTGGGATTCATTTACTATAGTAACCCTTTTGGGGGTTTTAGTTCCCATGGTAACCACTTTGTTTCTGTTCCCATGGTAACCACCTCTGCCATATACATACATAGCACATTGTTTATTATTGTTGACTGTCTTTAGGATGAGATCCATGAGAGGGATAGATTTGCTGATTTTTTGCTGATTGCTTTGAGAGACATACTTTCTGTGAATAAGAAAATCAAACTTGTTCTAATGAGTGCAGCCTTGGATATCAAGCTATTCGTAGAGTACTTTGGACATTGTCCTGTCATCAATGGTAAGTCAAGTGCTCTGAAATACTTAGGAAAACTTGTAGTAATAGTAAGTTTGGGTTATCGTAAGTGCCACACCTAAGGGTCACACCTAACCAGCCCGTTTACAGAGGTGACCCTGGCCATAGTCACCGCCAAACTGGTACCTATCACACCTGCTCCTGTCACACCTAGAAAAGGTGGAAATACTTACCATATCCTATCTTACCCCTATGAAGTTCTGAGAGGTGGGTGGGAGGGGATTGTTATTCGATGAGTGCTTGGCACGAGAACAACCTGCCACACTACAAACACTGCCGGTAATCCCGAACCATGATGTTCCCCATGTGGTCAGAAGGCAGAATTGCTGACTGGTTGGGCTTGGTTTTAACTTAGCCTAAGTTACATTCAGGCCCAATTACAAATCTTTGCTCACAGCTTCTAATGTTATCTTTCTTTCCCTGTTAGTTCCTGGTAGGTGTTATGAAGTGAAAGAACTTTTCCTGGAAGATATCCTTGGTTTGTAAGTAATTTTATTTTCCACCAAACAAAGTATGAGGCATTCTTTTAATTTAAGAGGGCCCTTTTCCAATATTCGTATTGTGTTTTTTTAGGACAGGGTATCAGAACAAGGCCATGGAAAAACATTTCAAAGAAAAAGTACCAACAAAACTGCCTACAACCAACAAGGATCTTGATCAGAAGCTACGAGAATCTTCAAAAGAACAAGAAAATGTTAGTAAAACAGATCCCACAGTGAAAGTTGAAACAGAATCATCACAAAGTGAGGTTATTGAAGCTAAAACGAAGGAGTCAATTGTTGAAGATTCTGAAAAGAAACTGGAGCAAAACATTAATGTGCTGGAGGAAGAGCTTGATCTGCTATCAGTGGAAGGTATAAAACAGAAAAATCAATCATCTGAGGTTAGATTGACACATATAGGCTGCTCATAAAGTACACAATTACCCTATTTTTTCATATGAGTTGGAAACGTACAGTATTAACTTATCGAACGTACTGAGTGGATCCCATATGTGTGTGGAAGGCACAGTTATGACGCAGTGTGCATGACATGAATGTTGAAAGTTTTCATACACGGCATAGCACTGACATGGTCATAACAAGGCATGGTCCATACCATAAGTTTTTCATAGTCATAAAAAAACTGCTATCACAGTACAACATGCAGTAACATTGAAATGGCTTCCCATTGTGATTCATTCCAATCACAACACAAAATTAAAGTTAATGTAAAATGTGATACAATACAATATTACAACAATCAGTTACCTTTATTTATCCACGGTAGACGGCTCAGCAAGCTGATTTTCAGACATGCCATGATATAGCTCTAGCATGGCTATGAATTTTTTCGTCTTTTCTGTAAGGCTATTATGAAAGATGGTTGGTAATTGATAATAGGGGCATGTCAATGTATCTGCTATTCAATATATTCACAGATGTTAAAGATCAAGCTGAAAGTGAGGAACACCTAGATAAAGAGTCACTGGAGAAAGATTCTGACCCACAGTTTGTTATTGATGATGTGAATAATGATGATGATGATCAAGACAATGAGGGTGCAGATGATGATGATGTCAATGATGAAGTAACAGGTTAGTGTGTTTTAACGTAGTCCTTGAAACTCACATAATTAATTGTATTACTAGATGTAGACATGATGTCACTAAACATGTACTGCTGAAAATAACTTCACTGGTGTAAATGATGTCACTGGTACAAATGATGTCACTGGTGCAAATGATGTTACTGGTGCAAATGATGTCACTAGTGCAAATGATGTCACTGGTGCAAATGATGTCACTAGTGCAAATGATGTCACTAGTGCAAATGATGTCACTGGTGCAAATGATGTTACTGGTGCAAATGATGTCACTGGTGCAAATGATGTCACTGGTGCAAATGATGTCACTGGTGCAAATGATGTCACTGGTGCAAATGATGTCACTGGTGCAAATGATGTCACTGGTACAAATGATGTCACTGGTGCAAATGATGTCACTGGTGCAAATGATGTCACTGGTGCAAATGATGTCACTGGTGCAAATGATGTCACTGGTGCAAATGATGTCACTAGTGCAAATGATGTCACTGGTGCAAATGATGTTACTGGTGCAAATGATGTCACTAGTGCAAATGATGTCACTGGTGCAAATGATGTCACTAGTGCAAATGATGTCACTAGTGCAAATGATGTCACTAGTGGAAATGATGTTACTGGTGCAAATGATGTCACTGGTGCAAATGATGTCACTGGTGCAAATGATGTCACTGGTGCAAATGATGTCACTGGTGCAAATGATGTCACTGGTGCAAATGATGTCACTAGTGCAAATGATGTCACTGGTGCAAATGATGTCACTGGTGCAAATGATGTCACTGGTACAAATGATGTCACTGGTGCAAATGATGTCACTGGTGCAAATGATGTCACTAGTGCAAATGATGTCACTGGTGCAAATGATGTCACTGGTGCAAATGATGTCACTGGTGCAAATGATGTCACTGGTGCAAATGATGTCACTGGTGCAAATGATGTCACTGGTGCAAATGATGTCACTGGTGCAAATGATGTCACTGGTGCAAATGATGTCACTGGTGCAAATGATGTCACTGGTGCAAATGATGTCACTGGTGCAAATGATGTCACTGGTGCAAATGATGTCACTGGTGCAAATGATGTCACTGGTGCAAATGATGTCACTGGTGCAAATGATGTCACTGGTGCAAATGATGTCACTGGTGCAAATGATGTCACTGGTGCAAATGATGTCACTGGTGCAAATGATGTCACTGGTGCAAATGATGTAGCTGGAATATATGATTTCACTGATGAATATGATTTCACTGGCAACAATGATGTCACTAATAATGATGTCACTGAAAAATGTGATGTCATTGGTAATGGTGTCACTAATATGATGATGTCTCTGGTAAAAGATGATGTCATCATAGAATGTGTTATTGAGATGATGTCACTCAAGAAGATAATCTCGTTTCTTTGTAGGTGATGTCACTGATGATGTCACAGATGAAAGTAATGGTGTTGATACTAATGGTGGATATGATGCCAATGATGAAGGTGAAGATCTCATTCTTGAGGATGAAGATGATGATGTTGACATCAAAGAAAGCATCGATCCCCAAAATGCAGACAGCAAGCAGGAAGAGGTAAAACTGAGAATAAACTGTAAATTCTTTCTCAATTTTATCAACTCTGAGACAACTTTTCTTAATATGATCTATCAATGATATTTGCAATTTGGTGTGCTGGGTTTTGGGGAGGGAGGAAAACCATATAATCCCAAGAGAAACCCCTTTAATCAATTGAGAGGCCCTACAAACATTAGCCTCTTTCATTGCCAAGTCCAGGAATGAAATTTAACCTGAGGTCTATCCCAGAGGTGAGAGGCAAGTGCACCACCCTTTCAGTAACAAAGTTTTTTAACTATAATTTTAATGTTCTCAATTAATTTCTCCTTTCCCAAGGATGACGCTAGTGATGAAGAAACTTATCTAAGAAAGGAAATGGATGACAGTATTTCTGAGGCATGGCTAAATGTGAGTGAGCATTGTTTGTGAGTATTCTCCTGGACAGAAACAAGGAGATGTGTTTGATCTTGGTATGATTGGCTAAACAGAGAACTACATGCTAAATAAATTTAAAAGATACTGTGAGTCTGGGGATCAAGCCCATGATCACAGCAGTGATAGGTGGTGCAGTTGTAGAATGTATTACCCAAGCTTCCCCCAAGAAAAGTTATTGTAATGCAATTTTGTTTTTTGTAGGGAAGTGATGATTCATTTGTTCAAATACTTCATCTCATATTGAATGAAAACATCAGTGGTAAGTCTTGAAATAAAAGAATTCTTCCCATGATGACGATGACGGTGACAATAACGATGATGGTGATGATGACGATGACAATGATGGTGATGATGACGATGGTGATGATGGGGATCTATATTGGTACTCTAGTGTTGTTCTCAAGATGCTAATCTTTTTATCCCTGTCTTTTTCTTTGAAGTTGATTATCAACACTCAGAGACTCAGGCGACAGCACTAATGGTGGCATCAGGGCGTGGCTGTGTTGGTGTTGTTGAGCAACTGATTTCCCTGGGTGCCAATCCAAACATCAGAGAACCCAAGAATGGATGGTATGTAAAGTATTCCTGCTATTAAAGGCATTATTCATGAATACTAACAGTAAGTTTCCATTAGTTGTGGTAACGGTGAATGTTGGTGGTGGTTTTGATGCCCAGTAATGATGACAATGATGATGGCAAAAACGATGATGATGATGCTGATGGTTGTGGTGGTGGAGATAATTATGATAAATGGTAATGGTGGTGGTGTTGATGACCAGTAATAATGATCATGATGGCAATGATGATGGTGATGATATGCAATAGTAATGGAGTTGATGATGTTTGACGATGATTATGGTAAAGATTACTGATGGCAGTGATAATGATTGTGATGGTGATGATGCCCGATGATAATGAGTTGGTGAAGATTTTGATAATAGCAGTGTTCACAATAACATTCCAATCTTTCATTCCACAGGACAGCTCTCGATTGGGCAAAAAAGTGGCAGCACTCGGATATCATCGAAATGCTGGAGTCTTACATGTGAGTCAAACTTTGAAAGATAATTTTGACTTGGGATTCTTATCAACCAAATCAATAGACCTTTTGCAGCAACTCAGAATGCAGCTCAATTTGGAAGACAAAACAATAGGTTTTTAAATAATAGACAATCTCAGGAGATTGAAATTATTTTGTTTTGTCCTCCAAATTGAGTTACTTTGACATCATGTGAAAAGTGTCTATACTTCAAGGGCAGATTCATGTGTTTTGGGGATTGGTACTCCTATTTGTTTATGCAACTGCGCATATATGAATGATGTCTGTTTTGCTGCACCAGTATATTTGTCGTATACTGCAGCTGTTCATTCAGCACCTCATTAACTATTACATGATTGTAATTACAGAACATCACCACAAGTTACGTACATGGATGATGTCTCACTGGAAAAACAATCTTCTGCACTGAGTGAAGAAACCAAAGCACTGCTTTCTTTGTATCACAAGACATTTGATGACGACAGGGTTAGTATTGTATCATTATATGTACCTATTATAGTGATTATAGAGGCCTTGTACAATCATGTGATGGCAGCCATGGCAGGAGGCATAACAATAGAGTCTTTTTCCCCTGGCAAACTGAATTCTTTCTCATGCAAATCAGATTAGATCAGATTAAATTGTTCCTGCCTCCTGTCATGGCTGCCATCATGTCAGATCTTACTTAGATCAGCCCAGAGGTTGTTTCAGGATTCAATCAGCCCAGATGTTCATCCTTAACTAACGTTTGACATAATCCTTATGACACATCCTCTGTATTATCAGGTTGACTTGGATCTGATTGTCAGTGTGATGGCATACATTTGCTCACTAGGAAAACAAGGTAAAATGAACTATTAAGATTTCTTGGTAACAAGGTTCAAAAAATTCAATATATTTTTTTATTCCAATCTTATTTTGAATATTTTCAGGTGCTGTGTTGGTGTTCTTGCCTGGTTATGATGATATTATCACCCTAAGGGACAGACTTTTGGGTCACCAAGCATATGGAAATACTAATCGGTAAGTGGCATCATCACCATCATCATCATCACCATCATCATCATCACCATCACCATCATCACCATCATCATCATCACCATCATCATCATCACCATCATCATCATCACCATCATCATCATCACCATCATCATCATCATCAAGATGATGGTGATGATGTTCATCATCACCACTACCATCATCACCACCATCATCTTCACCACCACTATCATCACCATCATCATCATCACCACCACTATCATCATCATCATCATCATTATCTTCATCTTCATCATCATCGTCGCCATCATCATCATCATCACAGTCACCAACAATCACAACCACCACCACTAGTATCATTATCACCCTGATCATCATCACTATCACCACGATCATCATCACCATCACCACGATCATCATCAAAATCATCAGCAGCAGCAACATTATCATTACCAGTTCATCACTGTCTTCATTATCGTTACCATCGTTACCATCTACAAATATTTTGTGCTTAATGTCAGACATGCTAATCTCCACCTTTTTTTAAAAACAGATTTCAGATATTTACGCTTCATTCATCGATGCAGCCTTCAGAGCAGAGAAAGGTATTCTGACAAACCAAACAAACTTTATTGCCAAAAAAAAAAAATGAATAATGAAGACCAAAACCATCAATTACAAATATTCTATGAGAGAAAGAAGAGATACTTAACAACAGAGAAAAAAGCCTGAACTGCCGAAAGATATCTGTTGAAATACTCAAAGCGGTTGTCTTTTTTCTCAAAATATTATTAAAACTCCTGTTCTCTAGACCTTTTGGCGACTTCAAGTACACTTTGATATCCTTGCTTTTACATAGATATATTTGCAGGATTTTGAAATTATTATTTTTCTGATGTTCCAGGTTTTCAAAAAGCTCCCATCAACAGTGCGCAAAATAGTAAGTGAATCAGTTAGTACTTTTGTGTTCGAACTTTAATTCTCAAGGACACATGGGACCACAGAATTAACCAATCACAGTGTAGATTTAAAACTCTAGCCAATCAGGAGAGAGTAGAACCAGTGTCACATTGACCTCACAATCGTCACAACCATTACAATCGTCCATTCCCCCGGTTGTCGAGGCACAGGAGAGAACTAATCAAGCAGCTCTACTCACATGGACATCGATCTAGAGTAGAAAAGAAAGAAATGATATTAATATATTTTGATCCCTGTTTCCGTGGTGAATTTTCAGATATTATCAACTAATATTGCTGAAACCAGTGTTACTATTGACGACGTGGTGTTTGTTATCGACTGTGGCAAAGTCAAAGAGGTTCGTTAGGGAAAATCATATCTAATAGACCCCTTGCACGTGACGTCAAAGCAGCTCAATTTGGAGGACAAAACAAAAGAATTTCAATCTCCTGAGAATTGAAACCTATCGTTTTGTCCCCCAAATTGAGCTGCATTCCGACGTGCTGCAAGGGGTCTATAAGATAATAATAAAACGAGAAAACTTTGAAATATTTTTACCGAATATTTTTGCAAGTGGAGAAATTCTAACTACATGGTTAACATGAGTGTTTTTTATTTTTGACAGAAATCTTTTGATGCTTTGACATCAGTTTCTACTTTACAACCAGTGTGGATTTCTAAAGCCAGTGCTGTGCAGAGACAAGGAAGGTAGGAGAAGAACTGTGGAGATGACTTTATTATTGCTGTTGATTTTATTACTATCATCATAATCATCATCGCAATCATCATGATCATCATCAATGTAACATTATTATCATCACTATCACCACCACTAGTAGCATTGACCGTCATTTATCATCATCGTCACCATAATCAACGTCATCATCAGTCTTCACCATCATCATCATCGTCATTATCATCGTCGTTATCATCATCACCATCATCGTCACCATAATCAACATCATCAGTCTTCATCTTCATCATCATCATCATCATCATCATCACCAAAAACATTGTCACCATCATCATCACCATCATCATCATCATCATCGCCGTCCTCATCACTACCACCATCAAGCATGACCATCACTAATCATCATTTTATTTTCTTCCTCATCAGAGCCGGTCGTTGTTCCCCAGGAGTTTGTTTCCACATGTTCAGCAGAGTGCGATATGACAGCTTCCAGGCTTACCAAGTCCCTGAACTACTACGCATTCCCCTACAGGTAATATCGGAGAATTTATACGAGAATTTAACATCCTTGCCATTCCACTATAACTAATTCATATATACTATACAGGAGCTGTGTCTACATACCAAATTACTGGCCGGGCCTTCAACGTCCATTGCAGATTTCCTGGCTAAAGCACCAGAACCTCCCGCTTACCTGGTATTACGTAATGCTGTTACGTTACTAAAGGTATGTTAGTTTAAGATATAAAATCTATTAAGCTTTGGCTGTTGTATCACAGCGTGGAATATACTCACAACAGAGCTAAGCTCTAATTACTGTGAAGCACAGGATCGAATTGGAATTTGGAAGTTGATTTTTAAGAAGGGAAGAAAACTGGAGAACCCGGAGAAAAACCCTCGAAGCACAGGAGAGAATTAACAAACTTTCTTTTATTTTTCTTGAATTTTGTTTTATCAATTTTCTATTTTTTTTTTTTTTCAGACGATCGACGCGCTTGACAAATGGGAAGACCTTACTGACATAGGTTAGTTGAAACATCATGTCGTCACTCTTTTATCCAATCAGAAATTTTGTTAATGCATTGAGCATATTTCCATAAAGGTTATACTAGGAACAAAATCTGAGCTGAGCATTGCTGTGTTGCGAGTTGCGGAACGAATGTTGCTCGTATTACCAACTTGCGCACAACAAAAAAGCTTCTACCTCTGTAAGAACGTTGCGCAACACATGTTTGTTGTTGCACGGGGGGGGGGGGGGGGGGTTGATAAGAGCCACATTCACTCTGCAACTTGCAACGCAACAATGCACGACAAGTTGCACGAAATTTTTGCCCGTATTACCGCTCCTTAAAGTTAGTCCTTTCCTCGTTAAAGCCTTGGAAAGGTGACTTACAATAAAGAGAGCCGAATTTGATTAAATTAAGTCAGTTGGTAATGATTTGTTTCTCCCCAGGCCGCCATCTTGCTGATTTGCCTGTGGAGCCTAGGCTGGGTAAAATGATTCTGTATTCAGTGGTTTTGAAGTGTATTGATCCAGTTGTTACTATTGCTTGTGCACTGGCCTACAGAGATCCATGTGAGTAAAGCAGATATTGGTTCGTTATCCGCCTTCTCATTCTCCTCGTCGTCTTCTTCATCTTCATGATCATCATGATCAGCATCATCGTCACCACCATAATCATTATCAACAGCAGCAGCATCACCATCCTCATCACCAACATATCATTATCAGCATCATCATCATCAGCATCACAATCATCAGCATCTCACCATCACCATCATCATCACCAGCACCATCATGTCATCACTATAATCATTATCAAAAGCAGCAGCATCACCATCCTCATCAACACCAATATCATCATCATCATCACCTCCATCGACATATCGTCATCATCATCATCACCACAATATATATTTTCATCAACGCCGTTACCACTACAACCCGTTTTGTTTTTAACTTAATTCTTTTATGGCCGTAGCAGATTTCTAATAAATGACTCAAAAATGTCATTTGTTTTCAGTTGTTCTCCCGATGTACGCATCTGAAAAGCGTCTGGCAGCATTAGCCAAGAGAAGATTCATTCTAGACCCGTTTAGCGATCATTTGCTGTTCGTCAAAGCCTTCAGGGTAAGTGACACAGCATTCTCATAGCTGTAGTCCATTTGCATCTCACCTCTGATTCTCAAGTTTTAGAGTTTAAAGTAGAGTTTGTTGGGTCTCTCCCTTGATGCGAGTGTTTTTCTCTGGGTTCTCCGGTTTTCCTACCTCCGCAAAATCTAACACGCTAAATTCCTATTCAATCTGTGAGTTAGCCATGCCCTGACTTTGCAACTGATCTGGCCAAAGGTTGTTCCAGAGTTCCATCTGTGAGTTAACTGTGCCCTGACTGAAATCAACCCAGAAATTGTTTCAATGTAGATACGATTAAAAGAACATTCTTACTCCTGTTCTGCAGGGCTGGCAGCGAGCGAGAGCTGAAGGGTACGAAAAGAGTTTTTGCCAAAGGAACTATTTGTCTCCTGCTACATTGGAAATGATGGCAGGCATGAGGTGAGTACAGCAATCATTCCTAACTGTCTTTGCAAGAAATTTTCAAATGATTCGCACATTGTGGACTATAAATATTATAAAAAAAACTTCTGGGTACAAAGCACTGACGTCTTGGAGCCACGAAGCATCATGGAATACCCTTCTTCGTTGGTCTAGAAACTGACGCTTTTTGCTTTAGTGAAAAATCCACATTTTAATTACATTGCGCATCACGATAGGAAAAGCTTGATATACTCGAAAGAAAAGGCGTTCTGTTTTTCTACCACCCAACATGGCTGCTGCCGGCACGCGGTAAGCCGGTCTTGCAACACTTCAGTCTTTACAGTAAATTTGATTGCATGATGTTTACTTGTAACTTCTCTTTAGATCTCAAATAATAGGGCTACTCAAAGCCTGTGGTTTCGTACGACCGCGCGGAGCTGGGGACATCAGAGACTTAAATACAAACTCTAATAACTGGGCTGTTGTCAAGGTAACAACGTCGATTCATTTTTTTTCAAGTTTAGAGGAATACTGGTTGGTATCATTATAGTCATTTACGTGACATCTTTCGCTATGTTTGTCTTTACAGGCCGCATTGTGTGCTGGGATGTACCCACGCGTCGCACGAATCGATCGCAACACGAACAAGCTAACCACGCCGTAAGTTGATAGAGCGGTTTTCGTATGAGTGGAAAACGATACGGCAAAATTGTAGTCGCACTGATTTTATGAATTAACCCACAAAAATCGAAAGCCATTTCAATGTTACCGCATGTCGTACCGTGTACGTGCTGTAAGTCAGTACCGTTTAGTTTCCACTCACACGATAACCATTCTTATAGAAAGCCATTTCGGTGTTACGGCATGTCGTACCATGTACGTGCTGTAAGTCAGTACCGTACAGTTTCCACTCACACTATAACCATTCTTATAGGAAGCCATTTCAGTGTTACGGCATGTCGTACCGTGTATGTGCTGTAAGTCAGTACCGTATAGTTTCCACTCACACGATAACCATTCTTATAGGAAGCCATTTCTGTGTTACGGCATGTCGTACCGCGTACGTGCCGTAAGTCAGTAGCGTACCTTTTCCACTCATGCGATAAACCATCCTTATGAGAAGCCATTTCAGTGTTACGGCATGTCGTACCATTTATACGTTTCCCACTCATACAAAAACACATCTATCACTGATTTCCTTTATACTAATTTCCAGAACCTTAAAAACCCTTAAGAAAAACTATCTTCTTTTTGTCGCAGTAAAGAATCCAAGGTGCGTCTACATACGGCATCAATTCTGTACCAGGCCCCTGACAAGAATGAGTCTATCACTAATGCCCAGGCTAAGGCCGTGAAGCAGGTCCCTTCTGATTGGCTGGTTTATGAAGAGATGACACGGTAATATGGCGATTATTTATAGAGTAAACCATTAGAAAGAAAGTGACGTAATCCTGCCTTGTGATTGGTTCACCGGTTGTTGTCTCGTCCGCCGTAACCGTGCCGTCACCAAGCATTTTGATTGGATGAGGAGTTATGACGTGCGCTGTGATTGGTTCAACGGGTATTTTCTCATCCGTACCATGACCGAAGATTTTGATTGGATGAGGCGGTACAACGCGCGCTATGATTAGTTTATCGAGGTTCTTCACCCTACCACATATCGTAGTGTCCGACCGTTGAATATTTGATTGACGGACGCTAAAAACCCAGATAACTCGAATTATAGCTAGTCTTCTGTGTCGCGTAATTGAAAATGGGTGTAAGCTTGCATGACTTTGATTATAGCATATTTTGTATTTTCCCTGTAGAATGTACACCAACGTTAGCATCAAGTGCTGCACTGCCATATCACCAATCACAGTCAGCCTCTTCACCGGGCCGAGCCTGTGTTCTCCAAACCTGGAGTCCGGGGCTGGTAACTCACGTGACCAAGATCGGAGAAACAGCGAAAGTCGACGAGACAGCGAAAGCAGCGACAGCGAGACTGATGAGAGCAAGCCTGGAGACGAGTCACGTGATAGCGAGGCTGAGTTGAAATTGGACGAGTGGATTTCGTTGCTTGGTAACGATGAGGTATGTTTATTCATGATATTGTCTATACAAGGTAATATATACAAGGCTGCAATCAAAATCGTTACTGCGAATACCATAGGGTCAAGTGTACGGCTGAGGTGGCAGGCGTTACCATGGATACTTATTTATAGGGTCAAAGTTCAAGTGCATAATATAAGTGCACATCATACATTTGTCGCATTTGCCTTTAAAAGATGTCAGAGTAATTTAAGGTGTCAGTTTGAATGTTGCTATGGATACATGATGTTTTTTCCTTTCTCTCTAGACCATCCACCTGACGTCGTATTTAAGGCATAAGTTACAAGCTTTGTTTATCAGAAGAATTCGTTCTCCGTCTAGACCCTGGTCACAAGTGGACGAGGTATTTGCCTTAAATAATTTATGATCACATTTTTTCGTTCTAGCAGTAGCTAGAGTAGTCAGTAAGTCTGTGCTCTTTCTCATCCTCAAGGCTATCGTCAGAGCAACAGTAGCAGTGCTATCAGCTGAAGAAGAGACCATGAATCCAAACTTATATCCCAGACAGCGAAAAACAAGACAAGGTAGTCACATATATTATTCCCTAAAATATGTAGGCTTGTGGGAGTTGACGTCAGCAGCAGCAGCAGCAGGGTCATCATCACCATCATCGTCATAAGTCATCATAATCTTATCACCATCAACATAATTATCATTATTACCACTACTATTTTTTCATCACAATCATCATTTCTAAAAAATATATATATATTATAGTAGAATTCCATTCGTTTTACACCTATGGTTGTTTTCGTCTTTTTAGATTATGTATCAGAGTCAAGGGGATACAGAGATGAAAGGTCTGTTGCAGATGCCCTGTTCGTTCTGGATCAGTTTATTCGTTTGAATTTTTACCTAGTGGGTTACCTGTGTTATATTTTTTCCCAGTCCTTCTATTTACTTTCTTTTTCTTTTTCATCTTTCAAATCAGACCACGAACAACAGAAAGATATTCTTCTCCTAAAGATCGCTATAGAGAATCCACGGGTAAGAGAACTCTAACAATCAAGATAAAACGTCGAATTCACCACTTTCCATACATCGGTTCACTGGTCAAACACAAAGTTGAATTTAGTCAAGGCTGCAAGGTTCAAATTTGAATAATCAAATTGGTATTGACATACTGTGCCTACTGTCCTTTAAAACTGGTGGAGAACCCTTATTTCTCTAATTTAGATTACCGTATTGAATTTGAAAGCCGCAAGCCAAATTTCTCCGTTATTTTTTGCTTTTCAATAAGGCCCCTATTTACTTTCAAATCGGTGGATAACCGTATTTATTTCCGCCTATTCTGCATGGTGGAGAACCCATTACATCAAGTCTCAAGTTTCTAAAACAGGGCTCAGCAGGTCTTATGAATTCCTCCCAACGATCCCCACCCCCCTAAAAAATATACGTATTTTGTATCAGGTAGATTCAATTGACCTTTCTTATCTTTTAGGTCCGAGTTGGAAGACCAGACAAAGCAATTCGCCCATTCCACAGGTAGACAACACACACAACCGCATCACTAACTTCAAATTTAGTGTGTTAGGATTTGCGAAGGGAGGAAAACCGGAGAATCCGGAGAAAACCCCTCGAATTAATCACCTCTATTCACATTCGCTGCCAACTCCAGGAAGCAAACCCGAGATCTAGAGATTAGAAGCGATCTCACTACCGCTATGATACTATAACTAAACCTTGGTGTGTTTGATAGCGCGTTATGCTTCCCGGGTAGACAATCTAGTGCTACATGTATTGCGTTCTTTCATTTCACCAGACAACGCCGAGGAAGTCTTTGGAATCAAATCAATCTCGACAATCGCTGCAGCAAGCTGACAAGCTTAGTGATGGTAAGTGAATAAAGGAATGAGCAGATAAACAAAAGAACAAGTGAACGAAAGAGCGAAGGAACCAGCAAATGAGCAAGCAAATAAACGGGCAATTGAGTGTATAAACGAGCAAAAGCACAAACGAACGAGGAAACAAAAAAACGAAACGAAACGAGCTAGTTAATGGACGGAAAACTGAAATAAACTTAACAAAGGACTGTGTGAATGGACAAAAAAAAAATGAATGGCTAAATGAAGAAAAAAAACGAGCGAGTTGAGTTTCTTTGATGTGTCGATCTCTCCATTGCAACGATGGGGTTTTTTTCGGGTTCTCCGATATTCCTCCTTCAACATGTAAAAATCAATTGCGTGAATTGAATGTTGTGCGGTGTAGATAGTCAACCTCATGTTAGAGCCCCGTAGGGGGAGTGATGATTGTAAAACGACCAATTGACCGACCAACCGACTAACGAATGATCATTTTAACCGTTGAACATTTTTTACGTCTTTTTTCAGCTCGTTACTTCATCATGAAGTGCAACAACCAACGAAACTTAAGTATTTCGATGACCAAGGTACAGTAATAGTGCTATATGCATTTTTCTTTATTCTACCAACTTGCGCATGGTTGTTGCTTGGTTGGTAACTTCGCTTTTATTGATGACAGGGAATCTGGGCCACAACGATTGCCAACGAAAAGAAACTGAATCGTGCCTTCAAGGTAAAAGACATTTGCAACCAACTCCCTCAAAATTTTCACACCTTCAAATTTTATCAATACGATGAAACAGCCTCTGGGCTGATCAAAGTCAGGGCACTGCTAACTTACAGATTGAACCCTAAAACAACCTCTGGGCTGATCAAAGTCAGGGCACAGCTAACTTACAGATTGAACCCTGAAACAACCTCTGGGCTGATCTAAGTCAGGGCATGGCTAACTCACAGATTAAACCCTGAAACAACCTCTGGGCTGATCAAAGTCAGGACACTGCTAACACACAGAACGAATTGGAATTTAGCGTGTTTACATTATTTACAGAATTTACAGTAATCTATGATAATAGTGCATAATTGTGTGTAAATATATGAAAAGTAAACTACTTTTTTTCTTGCCCTTTTTCAGGAAAGCAAGATGATAATTCTTATCTTCTCTGTCCAAGGAAGTGGGCATTTTCAAGGTTAGACAAAACTGGAAAAGAAACCGGCTGCATTAAAATTCCAATACCATGTTTTCATGATGTTAATGTTTTATCACCACAGACGCTGTTTCACCCCAGTAGATTTTTCCTGAAAAGTGACAACCAAAGAATGATTCCAAGTCGAGGTTGGACTAATACAGTTAATGTATGAACACATCAAACCAAACTCGACTCGGAGCCATTGTTTCGTGATCACTCAAGTGAATTCAGGAAAAGTCTATGATTTTTCCTGGATAAAAGGATCCCCTACCCCCTCCCTCTCAATCCCTCATGTCTACCCTCCTTGTTTTACCTTATTATTTTACGACAAGATTTTTTTCTTTTTCTTTATCAGGGTTTGCACACATGACATCTTCTATCGGTAAAGAAAAGTCCCCAGAGTTCGGTTCTAGTTCTCTTGGAGGAGTATTCAAGGTGGACTGGATCAAAAAGTAAGAAGTCATAGACAATGTGTCATGGCAACCATGTTGTAGGGCAGGAACAATGCAATAGACGTTTTTGGAGACAGAAAGCATGGTGCATTGTGGTCTAGCTTGGGTACAAACACCTTTTGTTCATCACACCTTATATGGTGTTGTTTATACTCAAGCTAGACCAGAATGCACCCTCTTCTACAGACATTTTTGTTGATCATGCCTTATATGGTATTTGTACCCAAGCTAGCCCACAATGCATCATTTTTATCAAACTCAGAAAAAGTCTATGATCTTATTCTGGAGGAGAAATTTTCTATGCCTTTGGACTACAACATGGCTTCTGTGTTATCCAAAGTTTCAAGTCCTAAATGATTTGCAGCTAAAATAACTTGTATTGCACTTTTATAGGGCTAACATTCCATTTCAAGAGGCGCATCATTTGGTGAACCCATGGAATGATAACAAGAAAGTGCAAATCAGCCGCGATGGTCAGGTACTTCAACAATGACATTATTCTAACATAACTATATTAACTGTAAATAACTTTAGTTCGACAGTGGGTTATTGTCTGAAGTAACTGTGGCAATATCTGGTAATTTCCAATGCTAGTTGTTTTGCCTGCATTGGATTCACCTCAACCAAGTTATTTTGCGCATTGTTATTGATGCTATTGGCGAAACAACCATAAATTATTTATTTATTTATATTGTTTACGTTTGTTTCTTCCACTATATTTTAATATAATACCGAGCTTTCGCACTTCTAGTGCATCATCAGGGCGAAAAGTATGTTTTACAACGATTCAAATTATTTAAAGACTATAAGCGCGTGCGATTTGCGTTTTACGAATATAAGGTAAAGGAATCTAACCAAAAACAAAGTGAGGAAGAAGAAAGAAAAGGTTTTGCTACGCTGCCTTATGTCGAAGGTGTCACAGAAAGAATACAAAGAATTCTACAGAGGCATAAAATCAAGACAGCTGTGAGACCGGTATCAACATTAAGACAGTCCTTGTCAAGACCAAAAGATGTGGTGCCCAATGAGAAGAAAACAGGCGTTGTGTATGAAATCCCTTGTGCTGACTGTGACCTGGTCTACATTGGTGAGACAGGAAGATCATTGTCAACCAGAACTAAAGAACACAAGGCCAGTGTTCGGTTAGCCAAGGTTGAAACCTCTGCTCTATCAGAACATTGTAACAAGAGTAACCACAATGTTGCATGGGATGACGTTAAGATCCTCGCAAGTGAAAGCATTATTCCCACTTACAATAACATTTTATTTATTATATATTATTAGAATTATTCGTCACAGGCATGTCAAAAAATTGTCTCCAAATTTTGTTCTTAGGAGTTGGAACCATCTGTTGGAAGAGAATTGTGTAAGTTATGGGACAAAGATCCAAATGGTAGCAACTCTCGCTACTCAAAACCATCCATGAGTAGCAACAGAAGAGGACGACAGCAAGGACCCATTCCAACAGAACCTTCCCCAAGCCACTGGAACCAACCACCACCACATTCAAACTACGCAAACACTCAACAGATCCTTACTCCACATGCTGCGTCAATGCCGATACCAGTTCCTCTACCATCACAGCATTCCCACAACCCCCTCATGCAAGGGGGGTACCCACATCAACCCAGGCCGATGGTAGCTCAGGCTGCTATTGGCTATCCTAGTCATGCTGTAGGTATGCATCCTGGTGTACCTCCTGTCAGATACCCACATAATTCTTCAGTTGTTGCTGGGATACAGTTTCAGCAGCAAGGACCCACAGGATCTGGAATATTGAGACCAAATACATATCCTTCTTAGAGGGAGGCTGTCACCAGGACTGCAAAAGGGGGGGGGGGGGGGGTCATATTTGCAATTTTAAGATTAAAGTGACATTGAAAGAGGGAAAAAGGGGTTTGTTTGCACCTTAAAATTACCCCTAATATTACATGTATTATACAAGGGCATTATACTGAAGTTCACTTTTTTTTCTAGAAATAAAATACAGCCAGCTTTTAAAACCATTCTTACTCTTGCAGTGTAAAAAACATCCATATCTCCTCTCATCATTGACATGAATGTCAGCGCAACTCATATCGCAGGTCATTCCATAAATGCAGAACACACATTTGGGGTTTCCCAGTACCTTTCCGGACCCAGGGTTGGATGTAGGGGGAAATGTTACAAGTGCTTCACCTTTTCCCCCTCCTCAAGCCGAAAGTTAAAATCCTAGCTCCACCTCTGTCCACCCTGGGGAATTCCGATTTCACTTTGAAGATATAATTTCTACAGTTGACAATAACCAAGTGAAAAAGTGTAAAGTAAATAGGGCTAAATTTAAACAATAGAAAATAAAGAATTTTTGCCAAATTTAGTGCTATTTTTACAGCACGACGCGCCTTACCGTAGCCACCCAACAAACTTTTTTACAAGTTAGCCAATCAGAAAGCGAGGATCTGTAAATTTGCATGTGAACTTGCTTTGTTGTTACCGCAAATATTTGAACTTCGGAGCAAGAACTTGAAGAAAATGCTTAAAAATCTCTATTTCTAAAACCAGTTTTGCTCTTTTGGCTTGCTAACACTTAATACTTTCGTAGGCAGTCTTTTTCATGTGGAAATTCTTTGCAAGAAGTGATTTATCGTACTTGTACGAAACTTTGGCAGGGTGGCCATGGTAAGGCGCGTCGCGCTGTAACACATTTTCACAAGTTTACTGTCTGTACTCTTACTACATGGATTACCACATACAAATCACTTGCAAATAGACCTAAATATAATTTATTTCCATAATATGTTTTAAAGTATTTTGGGAAGTTATTACTGCTATTTTCATAAACATGCAAACTCTGTAGTTGCGAATTTCCCGTTGGAATTTGGTTTTTCACTGCCGCCAGTCAAAAACATAAAAGGTACAGACTGATTATTTTTGATTGACAGAAGCGTAAAACCAAATTTCAGCATGCAGTGCGCAGCTAGCGAGTTCGCATGTTTATAAATATAGCAGTAACTTGTATCTATATGGTTACAGTCATTGATTATCAATTGAATAAAAGATCTACTATAAATAATGTTCAGGTTATCTTTTTGTTTTGAATATTTTAAACTTTTTATCATAATTTTACTGTATTTAAATAATTTCCACCAGAGTCAAGATTTCTAACCACCACTCAAAAAATCAAAAAAGCTATAATGTTGAATATACAACAAATTTTGAATAAAATTATATGTCAATAGAGTTAATTAATTATATGTTTTCAGTGTGTGCCTACTATTGTCAAAAAATGCTCATAGGGTTTGTGGGGATGCAGTATTGCCTTATTTTGGGTGCAGTTTTACTGTAATTTTTATCTTAACCTGCGGTATTGTGGTTTTACAAGACTATGCAGTTATTTCTTTCTGTGCAATTTTGCAGCATTCGAACTCCCCTTACGCCCCCCCCCCCCCCCTCATATATCTACACCAAATTCAAAATCGTTGTTGGGTTTAAAAATAATCAAAGCTAAGAATGAGGGCTATACTGGGTGATTGATATCCTGGGAGAGTGTTTGCATACAAACATATGCATAAAGAGTAAAAAAAATGCTTTGTTCAGTTACTTGAATCAATGTTCAAGCTGAAAAACTGAAATATGCATAATATTAGCCTTGTTAACCTTTTATCCCGCATACCCTTCAGTCTTATCTTCTATGATTTAACCTTCTTTTGAACCTGACAATGATTATTGAATTTGGTGTATGCACAAGTTCTTGGGGAAAAAACTGATCCAGATCTAGCTATCTGATTGGTTGAAGGAATGCGCTTCATGATATTTGGGGATTTGCAGAACAATCAAGAAATATTGAGAAGCACTACACTACACATCATGCTTTTCCTAACATGCTTTTTCTCTCATATTCTGCCAATACCAAGTTGCTTTATGACTGCACACGGCATCCCTGTACATTTTTCTATTTGTTAATTGGCTCCCAAAAACGTGTACATGTGAAGACAACATCAAAAGTTAAGGGGAAAAAAAAGATAAAAAAAGCAAAACCATAAATGTATTTTAAAATTTGAAATTACCACCAGCAGTATCACATATCTTAATTTTCACTCCTGGACAGTTTTCCAGGATTCTTCAACAAGATCTATCTTTCTCTCAAGTTCATGTGTGTCATCCTCAAGTTCTTTTCCTAATTTCTTGAGGGTAGTTGATGATTTGACTAATGACTGATAGTTTGATAAAAATTCTGTTACATATTTATATTTCTCCTCATCTTGTCCTCTGCTCAGGTCTTCACCAGTTGTAATGCCTGTGTTTTGTGTTGGTAGGTAGCTGGCTTGAGATTCAGGTCCTGAATAGCAAAAAGCATAATTTTATCAATTTTATCAAACTCTGAAACAACCTATGGGGTGTACTAAGTCAGGGCACAGCTAACTCTCAGATTGAACCCTGAAACAACCTCTGGGCTGATCAAAGACAGGGCATGGCTAACTCACAGATTGAACCTTGAAACAACCTCTGGACTGATCAAAGTCAGGGCACAGCTAACTCTCAGATTGAACCCTGAAACAACCTCCGGGCTGATCAAAGACAGGGCATGGCTAACTCACAGATTGAATCCTGAAACAACCTCAGGGCTGATCAAAGACAGGGCACAGCTAATTCACAGATTGAACCCTGTAACAACCTCTGGGCTGATCAAAGACAGGGCACGGCTAACTTACAGATTGAACCCTGAAACAATCTCATGGCTTATCTATGTCAGGGCATGGTCAACTTACAGACAGCTAACTACAAATTGGAATTTAGTGTGTTGGTTTTTTTGGTGGAGGGAGGAAAACCTTGGGAGGGGGTTCACTCCCCACTATAACCTTGACAAATCATCCCTCCTACCCTTCCCAACACTAGGAAGGAGGACCATAGGCAACCTAGGATCCCCCCCCCCCCTGGATATGCCCCTACACTACTGTATAAGCCATAAAACCCAATCCCTATCACTATAAATATGTTGTCAATAGTTTTAATGTAGTATTGCGACCACAAAGGTCTTGGGCTAGCTTGGATAATCTTACTGTATGGAAATGTTTGACTAAAACAAAAGGAAATGAGTCCTTAAAAATATTCTAATTTCAAGCCTTTTTTTGGATCTTAATGAATTTAGTTATCCCAACTCACTTGCATGTTCTCTGTCATTGTTCGAATTGAAGGAATGTCCTTTTAGTTTCCTGACTTCTGGACAAACTTCACTCGGATGTTCAAAGGCCACGTCCTGTGAATTCGAGTTCTGAAGATCCGACAAAATCTCCTCAAAACTTGGAGGTTTCGGAGTTTGCGAGTCCGGAGAGCTTTTAGACATCAATACCAACTCTTGCAATACCATTCGTTTTGGTTATGTGAAGAAAAGGTTAATAAATAATGCAGTTTTTAGGAGTAGAAAATCTCAGAAAATCTTTTTACGAATCTTTGAAGTCAGCCATTTTGTTTTTGTGGTAGAATCAGCTGTGCAGCTGGTGTCGGTATCGCGGGCGCGGATGGCTCAAGTATTTATGCACAGCGGTATTGCCCAAAAACATTGGCGGGAATCGCAGAAAAACACATTTTCGGAATTTGTTCTTCATTTTATTCTTCAAGAATGTTTTAAAAATCTATTCGGCTAATAATCTTCGTCGTTATGCCTCGAGTGAACTTAGGGAGGCTAAAGGCAGGCGCGCTACCACGCAATGCGGCAGCAAGTCAGCCACGCTGTCAGGCTAGAATCTCTACATTCTTTAGCACTAAAAAATCAGATGATGACGATGATGGCGTGGAGAGGGAACCCTTGTCGCGTAAGGTATGTTATCCAAAGACCCAAGTAACTGTTTTCAAATCTGTAGAAGTCAAGTGTCCACCCAGGGGACCTCACTTGGGTATCAGGAACCCGCTGAGACTAATGGTGGCCCGCCACTGGGTTTGGGGGGGGGGGGGGATGGGGGGTCAGGGGTATCAAGTTTTACAATAGCTGTTATTATGGATACATGCAAATGAGATGCAAATAAGACAACAAGCATTGTATTGACCCGATAGCCTCACTTGTATGATTCTTATAGCCATAACAGTGCCCTATGATTGGATGAAGTACATGAATACAATAGGAAGCCATTTCAATGTTACAGCATGTTGTACCATGTACATGCTGTAAGTTATAACAAAACCCCTCTATTTACCATTAAACATAACAATAATATTAGCAGCATCTCTGATGTTCATTTTTTATCTAAACTATCTATTTCATGTTTCCTTTCAGCGAACTTCTAATGAATCTACAAGTCCTCAAAATAACAAAAAACAAAAGATTTCATCTACAATAGTTATAGAAGATAATAACAATGAACCATCAGACAACAAAATTTTATCTTCTACCACACTAACTAAACTGAAAAACTTTGAAAAAGGATCAAAATACTTTGGTGGAAATGATGAAGAACACAAAGAAACTAGAACGCATCATATTTCCTTGGAAGAACAGAAGAATGGAAAAGAAACTGGTTCTACAATTATTGATGATGAAGTGAAATCACCTGAATTTGATATTGTTAGCTTTTCAAGACAAGGAACACCCTCAAAAACAAAGTCGCCAAGTGCTACAAAGAAGCCTGCGAAACCTGTCAATCAAAGAACTAAAAGTCCATATACTCCTTTAGAGCTCCAGTTTATGGAAATCAAGTCAAAATACAAGGATGCTATACTTTTTGTGGAGTGTGGGTATAAGTACAAGTTCTTTGGTGAAGATGCTGAGGTTAGCCTTGCTAGACACACCCATTGGAAATTCCATTCCCATTCCATGGGGTAGGGATGGATATTTTCTGGAATTACACAATGTACCCTCCACAGACCCTCCCACTCCATGAGAGCTGAGTATAGATATTTTCTGGAACTACACAATATACCCTCCTCAGACCCAGCTCTCTATCCTTTCTACTCCATTCCCCTCAATGGGGGAGATATGGATAATTTTGGATCCTCATTCTATATCCCTCTTCAGACCCTACCAACCCCTTGAAACTTCCATTTTCCTCCATGGGAGAGGCTTGGATATTTTCTGGAACTGCAAAACTTTTCAAAATTAAAATTTCCTGATGTTGTCAACATAGTATTCTATACAATTAGTTATAAAGCTACTTAATGCTATCTCATCAAGTGATTTGGTTTTTTTTTCAGATTGCAGCCAAAGAGTTAAACATCATGTGTACGTTGGATCATAATTTTATGTGTTCAAGTATTCCTACTCACCGGCTACATGTTCATGTTAAAAGGTATTATGCAAGATTATAGAATAGGATAATTCCAAAGCATAGGGGTCTGTCATTTATTTTTGCATGGCTTGGCATTGTAGTGGCAGTGCACTTATGCAGCTCTCATCTCTGGGGTCGCAGCTTTGATTACTGGACTCTGAATCACGTGTGAGTAGTGTTGGTGGTCTCTCCCTTGATTCAAGGGTTTTTCTCCAGGTTTTCTGGTTTTTGAGAGAAAAAAACTGTCTCAAAGCACAGGTGAGAGAGAGAGAAAACCAACAAGCAACTCTGCTCAAAATACAACACTGAGCCTGGCGGGACTTGACCCAAGTCACATTGTTGAGAAGCACTCTCGGCGCCATGCCACCCATGCTTGATAAGGATGATGATAATGATAGTAAATAATAATACCAGAATAATATGTTTATTAAAGTATGTGTTAAGCAATTAAGATACTCTGGCTTACAAAAGTGTAAAACTATTCTAGGCTAGTAAGCAAAGGCTACAAGGTTGGCGTAGTGAAACAAACTGAGACAGCTGCCCTAAAAGCCATCGGCAGTAACAAAAGCACTGTATTTACCCGAGAACTTTATGCCCTGTATACCAAGTCAACACTAATTGGTGAAGACATGAAGATAATGGATGGAAGTGGTGTTGGTATTGATAGTGATGGAGTGGATACAAGCAGTAGTTACTTGATGTGCTTGTGCGAGGGAACAGGAACATTGGATGATAAAGATATTGAACTCTCTTCAAGATCTAGCAGTCATGATAGCATTACATATGGCCTAGTTGTGAGTATTTCATTTCACATATTGCTTTCCCTTTACTTCCCTTCTCTTCTCTTCCATTTCCTTTCCTTTTTTATCCTTCCTTCCCAGTTCAATCTTTTTTCCCTTAGTCTCTTCCCTTCTCTCCTCTCCTCTCCTCTCTTCTCCTTACATTCCTTCTATATTCTGTTGTTTCAGGCAGTTCAGCCATCTACTGGAGATATCATATTTGATGAGTTTCAAGACAGTTCCAGCTGCAGCGAACTTGAAACAAGACTACGACACATTGATGTATCTGAAATACTCATTCCAAGCACAATGACCTTTCAAACCAAGAGCTTCATCCAAGACTATGCAAACCAAGGAAGGTATTTAGATATTTTCTTTATCATATAATAATTCACATCTTAGATGTTTCGCTTCTGTCAATGAAAATGAAAGTAGCGCTAGCTCAGACCATAAATCTCTGATCTGGAATTGTCTGAAATTTGGTAACGTGTAGTTTTCAAGATTGCTGTAAGTCAAACAGAATTGTTCATTATTTAATTAGTATTTATGTTCTTTTCTTTTTTCATATTCTAATGCTTCAGACAAGGTGGCACCATTCGAATTGAAGAAATTTCTAATCAACAATTCGTCCATGATGAGGCATTGAAAATCATCACAAGCTTCACTGAAGAAATCAAGAAAGACAAACTAAATGAAGCAGAAACTGAAGAAGAAAAGCATGACCTTTCAACAGATGCTTCTTGTGAAAATACATTGTTACAACGGATCGTAAATCTTCCAAGAGCTGCCCAGATTTGCTTTGCAACTCTTATTGAATATCTTAGAGATTTTAAACTTGAAGGAGTCATGAAGCTTTCGAGGTAGGGTGTTAGTTAACAAGGATAATATGGCTTAGAAAAGAGGTCCTTTTGGCAATAGTTATTGTCAACACCCATTTTCATAATTACACGACCAACACAGCCCAAGATGTCCTGGCTTTTGGCTGCCGTCAATCAAAAATTTACTAGCTCAGACTGTTGAAAATTTGATGGACAAAAGCCAAAAACCCAGAGGACTTGAATTATACCTAGTTGTGTGGTTGGCGTAATTATGAAAATACAGGTAGATGTAAAACTATGTAAAAGATGTAAAGGGTCAAAGGAAAAATTACAGTTTGACGGTACCTTTGCATAAGATATTGATATAAAAATGATACGAAATGAATAGAAACGAAAAAATAAATAAGAAAACAAATTCCAAAATATTTACTCCTGAAAAACTGTGACTTTAAAAAGGCTTCTGATTGGATCAGTGGTGAAATTTTGGTCCTAATAATGTAAATGTTTAAACAAGCCAACATAAAATATTCTCTAATAACCTTTTATTGCTTTATCAAATTTATTTTTTCTTTCTTCTCAGTAATTTTGTCAGATTTTCGACTGAGGCAAGATGTATGAAACTAAACGGTGGTACGGTCCGAAATCTGGAAATATTCAAGAATGAGGTAAAGTCACTTCAAAAATCCAATCCTGGTTGAAAAAAAATATCCTCCAGCTCCTCCAGAATTAGTTTCGAAATAAAATTCTAATTTTCTGAGCTATTTTCTAAAGTTATTGGAACAAAAATGACTTGGACATTTACGCAAGGATGAATAAATTATCTCTGTGGGTGACGTATATTAAAGCCACTAAAATGTAGAGTTGCTTACTTCAGATAAATCATTTTTTCTGGTGGAAACTCTTCATTTTCTTCTTAAATTCCTCAATAAATAGTTTTATAAAAACGTGTTCTACTTTTGTGAGATCATCGTGAACAAAAAATATGGAAGTTTTGGCTCTTTTGACTTGAAGCTCATTAAGCAGGTTGAAAATTCATGTATGATGAATAAATTATCTCTGTGATTGACGTTAAAGCCACTAAAATGTTGCTGCTTCAGATTAACAAGAATTTCCTTCCTCAACATAAAACCAATATGGTCTCATTTAAAAACCGTTATTGTATTTATAGCGTGGACAAGACCAAGGTAGTTTATTTTGGGTTCTCAACCACACTAACACAAGCTTTGGCAAGAGATTATTAAAAAAATGGATCTCACAACCTCTTCTTGATCCTAAGTAAGTAGAGCGCTGTTCATCTTACTTTAGGTAAGGCAGATTTTTGCATCTATCATCTATTTTTTCCTCTCCCCTCCTCTCCTCTCTTCTTCGTTTTGTCGCTGTTTGATGTTGTTTTTAATATTTCCCTATCTCTGCTCTTTCCTTCTTCTCTTCTATTGGCTTCTCTTCTATTGGCTTCTCTTGTCTTCTATTCTCGTCTTCTCTTTACTCCTCCACTCCGTCGTCTCGTCCCTTCTCCGTCGTGTCGTCTCTTCTTCGTCGTCTCGTCCCTTCTCCGTCGTCTCGTCTCTTCTTTCCCGCTTCGTTTTTCATTATCCATTTTATCCAAATATATTTTGTCTTTTCTAACATCGTTTCTTTTCATCACTCTTTTCTCCAGAGAGATCGAATCAAGACAGCAAAGTATTTCCGAACTTCTGTCCACAGAAATTCAATGCATTCAGAAGCTAAAATCCTTACTCGGCTCTCTTCCTGACCTTGAAAGAGGGTTGTGTAGTATTTTCTCTAAAAAGGTACGCGAACTTTCGTCAATTCTGTATCTTCGTGTGTGTTCTTTTTCTCCAGACACGACTCAAATAGAGAGTATAACTTGTCGCAGCTATTCACTGCTTCGTACGCTTTCTGCTGTCCTTTTTACTTTAGTTCTAAATACATTTTTGAATTTAAAAAATTTAATGTTTAAAAATTCTTTGTCTTCGATGCGCGCGACATTTTTTATGAATTACAATTTCTGCTCTTCTTGAGCGATAATGAAAACAACTTTTACTGTTTGCGTAAAACTCCAGGTTTTCTTCATGAAGTCGCACTATACGATAAAAAAGCATTTCATTCACAGAAATCCCTTTTAAACTGGATAATTCTTTGTTCCTAGTGTTCGACAAGCGAATTTGTTTCCATCGTAAAAGCTCTCATTAAGTTATCGGACATGTTGGATTCTGCAAAAGATGTCGCGTCAAAGGAACTGTCTTTCACTCTACTAGTGAGAACATTTACAGAGGTATAGTACATAATTCTGAGTCTGAGAATAAGTTTTTTGACATACATTTTAAATTACAGCACGTACCATTGCCGTAACATTGAAATAGCTTCCCATAAGAATGTTTTACGTATGAGTGGGAAACATACGATACTGAATACAGCACAAACACGGTACGCCATACCGTAACACTGAAATGGCTTTTCGTAAGAATGGTTTTCGTATGAGTGGGAAACACACGATACTTAATACAGCACATACACGGTACGACATGCCGTAACATTGAAATGGCTTTTCATAAGAATGGTATTCGTATGAGTGGGATACATACGATACTGAATACAGCACATACACGGTACGACATGCCGTAGCATTGAAATGGCTTCCCATAAGAATGGTATTCGTATGAGTGGGAAACATACGGTACTGAATACAGCACATACACGGTACGACATGCCGTAATATTGAAATGGCTTCCCATTGTCTTCCAGTAGTCAATCCAATAACAACTCGTAGTTACGGTTACGGTAAGATGGGACACTACCACAGTACAGCTACGAATTTGCCGTATCGTTTACCACTCATACAAAAACCGCTCTATTTTTTGCTTTTGATGGTCAAATACATCGCTCTTGAGAAATCCCGAAGGCATTCCAAACGCCATTCGCGTCGGGATCTGACAATCTGTCATGTTCATAGGTTCCAGATTTGCTGAACGGAACACAAACATTCCTGAGAATGATTGATGAAAATGCAGCCAGGTATGTGTAAAATATCTCGAAAGTAAATAAGTTATAAAAAGTTGAGACTGTTGCTGTTAATAGGTGTGTTCAATTTTTGGGAAAACTACTGATTATTTTTTGATAAATTCTTGCAGAACTGGTGATAAAACAAAGATATTTAAAGATTTAACTCATTTCCCTGATATTCTGAAATGCAATCAAGTAAGAATTACGACTTTTCTTAATGGCATATATTATTTTATCCCACACCATAGAAAATCCAGCCAATCAGAAAGCAGGAAAGCCGTTGTATATTCGTCGGTATTTCACTCTTCCTTCCCAACATGCAATGCGCGTTGAATCTACGCATTTGTATTTGCTATGGTGTTGGATAAAATGGTTATACAATGGTTTCTTGTGGCATACAGTGGATACCCCACTCGTCACTTGTATTTTCTTTGTATACATACTCGCCTAAAGGCTCGTGTGTTTACTAGAAACTACAAGTGACTCGTGGGATATTCCACAGTATGCCACTCGAAACCATTGTTTAACTAGTATGTATCTCCTTGTATTCATTGTATTCATTCATCTATCCATTCATTCGTTGGTTAGTGTAGATTGATTGACTGACCCATTTTCTTTATTAGGAAATTCAAAGAATATCGGAGGAGCTTAAATCTCATCGCTCAACAATACGACAAACTCTACAAAATCCCTCTATAGATTACTGCTGTGTATCAGGCTGCGAAGTAAGTTAGAAAGTGTGTTTAAAAGTTTATTTCTCAGCATTTTTAAAAGATTTTAGACCTAAAAGCTTATCTTATTATCTCACAATCGACTCGAAAAGTAAACGAAAAATAGTGATTGGGCTTCCTGTGGTATGGATGACGGTAGTGATGACTTATTTGCAATTCTAGTTCCTCATCGAGGTTCGTAATGCAAGACTGAATACAGTTCCAACAGACTGGATCAAGATTAATTCGTGAGTACTTTTTCTAGTCCCAGCACTTTCATTTTTGTCAAATAATTTCTGGTCTGGCACTTTTGGCTTGGCCCCTGGACAGCACATGCAACTTTCTTTTCCATGCGCGCGCCATAGTCTGATACAAAGTTTTTTTCAATTTTAATTTAGCTACACTTGAAAAGCCCCAACTTGGAACTAATGTAATAAAATTTTTTCCTTGCGCTTTGTTTTGAGGCCGTCTGTAGCGTTCATGCTAGACCAGAAAACACCTTGTTCTACATTATTACAAGGTATACCAAAAGACAGATGGTGTGTCCCAAGTTGGCTGTGCCCTGACTTTGATCAGCCGAGAGGTTGTTTCAGGGTATCGATAAAATGAAGTTTGAAGACAAGAAAGCAGAGTATTCGGGTTCTTGGAAAAGCATCTAGGATTAAACTTTTCTGTGAATTTGATTGACAGGACAAAACAAGTTTGTCGATTCCGAACACCATTTGTCGAGGAGCAATACAAGTTGCTATGCCAACAGAGAGAGCTTCTGTCACGTGTTTGCAACCAAGCTTGGCTGGAATACCTGGATATGTTTAACCAAAGCTACACTCGCTATCACAAGGCTGTTCGACTCATTGCCATCACTGATTGTTTGATGTCCTTAGCAACCGTTGCTATGCAACCTGGATATTCTCGGTAATACACAGCTTTGATTTTCATTTTTGTTGATAATGACATTCGTTGCTTTAATAGTAATGATGACGACGATGATGATCAGATGGTAATGATGGTTATATATATGATGATGATTGTGTTGATGGTGATGGTGATGAAGGTGATAATATGAAGGTGACGATGATAATACTTATGGTGATGATGGTTATATTGATGGTGATGATTGTGTTGATGGTGGTGGTGATGAAGGTGATAATATGAAGGTGACGAGGATAATACTTATGGTGATGATGGTTATATTGATGGTGATGATTGTGTTGATGGTGGTGGTGATGAAGGTGATAATATGAAGGTGACGATGATAATACTTGGTGATGGTGATGATACTGAAGATAATGGTGATGATGATGATGATGATAATGGTGATTGTGATGGTGTTTATGGTGGTGATGAAGATGATCATGATGATGAAGATGAAAACGACGTTGATAATTTTGTAGGCCAATAATCAAGAATGATGCTGAAGCACAGATCCACATCACGCAAGGCAGGCATCCGATATTAGACACACTTCTGACAGAGAACGAACAGTATGTTCCTAATGACACCAACTTAAAGGCAAGTAAAGTTACATGCAAAATGCTTGTCCAGGAGATTTGATAGATATTATTAACAGGTATTTTTCATTATTGGTGTATTTCTTAGGGCGATGCTACTCGGTGTATGATAATCACTGGTCCAAACATGGGAGGGAAAAGCTGTTACATCAAACAGGTAAGACTAACCCGAGGGAATCTGCTCTTCCTTCCTTCCTTCCTCCCTTGCTTGCTTGCTTGCTTGCTTGCTTGCTTGCTTGCTTGCTTGCTTGCTTGCTTGCTTGCTTGCTTGCTTGCTTGCTTGCTTGCTTGCTTGCTTGCTTGCTTGCTTGCTTGCTTGCTTCCATCCTTCCTCCCTTCCTTTTTATCCTCCTTCCTTCTTTCCTTCTTCATTCCTTCCTTCCTTCTGCTTTCCCTCCTTCCATCTTGCCTTCCTCTGATCCCTGAACTAAGACATGAAAAGATTTTCTTAATCAGTATCTATTCTTTTTTTCAGGTAGCTCTTATTGCAATTATGGCCCAGATTGGTTCATATGTCCCTGCTGAAAACACAGAACTAACACCACTCGATGCAATTCATACCAGGTACGTCACGAATTGAGAAGATTCCCCGACTCCACATCGAAATCCTGCATGGAAATGTTTGATAAATAGCGCTCTCAATGAATCAATTTTGTCCTTCAAATTTCCATGATACTGTCGAATTCGTATGAAATGTTGAAGAAGAAATACGAAGATTTTGAAGTATAATCATGATCCTGAAAACACATCGACTTAAGATCTTTATTTCATCGCTTATATTAAGTTCTTATTTGTATTATGTTCTTATTAAGAATGGGAGCTTCAGACAACATCTATAAAGGGAGAAGTACGTTCATGGTAGAACTGGAGGTCAGTTATAAAATCGTTGAAAACTAGATTCAGTTTTGGTCTGTCGTTTCGTATTCTTACATATCTGTATTTTCTAACCATCTCCAGGAGGCGTCTAACATTCTACACCAGGCCACATCTCGTTCTCTGGTCATTCTGGACGAGTTGGGAAGAGGCACGAGTACACACGATGGTATAGCAGTGGCGTATGCAACTCTCCAACACATTGTCTCAAAGGTAAATAAAATTCAAAAAAATAAATTACTTTTTTTATAGTGGAATTCAAATTCAGTAACTTAATGATACTGGTTTCCAATTTGGCCCACTGTCTCTCACACACACTACCACTACACTATATATTCTATGCACACAACTCAACTCACATGTTGATTTTTACGGAGGGAGGAAACCGGAGTACCCGGAGAAAACCCTCGTGGCACAGGAGAGAACAACACATCAAACAAACTCAACTCACATATGATCTGACCCGAGCCGGGGCTCGAACTCGGACCACAGCGGTGAGAGGCGAGCGGTAAACCACTACGCCACCCATGCCAACAATGCTTTGCGCGCCTAAATTCGGAATCGCCTGGTCACAAAGCCTGATTTTTTCGTGTTTTTCTTCAAAGGTTGGCTGCTTGACACTTTTTGTGACTCATTACCCCAACCTCGCTGAGATCGAAAAATCCTTCCCTCTCCACGTGACTAACAGTCACATGGCTTTTATGACGTCAAACGATGGTTCCTCAGGAGACTCCGTTCAAGACGACCGCAATCTTAACAACTCGAGCCCTGCAGTGACGTTTCTGTATAGGCTTGTTCAAGGTGTCGCTCAACGAAGTTATGGACTTAATGTAGCCCGACTCGCGGGAATCCCTGGGGATATTCTCGAGAAAGCGACCACGAAATCTCATGAATTAGAAATTGAAGTGACAAGTAAGAGGTGAGGAAATTGTATCTACTGATCGGGGATAGTCCACGATATCTTAAAATTCAGACTTGATCGCGAGGTACTTCATGTAAGGTACAAACACGTGGATCACCAAATACATTTATTGGTAGGAATAAAATAATGCACCATATATGACGTTCCTACCGTTCGACAATGATAAGAAAATAATATATAAAATATAATCGAATCGCATGCATGCACTACTGCTGCACGACCCGTGTTTACACAAACTATAATCTTTCTCTTTGTTTGTGGTACCTAATCATTGTGACATGATTTTTACTGTTTTTTCTTTTAGATGGAGACGACGACTGTTTGAGAAGATTTGGCTATCGGCAAGTGCGAGTGATTTGAAAAAAAACAGCAAGTAAACCACAAGTAAATATGCTTGAACGACATTTTCTTGTTTCGGGGGGAGGGAAGGCAAAGCTTTGATTCAGTTTCGTGTTGAGTTACATGGAAGTTATTACAGGGACGCGGGACCGAAATTGTTACCTTTGTGTGTGTGTGTCCTGTACTTTGCTAGAACATAAAGGCAGATGAAAAAAATTCTCGAATTTTCTAAAAATCTTCGGAAAAAAAGCAGTTATCCGGCATAAAACACATACATTTACTATAATACACTGACACAAAAACCAAGCTTGGGGTCCCTGTGGTATAAAGATAAAAGATAAATTCAAAAGATAAACCACAGGCTAACCATTCTGATAAAACTAATACCTGAATATGTATAGAGTAATAGAGCGTAAATACTAAATCCATGAAATATAATCAAAATTGTATGTGTGTGTGTTTTATGTAGCTAGCTATAAATGATGGTGATAATAATGATAATAATAATAACAATAATAATAATAATAATAATAATAATAATAATAATGTAATTAAGAAATATAAAACGGCGCGCGTGTCTATATACTGTGATATAAACACGCTGGGAGCTGTAGAGCAAGAGAGAAGTCGTAGAGAAACACGAGGCGTAGCCGAGTGTTTCTTAGACTTCTCGAGTGCTCTACAGAGTTATCATCTCAGTGGTAAGAGTCAGTGGCTCCAAGAAGTCAGTTAAATAAATTAAGAATTCACATATTAATTGTAATTAAATCTTTAGTCAATGATAGTAAATAAAGTATAGATGATAAGTAAAATGAATATGATGTTATCAATACCAAAGGTTAGATCGTTTTATTGCATGAGGTCACTGAAGTTGGTCAATTTGAGGTCATAAAATTAGCATAATTACCCGTTCCGACTAAAATCCTTATTTCTCGAAAACAAAATAATACTTTCGAAAATCAAACACACCACGATGATTGGGACATAATGGGCTATCAATCCTGAAAGTTTGAGGGAAATCGATTTTTTTTGGGTTTTTGCTGACATGTGCTCTTGATTTTGGATTAGACTCGACTTTATTGTTCTATTGTACAGCTCTATTGTACAGCTCTATTGTACAGCTCTATTGTACATGGATTATTTGAGGTGACGAGTTTTCACTTAAGCAAGCCTGGTTTTCCGTAATAGAATCGGTGCTGTCGACACGGCTTAAAAACCGCTGCGCATGCGCGAAATTGTACAAAACAAGATGGCGGACACGAAAGATTTTCCCCGGCTGCAAAACCTCTGACTTTGTAAGGCCACCAGCGTTTTATTTTGACCGTAATTTCATGTCTTACTGAAGGAGAATAATTACCAATATCTATTTTGACTATCCAGGTTCTTTAGAAGGTCATCGAAAAATTAAACGACGGGATAAATTATTCTGTAGTTCGACAACAAAATCACAAATCATCGAAAATACTGACTGAAGTCCCCTTCGTGTTTTTGAATTTATAAGGTCAGGACAACATATATAAGCTTGAGATTTTAATATATTGCTTATTATTTGCCATTACACAAAATATCAAATGAGCTCTTTATTCTGAGTTTGAGCTCTTGAGTAATTTCTGTTTCATTAAGTAAATTTTTCATGGCTGAGATTATCCGATAAAATTCAAGAACTAACGATCATCAATCCTGCTATTTTCTTGCTAACACACCTGTCCAAAATCCTCCAAAGCGATTCAATATTAAACAATATGATAGCAGTTCCTTAATTTAAAATCCGAATACAATCAACTGTTATAAAAAGATTACTATAGCTTTAACCTGTTCTGCATCATGTGTTAGAAGCAAGGGTTAATATGATGCCATGAATTTAGAACAATCACAAACTAAATCAATAATTTACATACATAGCTAATTCCTTTTTGCATTTTCACTAAAATATTTCATCCTCATACTCATTTATAGGAGCATTTCAGTCATACAGTAGGTCTAGTTTCCTTTTCTTAGGGAGGGTTCATAATTTATCCAGATTGGGGGGGGGGGGGGGGTCATGATTTTTCTAGAGTAGTTTCTTTTTTGGTGGTGGTGGTGGGGGAGGGAAGGCCCATGGAAATTTTCCCAAAAATTAGAACAAGGTATAAGAGGGGGGGGGGGGGGGAGCATCAAAAAAATTCAGTTAAAGAGGTTATTTGTTTTCATTATCAGTTCTGATACATCACAAATTTTTAAGAACATAGATCTCAGAGAAAACTGAGAAAACTATGTTTGGCAAAAGTATTCAGACTCAGGCAAAGGTGGGGATAAAAAGGGAATAGAGAAAAAATAGGATAAAAGTATAATCAGGGTGCATGTGTGTCTGTGGAGAGGGGTAATATTATGAAAAAAATTAATAAAATCATTTTGATGTTGTGAATGCAATAAATGTGAAGATAAAATACAGTAGTGGGAGAGTGATGAAGGGGGAGGAAGGGTGCATGGTATGTGGGCAGAAGCATTTGGTCGTGCTAGACGTATAAAATGGTAATGGTATAATGTAGATTGATACCAATGGTGCAATAAATAGTACTTAGTAGATTTTTTTGAAAATAAAATTTATCATTTATCATGATACAAATGTCATAGTCTAATGCAAAATGTTGAGACTCAAAAAATGCTTGAATCAGCCATTTTAGACTGAGGTTTAGTTAAACAGGATAGTGGGAAGAGGGGGTCATGGTATTTCACCATAGTTTCAGAATATCTCATGGGGGGGGGGGGGGGGGCAGAAAAAATTCACTTATGACATCAGGGGGGCTTCCATAAAATATAAGGGAAAAACATTAAAATTGTCATAGCCCCCCATCTACATAAACTATGAATCCCGGCCCAACCCCTTCAGCCTGTTGTGAAAAGAGTATATCAGTGTATGTCACTCTCTTTTTCTCTATTTATTCCATATAATATCATTGTTCTGATAGAAATATAATGAATGAAACACAGTTGCCTGACTTCTGTAGTTTATCAATAAACTATTCCAAAAGAGCTTTCAACATTTTTTTAGTTCCAAAAAAAAAGCAGCATTTTCAGTATTAGAAACTGAAAAGATTTAAAAAAAGGAATTAATGACTGGTTATTCTATTTCCTGAAAGGCATACGCAGTGTTACAATATTTATGCTTTCAACAAAAGTGTGACCAGGATAAGTTTACAACTATCTTATCATCTTATCTACTAAACTAGTGTCGGTATCAAATGAGGTATACTCATAAAGCAATGTAAAGGATATATACTATCATAAATGGGTTGTTTCAAGTAAAACTTACATGAACTGAACCCCTTCTAAGGCTTCATGCATCATAAGGGACTTACAGTATATTCCTTTAATATATTTATACATTTCTTGTATGATTGGTAGATGAAAAGTCTATCTACTTTGGGTCTAAACTTCCATAACATGGGCTTTCTACTGTGTGTGTCTGTGTGAGTCAAAATAATGAAGGATATATTATTCATGAGCTATTCACAGAAATGAGGAAAACTAAGACTTTTCTATTTTTAATGTTTTTGCTAGTACTTATCTAGGGGAGTATCTGATTATAACAAGCTTTGGACACAATTTTTGACCTTGACAAGTACTGAATAGAGAAAAAACACTGTATGCAGAGTTGGCATTGACTTAAGTATAAAAACCTTTGTTTTCGAATGATAACCCACAGTTATTATACACTAGTTCACTTCAATGCTTCCAGTTCACAACTACAGCAGTTCCCACTTTACAAGAGAGATTCTCCCATTTACAATAGACATAATATGAGTTTTTCATTGATATTATAATATCAAAATGACATCAAAGCAAAATAGCTGCTGTAGCATCGTGTTGCTAATCATGAAAAGCCTCTCTTTCCTGCTGCATATTTTTTTGAAACTTTTCATGTCTGCTTTCGAAAATTCAAATATGTCTTGAAACCATTTAAAGCTGGTTGAATAACCAGTGTCCCCATTTCCCCCCCGAGAAACAACCGAAAGGAAGAATTATCAAGGATTCTATCACATGTACACAATATTGAAATTGGAGCAAGTACCAGAATTTATACAGTATAGCGACTGTTGAAAGTATTTTACATAATATTCGGGGTTTAGCATGCTCATCTCTAGCTTTTATTACGAATTTTAAAACTGACAGCATCCATGACTATATTTACTTGATTATCTTGACAATCAATCAGCATTTGAAGTTCAGAATCCCGAAATAGAATTGGAACAAGAAAGCAATAATTGTATTTTTTATCGAAGTATCTGCACTTTGACGACTTCTTTTTTTCCGAATCAGACAGAAAACTTGACAATTCACCATTCACATAACATCGTGATGCTTATCTGTCTCCTTTTCTTGATCATCTACTAACTATAATCCATCCATATGAGAAAAAAACTGCAATTTTTGGAAGAAAAAGTGCTCGACAATAATTCGGTATATACTTCATGTCAACATGCCATATAGTCGCCCATACATATAGTCGCCAACTTATACTCGCTCGTCCACATAGTATCCCGGCCCTGATCAACTGTCCCTGGCCCTGACCAACTGTCCCTAGTTGTGATCAACTGTCCCTAGCCGTGATCAACTGTCCCTAGCCCCTATCAACTGTCCCTGGCCCTGATCAACTGTCCCTAGCTGTGATCAGCTGTCCCTAGCTGTGATCAACTGTCCCTAACTGTGATCAACTGTCCCTAGCCCTGATCAACTGTCCCTAGTTGTGATCAACTGTCCCTAGCCGTGATCAACTGTCCCTAACTGTGATCAACTGTCCCTAGTTGTGATCAACTGTCCCTAGTTGTGATCAACTGTCCCTGGCCCTGATCAACTGTCCCTAGCCCCTATCAGCTGTCCCTAGCTGTGATCAACTGTCCCTAGCCCTGATCAACTGTCCCTAACTGTGATCAACTGTCCCTAGCTGTGATCAACTGTCCCTAGCCCTGATCAACTGTCCCTAGCCCTGATCAACTGTCCCTAGCCCTGATCAACTGTCCCTAGCCCTGATCAACTGTCCCTAGCCCTGATCAACTGTTCCTAGCCCTGATCAACTGTCCCTAGTTGTGATCAACTGTCCCTAGTTGTGATCAATTGTCCCTAGCTGTGATCAACTGTCCCTAGCTGTGATCAGTTGTCCCTAACTGTGTCACATCACGACATGTCATGGCATCTCTCTTCGATTAACATTAAATGTTCGATAAACATCAAATTTTGGTAAGGAATTATAAATTTGGCGCAACCTGATTAGCTAAAAATTGCAAAGATGTTGCAAGCTATATATGTTACAGCTATGTTTACACAATGAAATTGTTGTGTGCACAATGTTGGAAGAGTAAAGCTTGATTCAATTCTAGAATTAAAACCATGAAAGAAATACAAAATTGTTAATAACAAATAGTAGCTCCTTAGCGAGTTACAGTTACTATCACCTAACCAGAACAGTCTCTACACAAAGAATAATTAAAGTGGTATCTTGTGTACATATATCTTTGTGTAATGAATGTTCAGGTTGAGTGATAAGCAACTGTTTGTCTATAAATAGTGACTTTTTGTTATTAACAACTTTCTATTCCTTTCATGGTTTTAATGTGTTCGCACTCAAATATTTGTAGTCTGAACTAGCGTCTGAGATGAAAATGGTATAGATATGGTTTAGCTTATATATATAGGTTTCCTTGCCTTATGTATGTTTTGTTTCTGATTCCTGAGATGGCATATTAATATATAGAAAAAGATGCAAAGGAATTCACAAACAATCCGCTTCTTCTCAAATATATATACATGTATAATTCCTAGTGTCAATAACATTACATTGTTGTACAACTCTGTCACAAGCAGCTCGCATAGTACAGCAAGAAATCAAATGCAAACGAAAAGACCACAGCACAGGTCATATGGCCAAACTGCTATATTCTAATCAGAATAATAAGGAATATATTGAATTAATATAGACAATGAATTTGCCTCTTGGTCCTTAGGATAAACAAGTTATTAACTTAATTTTTTTCCTATTTAAGAACTGATAATATATATATATATATATATATATGCACTAATACAGCTGCATATGGCAATTGTTTTTCTTTTCTCTCTTTGAAATAATTAGGTATAGCAGTAAATTAAAGCTGGAATACACCTTTCAGTATTAATGATGCTTTTAGCTACTTGACGAAACTCCATGGCTATAACTAAATACTCTTTGGCATATGGAAAGCTTTAAGCATTATAATTTGATTCCCATTTTGTTTAATATATTTTGACCCACTATCTGATGTTAACTGCATGGAGAGTGCATGGTTGAATTGTAATTTTCTTCTTAATCTTAGTTTTCATATATCGATACTGATCTAATTTTCAATGAAATGACACAACCATACTTGTTATAATTACATGCAAGGACCTTGTTTATTGCTAATATCCTAATTATTTAACAGAATAACATTAATTTACTACATTTTTGTGTAAGGAAATTAGGCATTTTAATTGTCCTCTGGTTTTTTGTTATGCAAATGTTATTGTTTGTTGACTATAATATATAGGTATTCAATAATTCAATAAGAGCTAGCGCTAATAAATAATTTTAAATGAGTATAGGAGTTAAATTAACTAAAAAGTTAAGACGTTTATTAAAGTTAGTTTTTGAAGCTGAATAAACTATCAGGATAATTAAAGTGTTTAAAATGTCTGGTTCCTATTTATTTCTTTAAGTGTGCAGCTGTATAATATATGTGGGACTTTATATTATATGACTAAGTTCCCAGCTAATTACGAATGCAAGATTTATATAACTGTATATCGTCCCAGGTTTATATCTTAATATATTAACCTAATTAATGAGCAGTTTACATGTTGTCCCCACCCTAGCTCCCTTAGTTGATCTGTTAGAATTTTCTAGCACATCTAGGAACAGCTGATCACAGCTAGGGACAGTTGATCAGGGCTAGGGACAGTTGATCACAGTTAGGGACAGTTGAACACGGCTAGGGACAGTTGATCACGGCTAGGGACAGTTGATCACGGCTAGGGACAGTTGATCACAACTAGGGACAGTTGATCACAACTAGGGACAGTTGATCACAACTAGGGACAGTTGATCACGGCTAGGGACAGTTGATCACAACTAGGGACAGTTGATCACAACTAGGGACAGTTGATCACAACTAGGGACAGTTGATCACAACTAGGGACAGTTGATCACAGTTAGGGACAGTTGATCACGGCTAGGGACAGTTGATCACAACTAGGGACAGTTGATCAGGGCTAGGGACAGTTGATCACAGTTAGGGACAGTTGATCACGGCTAGGGACAGTTGATCAGGGCTAGGGACAGTTGATCAGGGCTAGGGACAGTTGATCACAACTAGGGACAGTTGTTCACAGCTAGGGACAGCTGATCACAGCTAGGGACAGCTGATCACAGCTAGGGACAGCTGATCACAGCTAGGGACAGCTGATAGGGGCTAGGGACAGTTGATCAGGGCCAGGGACAGTTGATAGGGGCTAGGGACAGTTGATCACGGCTAGGGACAGTTGATCACAACTAGGGACAGTTGGTCAGGGCCAGGGACAGTTGATCAGGGCCGGGATACTATGTGGACGAGCGAGTATAAGTTGGCGACTATATGTATGGGCGACTATATGTATGGGCGACTATATGTATGGGCGACTATATGGTATGTTGGCATGAAGTATATACCAATAATTCATCCTCGTCCGCCAATTTGTACTGACGCCTGCGGTAAATTCAGCGGAAAACCACAATGCGCACCCTCAGTTAATATTAACATTAGCCAATCAGCGGTTTTTAAGCCGTGTCGGTGCTGTCCTTATGGTCAAGACCTCATTCAACGCAGCAAATGTTTTAAACTATTTATCCGCAATCCCCTCTCCGGTTTGTAACGTTTGAAGTCATGGCCGTGTCAAGACCAATTATCTCACTTGAAAAGGCCATTTATCTTGCCTCGAAGCTGTTTTCATTTCAAAGTTCGAACACCTCGGTTGTGACGGAGCTAAAGAGCTACGAGGACAGAAATTTTCTTTTGAAAGGTCAGATCACGTCTGGTAAAGCAGAAATGCATGAGACGGCATATGTTTTGAAAGTTTTAAATCCAGTAGCGTCTCGCAAAATTGGATACCTCACTCTTACTACAAAAATTCTATTGTTCTTGAATGAAAAAGGAATTCAATGCCCTCTTCCACAGCCATCGATTTCTGGCAAATACATTGTTTGGTGTCGCTTTCCTAAGATAGGGCGACGTAAAAAAGCTGGCACGTCGACATCCACTGAAGAAGAGGAAATTGTGGATGGGACAGAGCTTGTCTCGTACGAGCAGTGCAATTATGACGATGATAACACTGTCGTTTACGCGATACAACTATTTACTTTCCTGCCCGGCGAGCTACTCGGTGATGTGAAGTTCAATGCAGATGTGATGTATGATTTTGGGCTCGAAATTGGGAAACTGCACAAGATTTTGAAGGTAAGAAACTAATGATTTTCTTGTCAGTTAAACGTAATTCATGGTTCAATGATCCTTTATTTAAGCCACTTCACGGTTTCGTCCGCCATCTTGAAATTGGGGCAAACGCGGCAAAATATATAGAAATCTGGATCACTTTGACTTCCCGTAACTCCGCTCATTTTTAATGGATTTTCAAAATTTAAACTTCAATTATCAGCAGCCATGTATACCAGTTGTCGGACTGAAAATAAAACCAATGTAGGTCTTTTAACTAGTTTTGCGACTCATCATATTTTTACAATTTTTTCATATTCACGTGCCCATCGTTTTATTATGAAAACAAACATCTTATTTTCTCAATTTAAAGCTTTCCATTTTCCATCATATTTAGAGGTATAAGTAACAAAGAAAATATCTTTTCAAAAAAGTTTAAATCTTGAAAATCCATTAAGATTGAGCGGAGTTACGGGAAGTCAAAGTGATCCAGATTTCAATATATTTTGCCGCGTTTGCCCCAATTTCAAGATGGCGGACGAAACCGTGCAGTGGCTTACAGTCAACGAACCTCACGCATGAACACGCATCTTCGATTATTCAAATAAAAGTTGAATATTCATTTCGAATATTCGATTATTGAAAGTAAATATTCAGACTTAGAATTAAATATTGAAATATCAAATTGAAGAATTTAATATTTATTTCTTTGATCATAAATATTTTCGTAAGTTAGAAATATTTTGCAATATTTGGATGATTTTTTTTTTGTATAATTTTATCACTTCTTAGCGGCGTCACGTCCGACTAATCACTTCGTAACCGTTTATACGGTGCTTTTAGACTCGTACTTTTAGACAGATACGCTATGGCAAAAAATTGCATGGGAGGGTTTTATTACCCAGGAAGACCCCTTCCAAACCATGTAAGGGAAGAAATAATTGATATGTACAATGGCCACAAGGGCATATCCGAAATTTCAAAAAAGCTGAAAATTTCAAAGGGATCTGTTGACAAAGTTCTCAAGCATTACGCAAATCATGGAACGATTCAACCATTCTGTTGTGGTGGTAGAAACCCTACTTTGGTAACAGATGACGTTTTACACATAATAGAAATATACAAACTTCAAAAACCAAGCGTTACTGGAGTTGAGATTCGTCAAAGATTAATTCAAGAAGGCATTTTCACCGCTGCTAACGCGCCAACTGTCAGACAAATTCAGAAAGTTGTTAACCAAAAGTTGGGAATGACTTACAAGAAGATTACAAGCATTCCCAGTGAATACATTACTCCGGCAAACATAGCCAAGGTTAATGATTATTTAGATCTCACATCAAGGCTTGATGAAAACACCTTTCATTTCTTTGACGAGTCATCTGTTATTGTCACGACTGGGAATAGAAAATACGGAAGTGCATACCGCGGTAAACCGGCTATTGAAGTCCAAAGATACGCGTCAAATGCGAATTATACAGTAAACTTACTTCATAGTATGACTGGAGTGGACCACTTTAATATACTTCAAGGTCCATCTAACGGTCAAGAGATGGTCAACTTTTTTTATGACGTTTTAAACATGCAACGTAATGATGGTACATGGATCTTTTTGCCGGGCGATTGTGTAATAATGGACAATTGCGGCTTTCACCACGGACGGCTTACAGAGCGTACATTGCGTGGCATCCTTCAAACTCGAGGAGTCCAACTAATTTTCCAACCGCCTTATTCCCCCCATCTCAACACCTGTGAGTATTGCTTTAGGCAAATGAAAGCTGGGCTACGACAAAACGAGCAATATGCAATAGAACAAACCGAGTTGGCCATCAACGACTCCGTCAATAGAATAAACGCTGTGCACTCAATGAGATACTTTAGACACTGTGGTTATTTGATTTAATTGTATAACTCAACTAAGCAGTATGTTAACATCAGATTATAGCCAAGTTGTTGAACTTCAGATATGGGAAGTCTAATAGAGATGAACGAAAATTCATCATTATAGATCATGTGAAGTCTTGTAGCAATATTATAAGATTCTTCGTTTCCATGAGTAAAATACAAACGCAAGTACAAGCACGTAAATTTGCCTTATAAAAAAACGTTCTAAAATGTATTCATATCGAGTGTTACAAGAATATATCTAGCAAGTAATTGTTTTAAAACGGATACGAGCAAAACGGCCCAAAAACAAGAATATCTGGCTACTTATATATAGATGTGCGGAGACCGCGAGAAAGTAAACAGGAACGTGTAATAAAGTATCAACAATCTAAACATTTTTCACTAAAGTCTTTCTCGACAACTCTTATATGTAAATAGTCACATTTCATTGTTTTCTTTGATTATTCTTTATAATGATCATATTTTCTACTCATCTGTACTAGCACATCGGCGGCTTCCTTAGTGTTCGCGGTGTAGACACCAAAGCTGTCTGAGAAGAGTGTTAGACTGTCATCGAATGTCATTTCTCTCCTAGCAGATTTAGCTGGACTAGGCGAAATAGTATTTATAGAAGAGGAGTGAGAATGCCTTGAGGAACTTAGGATACTCTGTTTTGGGGTAGAGCTGGCCACAGGACTATGGTATGACGATTTGCTGGTATAATGTGTTGTCGGTGGACTGTAACTGGTTCTTGAACTCAATGATCGATAGTTATTAGTGTTTGTAGACCTCGGACTAAAATGTTCTACAGTGCTGTAACTTGTTCTGGTACTAGATGATGATTGCGGGACGTGCTCTTTTGCATTCCTCATGCTAAAATGTGCTGAAGGGCTATGACTGGTTCTTGTATGAGATGATCGTGGAGGGGACCTGGTATATTGTTGACGTAAATTTCTCCTCCATTGGAAACCCTTATCGCGATCAGAATTTCTTCTTTTCTGTGGTGAGATATTTGACTTTGAAGGATAGCTCTTCGTACTTTGACTACAGGATGATTGACCGTGTCGATATTGGGGAAATTCCCTTGTCGGCGATTTTACTTCATAAGACGATTTCAGACGATTGCCTTCTTCTTTCTTTTTTCTGATTGCTTCCTCTAAGTTCATGTCAGAACCAGGCACAATGTGATTACAGGCAGCCGCTAGTACCCGCAGGTCATTTTCAAGAGTTTGTCGGTTTGAGTACTTTATTGGATCAACAGACATTAACTTTGGACGCATTATACTGAAAAAGTTCGCCTTTGTTCGTCCTTTTATCAAGGTAAGAGACTCCAACTCGTCTTGCTTGTCTTTAAGTTTTTTGGTTAGATTTTTTATTTTCTGTTTTGCTTTATTTATTTCCTGCTTCTGATCCGGATGCATCGACAGGACGCCACACTCATTGAAACCAGTACAGGCTGGCATATCACATGGTTTAGAAACTTTATGTCCCTTAAAGTGACAGTTCTTACATGTAAAGTTAGCTCTGCCGTGCCACGGACGGGATGCTGGAGCCTGTTCTAGTGATTCCAGTAAAGCTTTTGCTAATTGTAGATCATCTTCTGCGTTTTCCACTTCATATTTCGCGTGTTTGATTGTTTTCTCAAATGGTTTGTTTTCATCGGTGCTGTCCGATGAACCTGATAGTTTAGCTTTTACTGAGGCATTGGAATTTGCTGAGTTTGGTCTTATACTCGGGCTTATGATGCTTTTTGAATCCTCCGTCTGTGACACCTTTTGAATCAAGAATGCAAAACTATCTTTGCCATCTTCCACAACACATTTATCAAGGGATGTACTGTGTTCTTGTTTTGAACTAACTGGCATTTCACATCTTAGAAATCGAAAATTATCTGGAAGTAGTTCTCCAATTTCTGTCGTTAAATCGTTTCTTACTTCAGATAACACTTTTTTTTGATAAGTAACTTCCCTTTCAACGAAGCCAATACATTTGTCAACCAACTTAACTTTATAAATTGCACTAGTCGACGCCATTGCGAGGAGCTAAAGTAGACTGAATGCAGACAGTCGATAGACTACGTGATCATTTCACACGGCAAATGTCGCGACTACACGCGCGAATGTCTGGCATGGTGCTTTTAAAAATTGAGAATTTTCCAATAGATAAAAAAGTAAAAAAAACTCATTTACTGTAATGTAAAAACGTTTTTTTAAATTCTTTTCTACATTTATCAAATAATAAAATAAACAATCATTTATTACTTTCAAGATTCGATTAATGATATTAAATCTACGAATATTCGTTTGAATAATTGAATGTTTATTTCAAGATTGCAATATTCCGAGTGTGAGTGTTCATGCGTGACGTTCGTTGACTGTAAGTGTTATGCCCCACAGGCTCAACGATTTAGTTGGATTAGAGATTAAGAATCTCGTTTACGGCAAACGTGAAACGTCAGTTGACCAGTGAAAGGTTCTTTAAAATTAGTAAAAAGGGATCGCAAAAATCTCCAAGTCGTAGATAAACAAAATAATATTTCTTTTTGTTAAGAAAGTTTGCAAAAGGTAAAGCGAAATACAGGAAAACGAAGAAAACTTGGTCACGTTTGCCGTTTGCGAGAGAGAAAACGCGAATCTTAAGCTCTCGGCACTTTCACAAGTACCTGTGAGTGGCGGGAGATTCAAATACAGACAAAATGGATGAAACTCTGTTACCAGTGCATCTTCAACGCGGTTTTTAGCATTTCTTTGAAAACAAATTCATGACATACATACGGCTTTTGGAAGATTAAGCTTCAAACAATCACATAGAGCTTTTTATTCTGTCTAAATCTCAAAAAACCTACTACCTTGGCAATGACAATCTTAGGGACTTTCAAGTGTATTTTATGGAGAAAAACCCAAATCTCTAATATTCATGGCTCTGTATCTCTTAAATTTAAAGGCGCGACGACAACATACACACGGCTTCTTGTAGGTCTTGAAATGTACTTTAAAATGATACTTGAATTGTTAAAAAGGGCTGAAAAAACCTACTACCTTCTGGAAAAAAGCTAAGAAATGTCACTTTAAAAATTATTTTGAGAGGATTATGCTGATTAGTTCGACAACAACCGCTCGCTCCCGCTTACTGATCCATTGTTAGTTAATAGAGTACCGAAGTGATGACGTCATAAAAATGATTTTCGACTGTATTATAATTTTGATCTTCAATTTCGATAGAACATCAAGAAAGACGTTAACACGCCAAATTTCATGGGAATTAGTTAAAAAGCAACGGAGATATGGCGTTTTGAATATATAATTTCCCCATACAAATCACTGTATTTTCGGCCTGGTGCTTTAAAACGTTTATCACTTCTTAGCGGCGTCACGTCCGACTAATCACTTCGTAACCGTTTATACGGTGCTTTTAGACTCGTGCTTTTAGACAGATACGCTATGGCAAAAAATTGCATGGGAGGGTTTTATTACCCAGGAAGACCCCTTCCAAAGCATGTAAGGGAAGAAATAATTGATATGTACAATGGCCACAAGGGCATATCCGAAATTTCAAAAAAGCTGAAAATTTCAAAGGGATCTGTTGACAAAGTTCTCAAGCATTACGCAAATCATGGAACGATTCAACCATTCTGTTGTGGTGGTAGAAACCCTACTTTGGTAACAGATGACGTTTTACACATAATAGAAATATACAAACTTCAAAAACCAAGCGTTACTGGAGTTGAGATTCGTCAAAGATTAATTCAAGAAGGCATTTTCACCGCTGCTAACGCGCCAACTGTCAGACAAATTCAGAAAGTTGTTAACCAAAAGTTGGGAATGACTTACAAGAAGATTACAAGCATTCCCAGTGAATACATTACTCCGGCAAACATAGCCAAGGTTAATGATTATTTAGATCTCACATCAAGGCTTGATGAAAACACCTTTCATTTCTTTGACGAGTCATCTGTTATTGTCACGACTGGGAATAGAAAATACGGAAGTGCATACCGCGGTAAACCGGCTATTGAAGTCCAAAGATACGCGTCAAATGCGAATTATACAGTAAACTTACTTCATAGTATGACTGGAGTGGACCACTTTAATATACTTCAAGGTCCATCTAACGGTCAAGAGATGGTCAACTTTTTTTATGACGTTTTAAACATGCAACGTAATGATGGTACATGGATCTTTTTGCCGGGCGATTGTGTAATAATGGACAATTGCGGCTTTCACCACGGACGGCTTACAGAGCGTACATTGCGTGGCATCCTTCAAACTCGAGGAGTCCAACTAATTTTCCAACCGCCTTATTCCCCCCATCTCAACACCTGTGAGTATTGCTTTAGGCAAATGAAAGCTGGGCTACGACAAAACGAGCAATATGCAATAGAACAAACCGAGTTGGCCATCAACGACTCCGTCAATAGAATAAACGCTGTGCACTCAATGAGATACTTTAGACACTGTGGTTATTTGATTTAATTGTATAACTCAACTAAGCAGTATGTTAACATCAGATTATAGCCAAGTTGTTGAACTTCAGATATGGGAAGTCTAATAGAGATGAACGAAAATTCATCATTATAGATCATGTGAAGTCTTGTAGCAATATTATAAGATTCTTCGTTTCCATGAGTAAAATACAAACGCAAGTACAAGCACGTAAATTTGCCTTATAAAAAAACGTTCTAAAATGTATTCATATCGAGTGTTACAAGAATATATCTAGCAAGTAATTGTTTTAAAACGGATACGAGCAAAACGGCCCAAAAACAAGAATATCTGGCTACTTATATATAGATGTGCGGAGACCGCGAGAAAGTAAACAGGAACGTGTAATAAAGTATCAACAATCTAAACATTTTTCACTAAAGTCTTTCTCGACAACTCTTATATGTAAATAGTCACATTTCATTGTTTTCTTTGATTATTCTTTATAATGATCATATTTTCTACTCATCTGTACTAGCACATCGGCGGCTTCCTTAGTGTTCGCGGTGTAGACACCAAAGCTGTCTGAGAAGAGTGTTAGACTGTCATCGAATGTCATTTCTCTCCTAGCAGATTTAGCTGGACTAGGCGAAATAGTATTTATAGAAGAGGAGTGAGAATGCCTTGAGGAACTTAGGATACTCTGTTTTGGGGTAGAGCTGGCCACAGGACTATGGTATGACGATTTGCTGGTATAATGTGTTGTCGGTGGACTGTAACTGGTTCTTGAACTCAATGATCGATAGTTATTAGTGTTTGTAGACCTCGGACTAAAATGTTCTACAGTGCTGTAACTTGTTCTGGTACTAGATGATGATTGCGGGACGTGCTCTTTTGCATTCCTCATGCTAAAATGTGCTGAAGGGCTATGACTGGTTCTTGTATGAGATGATCGTGGAGGGGACCTGGTATATTGTTGACGTAAATTTCTCCTCCATTGGAAACCCTTATCGCGATCAGAATTTCTTCTTTTCTGTGGTGAGATATTTGACTTTGAAGGATAGCTCTTCGTACTTTGACTACAGGATGATTGACCGTGTCGATATTGGGGAAATTCCCTTGTCGGCGATTTTACTTCATAAGACGATTTCAGACGATTGCCTTCTTCTTTCTTTTTTCTGATTGCTTCCTCTAAGTTCATGTCAGAACCAGGCACAATGTGATTACAGGCAGCCGCTAGTACCCGCAGGTCATTTTCAAGAGTTTGTCGGTTTGAGTACTTTATTGGATCAACAGACATTAACTTTGGACGCATTATACTGAAAAAGTTCGCCTTTGTTCGTCCTTTTATCAAGGTAAGAGACTCCAACTCGTCTTGCTTGTCTTTAAGTTTTTTGGTTAGATTTTTTATTTTCTGTTTTGCTTTATTTATTTCCTGCTTCTGATCCGGATGCATCGACAGGACGCCACACTCATTGAAACCAGTACAGGCTGGCATATCACATGGTTTAGAAACTTTATGTCCCTTAAAGTGACAGTTCTTACATGTAAAGTTAGCTCTGCCGTGCCACGGACGGGATGCTGGAGCCTGTTCTAGTGATTCCAGTAAAGCTTTTGCTAATTGTAGATCATCTTCTGCGTTTTCCACTTCATATTTCGCGTGTTTGATTGTTTTCTCAAATGGTTTGTTTTCATCGGTGCTGTCCGATGAACCTGATAGTTTAGCTTTTACTGAGGCATTGGAATTTGCTGAGTTTGGTCTTATACTCGGGCTTATGATGCTTTTTGAATCCTCCGTCTGTGACACCTTTTGAATCAAGAATGCAAAACTATCTTTGCCATCTTCCACAACACATTTATCAAGGGATGTACTGTGTTCTTGTTTTGAACTAACTGGCATTTCACATCTTAGAAATCGAAAATTATCTGGAAGTAGTTCTCCAATTTCTGTCGTTAAATCGTTTCTTACTTCAGATAACACTTTTTTTTGATAAGTAACTTCCCTTTCAACGAAGCCAATACATTTGTCAACCAACTTAACTTTATAAATTGCACTAGTCGACGCCATTGCGAGGAGCTAAAGTAGACTGAATGCAGACAGTCGATAGACTACGTGATCATTTCACACGGCAAATGTCGCGACTACACGCGCGAATGTCTGGCATGGTGCTTTTAAAAATTGAGAATTTTCCAATAGATAAAAAAGTAAAAAAAACTCATTTACTGTAATGTAAAAACGTTTTTTTAAATTCTTTTCTACATTTATCAAATAATAAAATAAACAATCATTTATTACTTTCAAGATTCGATTAATGATATTAAATCTACGAATATTCGTTTGAATAATTGAATGTTTATTTCAAGATTGCAATATTCCGAGTGTGAGTGTTCATGCGTGACGTTCGTTGACTGTAAGTGTTATGCCCCACAGGCTCAACGATTTAGTTGGATTAGAGATTAAGAATCTCGTTTACGGCAAACGTGAAACGTCAGTTGACCAGTGAAAGGTTCTTTAAAATTAGTAAAAAGGGATCGCAAAAATCTCCAAGTCGTAGATAAACAAAATAATATTTCTTTTTGTTAAGAAAGTTTGCAAAAGGTAAAGCGAAATACAGGAAAACGAAGAAAACTTGGTCACGTTTGCCGTTTGCGAGAGAGAAAACGCGAATCTTAAGCTCTCGGCACTTTCACAAGTACCTGTGAGTGGCGGGAGATTCAAATACAGACAAAATGGATGAAACTCTGTTACCAGTGCATCTTCAACGCGGTTTTTAGCATTTCTTTGAAAACAAATTCATGACATACATACGGCTTTTGGAAGATTAAGCTTCAAACAATCACATAGAGCTTTTTATTCTGTCTAAATCTCAAAAAACCTACTACCTTGGCAATGACAATCTTAGGGACTTTCAAGTGTATTTTATGGAGAAAAACCCAAATCTCTAATATTCATGGCTCTGTATCTCTTAAATTTAAAGGCGCGACGACAACATACACACGGCTTCTTGTAGGTCTTGAAATGTACTTTAAAATGATACTTGAATTGTTAAAAAGGGCTGAAAAAACCTACTACCTTCTGGAAAAAAGCTAAGAAATGTCACTTTAAAAATTATTTTGAGAGGATTATGCTGATTAGTTCGACAACAACCGCTCGCTCCCGCTTACTGATCCATTGTTAGTTAATAGAGTACCGAAGTGATGACGTCATAAAAATGATTTTCGACTGTATTATAATTTTGATCTTCAATTTCGATAGAACATCAAGAAAGACGTTAACACGCCAAATTTCATGGGAATTAGTTAAAAAGCAACGGAGATATGGCGTTTTGAATATATAATTTCCCCATACAAATCACTGTATTTTCGGCCTGGTGCTTTAAAACGTTTATCACTTCTTAGCGGCGTCACGTCCGACTAATCACTTCGTAACCGTTTATACGGTGCTTTTAGACTCGTGCTTTTAGACAGATACGCTATGGCAAAAAATTGCATGGGAGGGTTTTATTACCCAGGAAGACCCCTTCCAAAGCATGTAAGGGAAGAAATAATTGATATGTACAATGGCCACAAGGGCATATCCGAAATTTCAAAAAAGCTGAAAATTTCAAAGGGATCTGTTGACAAAGTTCTCAAGCATTACGCAAATCATGGAACGATTCAACCATTCTGTTGTGGTGGTAGAAACCCTACTTTGGTAACAGATGACGTTTTACACATAATAGAAATATACAAACTTCAAAAACCAAGCGTTACTGGAGTTGAGATTCGTCAAAGATTAATTCAAGAAGGCATTTTCACCGCTGCTAACGCGCCAACTGTCAGACAAATTCAGAAAGTTGTTAACCAAAAGTTGGGAATGACTTACAAGAAGATTACAAGCATTCCCAGTGAATACATTACTCCGGCAAACATAGCCAAGGTTAATGATTATTTAGATCTCACATCAAGGCTTGATGAAAACACCTTTCATTTCTTTGACGAGTCATCTGTTATTGTCACGACTGGGAATAGAAAATACGGAAGTGCATACCGCGGTAAACCGGCTATTGAAGTCCAAAGATACGCGTCAAATGCGAATTATACAGTAAACTTACTTCATAGTATGACTGGAGTGGACCACTTTAATATACTTCAAGGTCCATCTAACGGTCAAGAGATGGTCAACTTTTTTTATGACGTTTTAAACATGCAACGTAATGATGGTACATGGATCTTTTTGCCGGGCGATTGTGTAATAATGGACAATTGCGGCTTTCACCACGGACGGCTTACAGAGCGTACATTGCGTGGCATCCTTCAAACTCGAGGAGTCCAACTAATTTTCCAACCGCCTTATTCCCCCCATCTCAACACCTGTGAGTATTGCTTTAGGCAAATGAAAGCTGGGCTACGACAAAACGAGCAATATGCAATAGAACAAACCGAGTTGGCCATCAACGACTCCGTCAATAGAATAAACGCTGTGCACTCAATGAGATACTTTAGACACTGTGGTTATTTGATTTAATTGTATAACTCAACTAAGCAGTATGTTAACATCAGATTATAGCCAAGTTGTTGAACTTCAGATATGGGAAGTCTAATAGAGATGAACGAAAATTCATCATTATAGATCATGTGAAGTCTTGTAGCAATATTATAAGATTCTTCGTTTCCATGAGTAAAATACAAACGCAAGTACAAGCACGTAAATTTGCCTTATAAAAAAACGTTCTAAAATGTATTCATATCGAGTGTTACAAGAATATATCTAGCAAGTAATTGTTTTAAAACGGATACGAGCAAAACGGCCCAAAAACAAGAATATCTGGCTACTTATATATAGATGTGCGGAGACCGCGAGAAAGTAAACAGGAACGTGTAATAAAGTATCAACAATCTAAACATTTTTCACTAAAGTCTTTCTCGACAACTCTTATATGTAAATAGTCACATTTCATTGTTTTCTTTGATTATTCTTTATAATGATCATATTTTCTACTCATCTGTACTAGCACATCGGCGGCTTCCTTAGTGTTCGCGGTGTAGACACCAAAGCTGTCTGAGAAGAGTGTTAGACTGTCATCGAATGTCATTTCTCTCCTAGCAGATTTAGCTGGACTAGGCGAAATAGTATTTATAGAAGAGGAGTGAGAATGCCTTGAGGAACTTAGGATACTCTGTTTTGGGGTAGAGCTGGCCACAGGACTATGGTATGACGATTTGCTGGTATAATGTGTTGTCGGTGGACTGTAACTGGTTCTTGAACTCAATGATCGATAGTTATTAGTGTTTGTAGACCTCGGACTAAAATGTTCTACAGTGCTGTAACTTGTTCTGGTACTAGATGATGATTGCGGGACGTGCTCTTTTGCATTCCTCATGCTAAAATGTGCTGAAGGGCTATGACTGGTTCTTGTATGAGATGATCGTGGAGGGGACCTGGTATATTGTTGACGTAAATTTCTCCTCCATTGGAAACCCTTATCGCGATCAGAATTTCTTCTTTTCTGTGGTGAGATATTTGACTTTGAAGGATAGCTCTTCGTACTTTGACTACAGGATGATTGACCGTGTCGATATTGGGGAAATTCCCTTGTCGGCGATTTTACTTCATAAGACGATTTCAGACGATTGCCTTCTTCTTTCTTTTTTCTGATTGCTTCCTCTAAGTTCATGTCAGAACCAGGCACAATGTGATTACAGGCAGCCGCTAGTACCCGCAGGTCATTTTCAAGAGTTTGTCGGTTTGAGTACTTTATTGGATCAACAGACATTAACTTTGGACGCATTATACTGAAAAAGTTCGCCTTTGTTCGTCCTTTTATCAAGGTAAGAGACTCCAACTCGTCTTGCTTGTCTTTAAGTTTTTTGGTTAGATTTTTTATTTTCTGTTTTGCTTTATTTATTTCCTGCTTCTGATCCGGATGCATCGACAGGACGCCACACTCATTGAAACCAGTACAGGCTGGCATATCACATGGTTTAGAAACTTTATGTCCCTTAAAGTGACAGTTCTTACATGTAAAGTTAGCTCTGCCGTGCCACGGACGGGATGCTGGAGCCTGTTCTAGTGATTCCAGTAAAGCTTTTGCTAATTGTAGATCATCTTCTGCGTTTTCCACTTCATATTTCGCGTGTTTGATTGTTTTCTCAAATGGTTTGTTTTCATCGGTGCTGTCCGATGAACCTGATAGTTTAGCTTTTACTGAGGCATTGGAATTTGCTGAGTTTGGTCTTATACTCGGGCTTATGATGCTTTTTGAATCCTCCGTCTGTGACACCTTTTGAATCAAGAATGCAAAACTATCTTTGCCATCTTCCACAACACATTTATCAAGGGATGTACTGTGTTCTTGTTTTGAACTAACTGGCATTTCACATCTTAGAAATCGAAAATTATCTGGAAGTAGTTCTCCAATTTCTGTCGTTAAATCGTTTCTTACTTCAGATAACACTTTTTTTTGATAAGTAACTTCCCTTTCAACGAAGCCAATACATTTGTCAACCAACTTAACTTTATAAATTGCACTAGTCGACGCCATTGCGAGGAGCTAAAGTAGACTGAATGCAGACAGTCGATAGACTACGTGATCATTTCACACGGCAAATGTCGCGACTACACGCGCGAATGTCTGGCATGGTGCTTTTAAAAATTGAGAATTTTCCAATAGATAAAAAAGTAAAAAAAACTCATTTACTGTAATGTAAAAACGTTTTTTTAAATTCTTTTCTACATTTATCAAATAATAAAATAAACAATCATTTATTACTTTCAAGATTCGATTAATGATATTAAATCTACGAATATTCGTTTGAATAATTGAATGTTTATTTCAAGATTGCAATATTCCGAGTGTGAGTGTTCATGCGTGACGTTCGTTGACTGTAAGTGTTATGCCCCACAGGCTCAACGATTTAGTTGGATTAGAGATTAAGAATCTCGTTTACGGCAAACGTGAAACGTCAGTTGACCAGTGAAAGGTTCTTTAAAATTAGTAAAAAGGGATCGCAAAAATCTCCAAGTCGTAGATAAACAAAATAATATTTCTTTTTGTTAAGAAAGTTTGCAAAAGGTAAAGCGAAATACAGGAAAACGAAGAAAACTTGGTCACGTTTGCCGTTTGCGAGAGAGAAAACGCGAATCTTAAGCTCTCGGCACTTTCACAAGTACCTGTGAGTGGCGGGAGATTCAAATACAGACAAAATGGATGAAACTCTGTTACCAGTGCATCTTCAACGCGGTTTTTAGCATTTCTTTGAAAACAAATTCATGACATACATACGGCTTTTGGAAGATTAAGCTTCAAACAATCACATAGAGCTTTTTATTCTGTCTAAATCTCAAAAAACCTACTACCTTGGCAATGACAATCTTAGGGACTTTCAAGTGTATTTTATGGAGAAAAACCCAAATCTCTAATATTCATGGCTCTGTATCTCTTAAATTTAAAGGCGCGACGACAACATACACACGGCTTCTTGTAGGTCTTGAAATGTACTTTAAAATGATACTTGAATTGTTAAAAAGGGCTGAAAAAACCTACTACCTTCTGGAAAAAAGCTAAGAAATGTCACTTTAAAAATTATTTTGAGAGGATTATGCTGATTAGTTCGACAACAACCGCTCGCTCCCGCTTACTGATCCATTGTTAGTTAATAGAGTACCGAAGTGATGACGTCATAAAAATGATTTTCGACTGTATTATAATTTTGATCTTCAATTTCGATAGAACATCAAGAAAGACGTTAACACGCCAAATTTCATGGGAATTAGTTAAAAAGCAACGGAGATATGGCGTTTTGAATATATAATTTCCCCATACAAATCACTGTATTTTCGGCCTGGTGCTTTAAAACGTTTATCACTTCTTAGCGGCGTCACGTCCGACTAATCACTTCGTAACCGTTTATACGGTGCTTTTAGACTCGTGCTTTTAGACAGATACGCTATGGCAAAAAATTGCATGGGAGGGTTTTATTACCCAGGAAGACCCCTTCCAAACCATGTAAGGGAAGAAATAATTGATATGTACAATGGCCACAAGGGCATATCCGAAATTTCAAAAAAGCTGAAAATTTCAAAGGGATCTGTTGACAAAGTTCTCAAGCATTACGCAAATCATGGAACGATTCAACCATTCTGTTGTGGTGGTAGAAACCCTACTTTGGTAACAGATGACGTTTTACACATAATAGAAATATACAAACTTCAAAAACCAAGCGTTACTGGAGTTGAGATTCGTCAAAGATTAATTCAAGAAGGCATTTTCACCGCTGCTAACGCGCCAACTGTCAGACAAATTCAGAAAGTTGTTAACCAAAAGTTGGGAATGACTTACAAGAAGATTACAAGCATTCCCAGTGAATACATTACTCCGGCAAACATAGCCAAGGTTAATGATTATTTAGATCTCACATCAAGGCTTGATGAAAACACCTTTCATTTCTTTGACGAGTCATCTGTTATTGTCACGACTGGGAATAGAAAATACGGAAGTGCATACCGCGGTAAACCGGCTATTGAAGTCCAAAGATACGCGTCAAATGCGAATTATACAGTAAACTTACTTCATAGTATGACTGGAGTGGACCACTTTAATATACTTCAAGGTCCATCTAACGGTCAAGAGATGGTCAACTTTTTTTATGACGTTTTAAACATGCAACGTAATGATGGTACATCAGTGGATCTTTTTGCCGGGCGATTGTGTAATAATGGACAATTGCGGCTTTCACCACGGACGGCTTACAGAGCGTACATTGCGTGGCATCCTTCAAACTCGAGGAGTCCAACTAATTTTCCAACCGCCTTATTCCCCCCATCTCAACACCTGTGAGTATTGCTTTAGGCAAATGAAAGCTGGGCTACGACAAAACGAGCAATATGCAATAGAACAAACCGAGTTGGCCATCAACGACTCCGTCAATAGAATAAACGCTGTGCACTCAATGAGATACTTTAGACACTGTGGTTATTTGATTTAATTGTATAACTCAACTAAGCAGTATGTTAACATCAGATTATAGCCAAGTTGTTGAACTTCAGATATGGGAAGTCTAATAGAAATGAAATTCATCATTATAGATCATGTGAAGTCTTGTAGCAATATTATAAGATTCTTCGTTTCCATGAGTAAAATACAAACGCAAGTACAAGCACGTAAATTTGCCTTATAAAAAAACGTTCCAAAATGTATTCATATCGAGTGTTACAAGAATATATCTAGCAAGTAATTGTTTTAAAACGGATACGAGCAAAACGGCCCAAAAACAAGAATATCTGGCTACTTATATATAGATGTGCGGAGACCGCGAGAAAGTAAACAGGAACGTGTAATAAAGTATCAACAATCTAAACATTTTTCACTAAAGTCTTTCTCGACAACTCTTATATGTAAATAGTCACATTTCATTGTTTTCTTTGATTATTCTTTATAATGATCATATTTTCTACTCATCTGTACTAGCACATCGGCGGCTTCCTTAGTGTTCGCGGTGTAGACACCAAAGCTGTCTGAGAAGAGTGTTAGACTGTCATCGAATGTCATTTCTCTCCTAGCAGATTTAGCTGGACTAGGCGAAATAGTATTTATAGAAGAGGAGTGAGAATGCCTTGAGGAACTTAGGATACTCTGTTTTGGGGTAGAGCTGGCCACAGGACTATGGTATGACGATTTGCTGGTATAATGTGTTGTCGGTGGACTGTAACTGGTTCTTGAACTCAATGATCGATAGTTATTAGTGTTTGTAGACCTCGGACTAAAATGTTCTACAGTGCTGTAACTTGTTCTGGTACTAGATGATGATTGCGGGACGTGCTCTTTTGCATTCCTCATGCTAAAATGTGCTGAAGGGCTATGACTGGTTCTTGTATGAGATGATCGTGGAGGGGACCTGGTATATTGTTGACGTAAATTTCTCCTCCATTGGAAACCCTTATCGCGATCAGAATTTCTTCTTTTCTGTGGTGAGATATTTGACTTTGAAGGATAGCTCTTCGTACTTTGACTACAGGATGATTGACCGTGTCGATATTGGGGAAATTCCCTTGTCGGCGATTTTACTTCATAAGACGATTTCAGACGATTGCCTTCTTCTTTCTTTTTTCTGATTGCTTCCTCTAAGTTCATGTCAGAACCAGGCACAATGTGATTACAGGCAGCCGCTAGTACCCGCAGGTCATTTTCAAGAGTTTGTCGGTTTGAGTACTTTATTGGATCAACAGACATTAACTTTGGACGCATTATACTGAAAAAGTTCGCCTTTGTTCGTCCTTTTATCAAGGTAAGAGACTCCAACTCGTCTTGCTTGTCTTTAAGTTTTTTGGTTAGATTTTTTATTTTCTGTTTTGCTTTATTTATTTCCTGCTTCTGATCCGGATGCATCGACAGGACGCCACACTCATTGAAACCAGTACAGGCTGGCATATCACATGGTTTAGAAACTTTATGTCCCTTAAAGTGACAGTTCTTACATGTAAAGTTAGCTCTGCCGTGCCACGGACGGGATGCTGGAGCCTGTTCTAGTGATTCCAGTAAAGCTTTTGCTAATTGTAGATCATCTTCTGCGTTTTCCACTTCATATTTCGCGTGTTTGATTGTTTTCTCAAATGGTTTGTTTTCATCGGTGCTGTCCGATGAACCTGATAGTTTAGCTTTTACTGAGGCATTGGAATTTGCTGAGTTTGGTCTTATACTCGGGCTTATGATGCTTTTTGAATCCTCCGTCTGTGACACCTTTTGAATCAAGAATGCAAAACTATCTTTGCCATCTTCCACAACACATTTATCAAGGGATGTACTGTGTTCTTGTTTTGAACTAACTGGCATTTCACATCTTAGAAATCGAAAATTATCTGGAAGTAGTTCTCCAATTTCTGTCGTTAAATCGTTTCTTACTTCAGATAACACTTTTTTTTGATAAGTAACTTCCCTTTCAACGAAGCCAATACATTTGTCAACCAACTTAACTTTATAAATTGCACTAGTCGACGCCATTGCGAGGAGCTAAAGTAGACTGAATGCAGACAGTCGATAGACTACGTGATCATTTCACACGGCAAATGTCGCGACTACACGCGCGAATGTCTGGCATGGTGCTTTTAAAAATTGAGAATTTTCCAATAGATAAAAAAGTAAAAAAAACTCATTTACTGTAATGTAAAAACGTTTTTTTAAATTCTTTTCTACATTTATCAAATAATAAAATAAACAATCATTTATTACTTTCAAGATTCGATTAATGATATTAAATCTACGAATATTCGTTTGAATAATTGAATGTTTATTTCAAGATTGCAATATTCCGAGTGTGAGTGTTCATGCGTGACGTTCGTTGACTGTAAGTGTTATGCCCCACAGGCTCAACGATTTAGTTGGATTAGAGATTAAGAATCTCGTTTACGGCAAACGTGAAACGTCAGTTGACCAGTGAAAGGTTCTTTAAAATTAGTAAAAAGGGATCGCAAAAATCTCCAAGTCGTAGATAAACAAAATAATATTTCTTTTTGTTAAGAAAGTTTGCAAAAGGTAAAGCGAAATACAGGAAAACGAAGAAAACTTGGTCACGTTTGCCGTTTGCGAGAGAGAAAACGCGAATCTTAAGCTCTCGGCACTTTCACAAGTACCTGTGAGTGGCGGGAGATTCAAATACAGACAAAATGGATGAAACTCTGTTACCAGTGCATCTTCAACGCGGTTTTTAGCATTTCTTTGAAAACAAATTCATGACATACATACGGCTTTTGGAAGATTAAGCTTCAAACAATCACATAGAGCTTTTTATTCTGTCTAAATCTCAAAAAACCTACTACCTTGGCAATGACAATCTTAGGGACTTTCAAGTGTATTTTATGGAGAAAAACCCAAATCTCTAATATTCATGGCTCTGTATCTCTTAAATTTAAAGGCGCGACGACAACATACACACGGCTTCTTGTAGGTCTTGAAATGTACTTTAAAATGATACTTGAATTGTTAAAAAGGGCTGAAAAAACCTACTACCTTCTGGAAAAAAGCTAAGAAATGTCACTTTAAAAATTATTTTGAGAGGATTATGCTGATTAGTTCGACAACAACCGCTCGCTCCCGCTTACTGATCCATTGTTAGTTAATAGAGTACCGAAGTGATGACGTCATAAAAATGATTTTCGACTGTATTATAATTTTGATCTTCAATTTCGATAGAACATCAAGAAAGACGTTAACACGCCAAATTTCATGGGAATTAGTTAAAAAGCAACGGAGATATGGCGTTTTGAATATATAATTTCCCCATACAAATCACTGTATTTTCGGCCTGGTGCTTTAAAACGTTTATCACTTCTTAGCGGCGTCACGTCCGACTAATCACTTCGTAACCGTTTATACGGTGCTTTTAGACTCGTGCTTTTAGACAGATACGCTATGGCAAAAAATTGCATGGGAGGGTTTTATTACCCAGGAAGACCCCTTCCAAACCATGTAAGGGAAGAAATAATTGATATGTACAATGGCCACAAGGGCATATCCGAAATTTCAAAAAAGCTGAAAATTTCAAAGGGATCTGTTGACAAAGTTCTCAAGCATTACGCAAATCATGGAACGATTCAACCATTCTGTTGTGGTGGTAGAAACCCTACTTTGGTAACAGATGACGTTTTACACATAATAGAAATATACAAACTTCAAAAACCAAGCGTTACTGGAGTTGAGATTCGTCAAAGATTAATTCAAGAAGGCATTTTCACCGCTGCTAACGCGCCAACTGTCAGACAAATTCAGAAAGTTGTTAACCAAAAGTTGGGAATGACTTACAAGAAGATTACAAGCATTCCCAGTGAATACATTACTCCGGCAAACATAGCCAAGGTTAATGATTATTTAGATCTCACATCAAGGCTTGATGAAAACACCTTTCATTTCTTTGACGAGTCATCTGTTATTGTCACGACTGGGAATAGAAAATACGGAAGTGCATACCGCGGTAAACCGGCTATTGAAGTCCAAAGATACGCGTCAAATGCGAATTATACAGTAAACTTACTTCATAGTATGACTGGAGTGGACCACTTTAATATACTTCAAGGTCCATCTAACGGTCAAGAGATGGTCAACTTTTTTTATGACGTTTTAAACATGCAACGTAATGATGGTACATCAGTGGATCTTTTTGCCGGGCGATTGTGTAATAATGGACAATTGCGGCTTTCACCACGGACGGCTTACAGAGCGTACATTGCGTGGCATCCTTCAAACTCGAGGAGTCCAACTAATTTTCCAACCGCCTTATTCCCCCCATCTCAACACCTGTGAGTATTGCTTTAGGCAAATGAAAGCTGGGCTACGACAAAACGAGCAATATGCAATAGAACAAACCGAGTTGGCCATCAACGACTCCGTCAATAGAATAAACGCTGTGCACTCAATGAGATACTTTAGACACTGTGGTTATTTGATTTAATTGTATAACTCAACTAAGCAGTATGTTAACATCAGATTATAGCCAAGTTGTTGAACTTCAGATATGGGAAGTCTAATAGAAATGAAATTCATCATTATAGATCATGTGAAGTCTTGTAGCAATATTATAAGATTCTTCGTTTCCATGAGTAAAATACAAACGCAAGTACAAGCACGTAAATTTGCCTTATAAAAAAACGTTCCAAAATGTATTCATATCGAGTGTTACAAGAATATATCTAGCAAGTAATTGTTTTAAAACGGATACGAGCAAAACGGCCCAAAAACAAGAATATCTGGCTACTTATATATAGATGTGCGGAGACCGCGAGAAAGTAAACAGGAACGTGTAATAAAGTATCAACAATCTAAACATTTTTCACTAAAGTCTTTCTCGACAACTCTTATATGTAAATAGTCACATTTCATTGTTTTCTTTGATTATTCTTTATAATGATCATATTTTCTACTCATCTGTACTAGCACATCGGCGGCTTCCTTAGTGTTCGCGGTGTAGACACCAAAGCTGTCTGAGAAGAGTGTTAGACTGTCATCGAATGTCATTTCTCTCCTAGCAGATTTAGCTGGACTAGGCGAAATAGTATTTATAGAAGAGGAGTGAGAATGCCTTGAGGAACTTAGGATACTCTGTTTTGGGGTAGAGCTGGCCACAGGACTATGGTATGACAATTTGCTGGTATAATGTGTTGTCGGTGGACTGTAACTGGTTCTTGAACTCAATGATCGATAGTTATTAGTGTTTGTAGACCTCGGACTAAAATGTTCTACAGTGCTGTAACTTGTTCTGGTACTAGATGATGATTGCGGGACGTGCTCTTTTGCATTCCTCATGCTAAAATGTGCTGAAGGGCTATGACTGGTTCTTGTATGAGATGATCGTGGAGGGGACCTGGTATATTGTTGACGTAAATTTCTCCTCCATTGGAAACCCTTATCGCGATCAGAATTTCTTCTTTTCTGTGGTGAGATATTTGACTTTGAAGGATAGCTCTTCGTACTTTGACTACAGGATGATTGACCGTGTCGATATTGGGGAAATTCCCTTGTCGGCGATTTTACTTCATAAGACGATTTCAGACGATTGCCTTCTTCTTTCTTTTTTCTGATTGCTTCCTCTAAGTTCATGTCAGAACCAGGCACAATGTGATTACAGGCAGCCGCTAGTACCCGCAGGTCATTTTCAAGAGTTTGTCGGTTTGAGTACTTTATTGGATCAACAGACATTAACTTTGGACGCATTATACTGAAAAAGTTCGCCTTTGTTCGTCCTTTTATCAAGGTAAGAGACTCCAACTCGTCTTGTTTGTCTTTAAGTTTTTTGGTTAGATTTTTTATTTTCTGTTTTGCTTTATTTATTTCCTGCTTCTGATCCGGATGCATCGACAGGACGCCACACTCATTGAAACCAGTACAGGCTGGCATATCACATGGTTTAGAAACTTTATGTCCCTTAAAGTGACAGTTCTTACATGTAAAGTTAGCTCTGCCGTGCCACGGACGGGATGCTGGAGCCTGTTCTAGTGATTCCAGTAAAGCTTTTGCTAATTGTAGATCATCTTCTGCGTTTTCCACTTCATATTTCGCGTGTTTGATTGTTTTCTCAAATGGTTTGTTTTCATCGGTGCTGTCCGATGAACCTGATAGTTTAGCTTTTACTGAGGCATTGGAATTTGCTGAGTTTGGTCTTATACTCGGGCTTATGATGCTTTTTGAATCCTCCGTCTGTGACACCTTTTGAATCAAGAATGCAAAACTATCTTTGCCATCTTCCACAACACATTTATCAAGGGATGTACTGTGTTCTTGTTTTGAACTAACTGGCATTTCACATCTTAGAAATCGAAAATTATCTGGAAGTAGTTCTCCAATTTCTGTCGTTAAATCGTTTCTTACTTCAGATAACACTTTTTTTTGATAAGTAACTTCCCTTTCAACGAAGCCAATACATTTGTCAACCAACTTAACTTTATAAATTGCACTAGTCGACGCCATTGCGAGGAGCTAAAGTAGACTGAATGCAGACAGTCGATAGACTACGTGATCATTTCACACGGCAAATGTCGCGACTACACGCGCGAATGTCTGGCATGGTGCTTTTAAAAATTGAGAATTTTCCAATAGATAAAAAAGTAAAAAAAACTCATTTACTGTAATGTAAAAACGTTTTTTTAAATTCTTTTCTACATTTATCAAATAATAAAATAAACAATCATTTATTACTTTCAAGATTCGATTAATGATATTAAATCTACGAATATTCGTTTGAATAATTGAATGTTTATTTCAAGATTGCAATATTCCGAGTGTGAGTGTTCATGCGTGACGTTCGTTGACTGTAAGTGTTATGCCCCACAGGCTCAACGATTTAGTTGGATTAGAGATTAAGAATCTCGTTTACGGCAAACGTGAAACGTCAGTTGACCAGTGAAAGGTTCTTTAAAATTAGTAAAAAGGGATCGCAAAAATCTCCAAGTCGTAGATAAACAAAATAATATTTCTTTTTGTTAAGAAAGTTTGCAAAAGGTAAAGCGAAATACAGGAAAACGAAGAAAACTTGGTCACGTTTGCCGTTTGCGAGAGAGAAAACGCGAATCTTAAGCTCTCGGCACTTTCACAAGTACCTGTGAGTGGCGGGAGATTCAAATACAGACAAAATGGATGAAACTCTGTTACCAGTGCATCTTCAACGCGGTTTTTAGCATTTCTTTGAAAACAAATTCATGACATACATACGGCTTTTGGAAGATTAAGCTTCAAACAATCACATAGAGCTTTTTATTCTGTCTAAATCTCAAAAAACCTACTACCTTGGCAATGACAATCTTAGGGACTTTCAAGTGTATTTTATGGAGAAAAACCCAAATCTCTAATATTCATGGCTCTGTATCTCTTAAATTTAAAGGCGCGACGACAACATACACACGGCTTCTTGTAGGTCTTGAAATGTACTTTAAAATGATACTTGAATTGTTAAAAAGGGCTGAAAAAACCTACTACCTTCTGGAAAAAAGCTAAGAAATGTCACTTTAAAAATTATTTTGAGAGGATTATGCTGATTAGTTCGACAACAACCGCTCGCTCCCGCTTACTGATCCATTGTTAGTTAATAGAGTACCGAAGTGATGACGTCATAAAAATGATTTTCGACTGTATTATAATTTTGATCTTCAATTTCGATAGAACATCAAGAAAGACGTTAACACGCCAAATTTCATGGGAATTAGTTAAAAAGCAACGGAGATATGGCGTTTTGAATATATAATTTCCCCATACAAATCACTGTATTTTCGGCCTGGTGCTTTAAAACGTTTATCACTTCTTAGCGGCGTCACGTCCGACTAATCACTTCGTAACCGTTTATACGGTGCTTTTAGACTCGTGCTTTTAGACAGATACGCTATGGCAAAAAATTGCATGGGAGGGTTTTATTACCCAGGAAGACCCCTTCCAAACCATGTAAGGGAAGAAATAATTGATATGTACAATGGCCACAAGGGCATATCCGAAATTTCAAAAAAGCTGAAAATTTCAAAGGGATCTGTTGACAAAGTTCTCAAGCATTACGCAAATCATGGAACGATTCAACCATTCTGTTGTGGTGGTAGAAACCCTACTTTGGTAACAGATGACGTTTTACACATAATAGAAATATACAAACTTCAAAAACCAAGCGTTACTGGAGTTGAGATTCGTCAAAGATTAATTCAAGAAGGCATTTTCACCGCTGCTAACGCGCCAACTGTCAGACAAATTCAGAAAGTTGTTAACCAAAAGTTGGGAATGACTTACAAGAAGATTACAAGCATTCCCAGTGAATACATTACTCCGGCAAACATAGCCAAGGTTAATGATTATTTAGATCTCACATCAAGGCTTGATGAAAACACCTTTCATTTCTTTGACGAGTCATCTGTTATTGTCACGACTGGGAATAGAAAATACGGAAGTGCATACCGCGGTAAACCGGCTATTGAAGTCCAAAGATACGCGTCAAATGCGAATTATACAGTAAACTTACTTCATAGTATGACTGGAGTGGACCACTTTAATATACTTCAAGGTCCATCTAACGGTCAAGAGATGGTCAACTTTTTTTATGACGTTTTAAACATGCAACGTAATGATGGTACATGGATCTTTTTGCCGGGCGATTGTGTAATAATGGACAATTGCGGCTTTCACCACGGACGGCTTACAGAGCGTACATTGCGTGGCATCCTTCAAACTCGAGGAGTCCAACTAATTTTCCAACCGCCTTATTCCCCCCATCTCAACACCTGTGAGTATTGCTTTAGGCAAATGAAAGCTGGGCTACGACAAAACGAGCAATATGCAATAGAACAAACCGAGTTGGCCATCAACGACTCCGTCAATAGAATAAACGCTGTGCACTCAATGAGATACTTTAGACACTGTGGTTATTTGATTTAATTGTATAACTCAACTAAGCAGTATGTTAACATCAGATTATAGCCAAGTTGTTGAACTTCAGATATGGGAAGTCTAATAGAGATGAACGAAAATTCATCATTATAGATCATGTGAAGTCTTGTAGCAATATTATAAGATTCTTCGTTTCCATGAGTAAAATACAAACGCAAGTACAAGCACGTAAATTTGCCTTATAAAAAAACGTTCTAAAATGTATTCATATCGAGTGTTACAAGAATATATCTAGCAAGTAATTGTTTTAAAACGGATACGAGCAAAACGGCCCAAAAACAAGAATATCTGGCTACTTATATATAGATGTGCGGAGACCGCGAGAAAGTAAACAGGAACGTGTAATAAAGTATCAACAATCTAAACATTTTTCACTAAAGTCTTTCTCGACAACTCTTATATGTAAATAGTCACATTTCATTGTTTTCTTTGATTATTCTTTATAATGATCATATTTTCTACTCATCTGTACTAGCACATCGGCGGCTTCCTTAGTGTTCGCGGTGTAGACACCAAAGCTGTCTGAGAAGAGTGTTAGACTGTCATCGAATGTCATTTCTCTCCTAGCAGATTTAGCTGGACTAGGCGAAATAGTATTTATAGAAGAGGAGTGAGAATGCCTTGAGGAACTTAGGATACTCTGTTTTGGGGTAGAGCTGGCCACAGGACTATGGTATGACGATTTGCTGGTATAATGTGTTGTCGGTGGACTGTAACTGGTTCTTGAACTCAATGATCGATAGTTATTAGTGTTTGTAGACCTCGGACTAAAATGTTCTACAGTGCTGTAACTTGTTCTGGTACTAGATGATGATTGCGGGACGTGCTCTTTTGCATTCCTCATGCTAAAATGTGCTGAAGGGCTATGACTGGTTCTTGTATGAGATGATCGTGGAGGGGACCTGGTATATTGTTGACGTAAATTTCTCCTCCATTGGAAACCCTTATCGCGATCAGAATTTCTTCTTTTCTGTGGTGAGATATTTGACTTTGAAGGATAGCTCTTCGTACTTTGACTACAGGATGATTGACCGTGTCGATATTGGGGAAATTCCCTTGTCGGCGATTTTACTTCATAAGACGATTTCAGACGATTGCCTTCTTCTTTCTTTTTTCTGATTGCTTCCTCTAAGTTCATGTCAGAACCAGGCACAATGTGATTACAGGCAGCCGCTAGTACCCGCAGGTCATTTTCAAGAGTTTGTCGGTTTGAGTACTTTATTGGATCAACAGACATTAACTTTGGACGCATTATACTGAAAAAGTTCGCCTTTGTTCGTCCTTTTATCAAGGTAAGAGACTCCAACTCGTCTTGCTTGTCTTTAAGTTTTTTGGTTAGATTTTTTATTTTCTGTTTTGCTTTATTTATTTCCTGCTTCTGATCCGGATGCATCGACAGGACGCCACACTCATTGAAACCAGTACAGGCTGGCATATCACATGGTTTAGAAACTTTATGTCCCTTAAAGTGACAGTTCTTACATGTAAAGTTAGCTCTGCCGTGCCACGGACGGGATGCTGGAGCCTGTTCTAGTGATTCCAGTAAAGCTTTTGCTAATTGTAGATCATCTTCTGCGTTTTCCACTTCATATTTCGCGTGTTTGATTGTTTTCTCAAATGGTTTGTTTTCATCGGTGCTGTCCGATGAACCTGATAGTTTAGCTTTTACTGAGGCATTGGAATTTGCTGAGTTTGGTCTTATACTCGGGCTTATGATGCTTTTTGAATCCTCCGTCTGTGACACCTTTTGAATCAAGAATGCAAAACTATCTTTGCCATCTTCCACAACACATTTATCAAGGGATGTACTGTGTTCTTGTTTTGAACTAACTGGCATTTCACATCTTAGAAATCGAAAATTATCTGGAAGTAGTTCTCCAATTTCTGTCGTTAAATCGTTTCTTACTTCAGATAACACTTTTTTTTGATAAGTAACTTCCCTTTCAACGAAGCCAATACATTTGTCAACCAACTTAACTTTATAAATTGCACTAGTCGACGCCATTGCGAGGAGCTAAAGTAGACTGAATGCAGACAGTCGATAGACTACGTGATCATTTCACACGGCAAATGTCGCGACTACACGCGCGAATGTCTGGCATGGTGCTTTTAAAAATTGAGAATTTTCCAATAGATAAAAAAGTAAAAAAAACTCATTTACTGTAATGTAAAAACGTTTTTTTAAATTCTTTTCTACATTTATCAAATAATAAAATAAACAATCATTTATTACTTTCAAGATTCGATTAATGATATTAAATCTACGAATATTCGTTTGAATAATTGAATGTTTATTTCAAGATTGCAATATTCCGAGTGTGAGTGTTCATGCGTGACGTTCGTTGACTGTAAGTGTTATGCCCCACAGGCTCAACGATTTAGTTGGATTAGAGATTAAGAATCTCGTTTACGGCAAACGTGAAACGTCAGTTGACCAGTGAAAGGTTCTTTAAAATTAGTAAAAAGGGATCGCAAAAATCTCCAAGTCGTAGATAAACAAAATAATATTTCTTTTTGTTAAGAAAGTTTGCAAAAGGTAAAGCGAAATACAGGAAAACGAAGAAAACTTGGTCACGTTTGCCGTTTGCGAGAGAGAAAACGCGAATCTTAAGCTCTCGGCACTTTCACAAGTACCTGTGAGTGGCGGGAGATTCAAATACAGACAAAATGGATGAAACTCTGTTACCAGTGCATCTTCAACGCGGTTTTTAGCATTTCTTTGAAAACAAATTCATGACATACATACGGCTTTTGGAAGATTAAGCTTCAAACAATCACATAGAGCTTTTTATTCTGTCTAAATCTCAAAAAACCTACTACCTTGGCAATGACAATCTTAGGGACTTTCAAGTGTATTTTATGGAGAAAAACCCAAATCTCTAATATTCATGGCTCTGTATCTCTTAAATTTAAAGGCGCGACGACAACATACACACGGCTTCTTGTAGGTCTTGAAATGTACTTTAAAATGATACTTGAATTGTTAAAAAGGGCTGAAAAAACCTACTACCTTCTGGAAAAAAGCTAAGAAATGTCACTTTAAAAATTATTTTGAGAGGATTATGCTGATTAGTTCGACAACAACCGCTCGCTCCCGCTTACTGATCCATTGTTAGTTAATAGAGTACCGAAGTGATGACGTCATAAAAATGATTTTCGACTGTATTATAATTTTGATCTTCAATTTCGATAGAACATCAAGAAAGACGTTAACACGCCAAATTTCATGGGAATTAGTTAAAAAGCAACGGAGATATGGCGTTTTGAATATATAATTTCCCCATACAAATCACTGTATTTTCGGCCTGGTGCTTTAAAACGTTTATCACTTCTTAGCGGCGTCACGTCCGACTAATCACTTCGTAACCGTTTATACGGTGCTTTTAGACTCGTGCTTTTAGACAGATACGCTATGGCAAAAAATTGCATGGGAGGGTTTTATTACCCAGGAAGACCCCTTCCAAACCATGTAAGGGAAGAAATAATTGATATGTACAATGGCCACAAGGGCATATCCGAAATTTCAAAAAAGCTGAAAATTTCAAAGGGATCTGTTGACAAAGTTCTCAAGCATTACGCAAATCATGGAACGATTCAACCATTCTGTTGTGGTGGTAGAAACCCTACTTTGGTAACAGATGACGTTTTACACATAATAGAAATATACAAACTTCAAAAACCAAGCGTTACTGGAGTTGAGATTCGTCAAAGATTAATTCAAGAAGGCATTTTCACCGCTGCTAACGCGCCAACTGTCAGACAAATTCAGAAAGTTGTTAACCAAAAGTTGGGAATGACTTACAAGAAGATTACAAGCATTCCCAGTGAATACATTACTCCGGCAAACATAGCCAAGGTTAATGATTATTTAGATCTCACATCAAGGCTTGATGAAAACACCTTTCATTTCTTTGACGAGTCATCTGTTATTGTCACGACTGGGAATAGAAAATACGGAAGTGCATACCGCGGTAAACCGGCTATTGAAGTCCAAAGATACGCGTCAAATGCGAATTATACAGTAAACTTACTTCATAGTATGACTGGAGTGGACCACTTTAATATACTTCAAGGTCCATCTAACGGTCAAGAGATGGTCAACTTTTTTTATGACGTTTTAAACATGCAACGTAATGATGGTACATGGATCTTTTTGCCGGGCGATTGTGTAATAATGGACAATTGCGGCTTTCACCACGGACGGCTTACAGAGCGTACATTGCGTGGCATCCTTCAAACTCGAGGAGTCCAACTAATTTTCCAACCGCCTTATTCCCCCCATCTCAACACCTGTGAGTATTGCTTTAGGCAAATGAAAGCTGGGCTACGACAAAACGAGCAATATGCAATAGAACAAACCGAGTTGGCCATCAACGACTCCGTCAATAGAATAAACGCTGTGCACTCAATGAGATACTTTAGACACTGTGGTTATTTGATTTAATTGTATAACTCAACTAAGCAGTATGTTAACATCAGATTATAGCCAAGTTGTTGAACTTCAGATATGGGAAGTCTAATAGAGATGAACGAAAATTCATCATTATAGATCATGTGAAGTCTTGTAGCAATATTATAAGATCCTTCGTTTCCATGAGTAAAATACAAACGCAAGTACAAGCACGTAAATTTGCCTTATAAAAAAACGTTCTAAAATGTATTCATATCGAGTGTTACAAGAATATATCTAGCAAGTAATTGTTTTAAAACGGATACGAGCAAAACGGCCCAAAAACAAGAATATCTGGCTACTTATATATAGATGTGCGGAGACCGCGAGAAAGTAAACAGGAACGTGTAATAAAGTATCAACAATCTAAACATTTTTCACTAAAGTCTTTCTCGACAACTCTTATATGTAAATAGTCACATTTCATTGTTTTCTTTGATTATTCTTTATAATGATCATATTTTCTACTCATCTGTACTAGCACATCGGCGGCTTCCTTAGTGTTCGCGGTGTAGACACCAAAGCTGTCTGAGAAGAGTGTTAGACTGTCATCGAATGTCATTTCTCTCCTAGCAGATTTAGCTGGACTAGGCGAAATAGTATTTATAGAAGAGGAGTGAGAATGCCTTGAGGAACTTAGGATACTCTGTTTTGGGGTAGAGCTGGCCACAGGACTATGGTATGACAATTTGCTGGTATAATGTGTTGTCGGTGGACTGTAACTGGTTCTTGAACTCAATGATCGATAGTTATTAGTGTTTGTAGACCTCGGACTAAAATGTTCTACAGTGCTGTAACTTGTTCTGGTACTAGATGATGATTGCGGGACGTGCTCTTTTGCATTCCTCATGCTAAAATGTGCTGAAGGGCTATGACTGGTTCTTGTATGAGATGATCGTGGAGGGGACCTGGTATATTGTTGACGTAAATTTCTCCTCCATTGGAAACCCTTATCGCGATCAGAATTTCTTCTTTTCTGTGGTGAGATATTTGACTTTGAAGGATAGCTCTTCGTACTTTGACTACAGGATGATTGACCGTGTCGATATTGGGGAAATTCCCTTGTCGGCGATTTTACTTCATAAGACGATTTCAGACGATTGCCTTCTTCTTTCTTTTTTCTGATTGCTTCCTCTAAGTTCATGTCAGAACCAGGCACAATGTGATTACAGGCAGCCGCTAGTACCCGCAGGTCATTTTCAAGAGTTTGTCGGTTTGAGTACTTTATTGGATCAACAGACATTAACTTTGGACGCATTATACTGAAAAAGTTCGCCTTTGTTCGTCCTTTTATCAAGGTAAGAGACTCCAACTCGTCTTGCTTGTCTTTAAGTTTTTTGGTTAGATTTTTTATTTTCTGTTTTGCTTTATTTATTTCCTGCTTCTGATCCGGATGCATCGACAGGACGCCACACTCATTGAAACCAGTACAGGCTGGCATATCACATGGTTTAGAAACTTTATGTCCCTTAAAGTGACAGTTCTTACATGTAAAGTTAGCTCTGCCGTGCCACGGACGGGATGCTGGAGCCTGTTCTAGTGATTCCAGTAAAGCTTTTGCTAATTGTAGATCATCTTCTGCGTTTTCCACTTCATATTTCGCGTGTTTGATTGTTTTCTCAAATGGTTTGTTTTCATCGGTGCTGTCCGATGAACCTGATAGTTTAGCTTTTACTGAGGCATTGGAATTTGCTGAGTTTGGTCTTATACTCGGGCTTATGATGCTTTTTGAATCCTCCGTCTGTGACACCTTTTGAATCAAGAATGCAAAACTATCTTTGCCATCTTCCACAACACATTTATCAAGGGATGTACTGTGTTCTTGTTTTGAACTAACTGGCATTTCACATCTTAGAAATCGAAAATTATCTGGAAGTAGTTCTCCAATTTCTGTCGTTAAATCGTTTCTTACTTCAGATAACACTTTTTTTTGATAAGTAACTTCCCTTTCAACGAAGCCAATACATTTGTCAACCAACTTAACTTTATAAATTGCACTAGTCGACGCCATTGCGAGGAGCTAAAGTAGACTGAATGCAGACAGTCGATGGACTACGTGATCATTTCACACGGCAAATGTCGCGACTACACGCGCGAATGTCTGGCATGGTGCTTTTAAAAATTGAGAATTTTCCAATAGATAAAAAAGTAAAAAAAACTCATTTACTGTAATGTAAAAACGTTTTTTTAAATTCTTTTCTACATTTATCAAATAATAAAATAAACAATCATTTATTACTTTCAAGATTCGATTAATGATATTAAATCTACGAATATTCGTTTGAATAATTGAATGTTTATTTCAAGATTGCAATATTCCGAGTGTGAGTGTTCATGCGTGACGTTCGTTGACTGTAAGTGTTATGCCCCACAGGCTCAACGATTTAGTTGGATTAGAGATTAAGAATCTCGTTTACGGCAAACGTGAAACGTCAGTTGACCAGTGAAAGGTTCTTTAAAATTAGTAAAAAGGGATCGCAAAAATCTCCAAGTCGTAGATAAACAAAATAATATTTCTTTTTGTTAAGAAAGTTTGCAAAAGGTAAAGCGAAATACAGGAAAACGAAGAAAACTTGGTCACGTTTGCCGTTTGCGAGAGAGAAAACGCGAATCTTAAGCTCTCGGCACTTTCACAAGTACCTGTGAGTGGCGGGAGATTCAAATACAGACAAAATGGATGAAACTCTGTTACCAGTGCATCTTCAACGCGGTTTTTAGCATTTCTTTGAAAACAAATTCATGACATACATACGGCTTTTGGAAGATTAAGCTTCAAACAATCACATAGAGCTTTTTATTCTGTCTAAATCTCAAAAAACCTACTACCTTGGCAATGACAATCTTAGGGACTTTCAAGTGTATTTTATGGAGAAAAACCCAAATCTCTAATATTCATGGCTCTGTATCTCTTAAATTTAAAGGCGCGACGACAACATACACACGGCTTCTTGTAGGTCTTGAAATGTACTTTAAAATGATACTTGAATTGTTAAAAAGGGCTGAAAAAACCTACTACCTTCTGGAAAAAAGCTAAGAAATGTCACTTTAAAAATTATTTTGAGAGGATTATGCTGATTAGTTCGACAACAACCGCTCGCTCCCGCTTACTGATCCATTGTTAGTTAATAGAGTACCGAAGTGATGACGTCATAAAAATGATTTTCGACTGTATTATAATTTTGATCTTCAATTTCGATAGAACATCAAGAAAGACGTTAACACGCCAAATTTCATGGGAATTAGTTAAAAAGCAACGGAGATATGGCGTTTTGAATATATAATTTCCCCATACAAATCACTGTATTTTCGGCCTGGTGCTTTAAAACGTTTATAGGAACCAAGCCGAAAATACAGTGATTTGTATGGGGAAATTATATATTCAAAACGCCATATCTCTGTTGCTTTTTAACCAATTCCCATGAAATTTGGCGTGTTAACGTCTTTCTTGATGCTCTATCGAAATTGAAGATCGAAAATTGTCAAAAGCAAAATAATTCTTTTCGTGACGTCACACTTCGGTACTCTATTACTTGAAGATCCTGAAATCCGACGTGGGAATCCAGAATACCCAATAGCCAATAGGAATCGAGCTTTTAATTCACTGAATTTTTAATTAATTTATTCCAAAAAAATCAAAGCGTCCCTTAAACAAAGGCCATTCTGCGCGATGTTTAAAACGTTTTTACTGTCCTATGAGAATACAAGAAAATGTCCTTGTAAACCTTGCGTGATCCCTTCACAAAAAGTCTTCAGATTTTATCGGTTACCTGAAACAACTAGTCTCCTTTGCAACCGTTCTTAGTGTCGGTCTCAAAACAACCGCTTGGACTGATTAAAGTCTCGCACTCCAATATCCACATCACATCGGAATTTGGCTTGTACAGGGTACCGCTAAAAAAAGTTTCAGAGGGAGACAGCTGCAATAGCGTTGTTCGCCTGAATGCTTGTGTATACACACACAAAAACACACTCAGAAAAAGACAAGCAACAGGTGGGGCAGGCGTTTACTGTTACATTGACCTGCTTAATACGAGCACCCTGTTGATTCGGACACCCCCCCCCCCCCCCCCCTAATACGGACGCGTTGCCGGTCCACTTGGTGACTGTATTAAAAAGGCTTGACTGTATGTATGTGCGTAAGAATATTTTTAATATCCCTGTAGGAATTCAGCCAGACAAGCGACTTCCTTGATACCCACCTTGAGGCCTCTGACAACCACTGGCATCTGAAAAACTCACCGGCTTCTATCATCCAATACTGTCACGCTGTAGAAGACGATGCCCGACGAACCGTTGTACAAGAAATAGCCCAACGCTTTGAAAACGAGTTTTTACCAAAGCTAAAACAATTCGACACTCAAGTTATCCACGCTGACCTGAATCCACACAATATCATTGTTGAGCAATACCCAGACGAGCAGGTTAAACTCAAAGGGTTTATTGATTTCGGTGAATTACACTTCTCGCATAGGGCGTTAGATGTTGGAATTGCAGTGGCATACGTCATGATTTCATCCATTGAACAAGATATGAGTGTCATTAATGCTTCCAGTCACGTTATCAGAGGATACCAGTCGGTATTTCCGCTGTCGTCGTTAGAGATAGACACAGTACTTGAGGCTGCCAAGGTTCGCATCAGTCATTCTTTAGTTATGGGAGTTTATAACTACAAATACGTAACCCCAGGCAACGAGTACTTAATCTATTGGAATGAAGGTGGGTGGAAGGCGTTGGACGAAATTCTTCAAATACCTCGACAAGATTTTGTCAGTGCTTGGTTATCTTCTTAGGTATTTCATAGAATATACCTTTTTAGCTTGAATGTCCCAACAATGTATTCCCATGTCCCAACAGTGGAAGGCTCAAATCCCCACAATGTATAGCCCAAGTCCCAACAGTGGAAGGCTCAAATCCCCGCAATGTATGGCCCATGTCCCCACAATGTATAGCCCATGTCCCAACAGTGGAAGGCTCAAATCCCCACAATGCATTGGCCAAGTCCCCTTGAATGTTTGGTTCGAACCCACAGTTGTTGGGCAATACTTCAAGGAATGAGTGCCAAATGCCTCTGGACAATGAGTAACGTTCCCAACATCTGTGGAATATGTTGAGAATACGGGTTCGTGAATGTACATTTCGCTTATTTAATTCTTAACGATATTTTTACATATTGCATAGCTGAAAAAGCAGCGTCAATAAAAATGGCGGAAAAAGTGGGTAAATGGATAGTGGATGAATGGTAGGAGGGAGGGAGGGAGGGAGGGACAAATGGAAGGATGGGTGGTTAGATGGATACAAAGTTTGAGGGAGGATGTGGCAGGTGGCTTGCAAAGATTTCGATCGGGTTTGTATGGGTTGATGCAAGTGTTTTTCAGAGTTTTTTTGAAATCACAAAACTCCAATTTATCCATTGAGCGACAAATAGCCAAGTAAAAAAGCAGTTTCAATAGACCTTTTTACTGATACGGCGGCCATCTTGAATTCTATTGTTTTAAGGAAGACATTATGGGATGCCGAGGGGGCAATTATTGAAAAATTTATAGTATGCACAGCTGTCAGGGTGTCTTTTATATAATTTAACGTTATCCAATGAGAAACGATATGTCAAACACCAAAGCGTAAAATTATTTGAGAAAGTAACCCGGCCACTCTATGATTTATAAATATTTTCACATTTGCCCCCTTGGCATCCCATAATTTAAGATGGCTGCCGTATAGACCCCTTTCATGTGACGTCAAAGCAGCTCAATTTTGAGGACAAAACAAAAGAATGTTAATCTCCTGGGAATTGGAACCTATTGTTTTGTCCTCCAAATTATACTGCATTCCGACGTGCTGCAAGGGGTCTATTTGTAAAAAGGTCTATTCGTATCTCTTAGTGCTACATAATCGTAAACAATTTCAGCTCTTTTCAGTTAGTTTTCTACTGTTTTAGTTTTCTGTTCTTGAAAGAGTCCCTTGTAGAACTGATCTTCACCAAGTACTTTCAAGCCGATTGGACGAATGATGGCCTTCAGGTACTTATGTAGGTGATGTCCGGCAGCCCCCAAGCTATTAGGAGCCAAACCATAAATAGCGCGAAATGGACTCATCAGAGAATGTGCCAGGTCGTGATCTGCAAGGTCGGCAAAACATGAAACAAGGACTCCGTCCACAAATAACGTCCCCTCACTGGTGACTGGTGCGAAAGCTCCTCTCCCATCGCCCAGGGCTACTGCGACAACCCTGTCTGCGACCGCAAACCCTTCTCCAGAAGTCTGGGAATAAACGTAGTCACCGAGTTTGATAGTGGAAGCGTAGACGGCCTTACGTTTGAACAGTGTTTTCGAAGTGACATCTGTTTCGAGCCCGAATATCAAATGGCCAGGTTTCATAGTGATACGTTGTCCTGATTGGGTGAATATTGTGAGATATTGACCTTCATGCTCTGTGGATTTGTCCAGGAACGTCATTACCTGCAACACGAAAAACATACTCGTCATAAGAATAGAAAACGAGCAAATAAATGCATATATACCTCGTATTCTCGCGCAAGGATGTCCACTATTGGGTCGTTGTGTGATTGTTCTTTTTCCTCCATGCTGGAGGACAGCCACAGCAGAACGATTTCCACAACTTACGTTTGCTTATTTGTACCCCTTTTCTACTTGATATTTTCCTATTCTCAACCCTTCTCCCTTCCTGGTTGACTCCTTGCTCGTGCCGGCACCAAAAGCTAAAGAGGTTTTTTACGTTTACGTCTGCTATACCTGGGTAAAGACTGTAGCACCCTTCGTGTTGATAGTTTTGACTCGCTGTCCCACTTTGAGGTCTTTCATTCTGACCTTCTGGCCTGCCTCAAGCTCTACGGTCGACTCTGACGGGAAACACAATCCGCCGCCGCCGTCTGACTTGATGTTGATGTCGCACTGTTCTGGAAAGGGATATTTAATGTGTCACGATCAGTTTCCTTTGAATTTCAAAACCCAAACTTCTATCCGCTTTACGGTTTAATTTCTCGATTGTCTTTTGCGGTGGTAGATTAATGGACAGAGGGAGACTGAAATTCCTCTATCCCCAGTCCCCCTGCTACCTCCTTTGACAGAGGGATCCCGCGAGACAAAAAAAGTAAGAGAAGATGCCTATTGATATTCATTCCTTGAGTTTTTTCCCAGTAATTCAAAATTTGCTCTAATCAAAATGATACGGTACCGTCACAGCCACGGTACTTCACTTTTTGTTTCATTTAAATGCTTACCGTCTGGCGTCTGCCAAAAATACACGTGACTCATGTTGGTATGTGCGAGGTAACCTGTCGCCTGATGGAAGCCATAACCATCCCATAATAGTGCTCTACAAGCATCAGTGCCCGCGGTAACGTTCATCAACATTATGCCTTTTCGACCCACAAAGGCTGATGGCTGTGATAAAATAAGTAGTGATTAAACCAAATATCAAGTTTATCAAATTTAATTCTGAAACATCCACTAAGCTGAACGTTCCATCGAAATGGAATTCACAAGACACATTTCCAGCTCAATTCTTAGGGATGACTTGAACAGAAAATTAAGATATAATAGTATTCTTGGCAGTCTTCGGTATTGGTGCGGTGGGCCGTCATCACCCCTCTCCCTACCAAAATCCCCACGCAACTCCCACCCGGGAAAGACTTGGACTTGGAATTATTATTTTGACTAATAATGCCGTGCGTGCTTAGAATTTGGAGAGGAGGGAGGGACGGGTGTTAGTTCGTACCTGGTCACTTTCCAGAGGGACTCCATAAACTTTTTCAAGGTGAGCAATCAAAGCATTGATGTCCAACAGGAAATATATGTTCGCACTGGAATTGGCTTTCTTGTTTTCGAATGTCTGGGTGAAATATTCATGCTCCTTAAGCCCTGAGGAAGAGAAAAGAAAAAATGCAATGTATATGGCACGTTATGCTGATCACGTGTATTGGACGTCGTTCACGTGTACAATACATCGAGCACGTGTAATTATGCATTGATCACGTGGATTGTATGTCGATCACGTGGATTGTACATCGATCACGTGTAATTCTACGTTGATCACGTGTTTTGTGCATCAATCACGTGTAATTGTACGTTGATCACGTGGATTGTACGTCGATCACGATTATTATGGATAGTACGACAATTTAGCTTGAGTGTAAATTTTCCATTTTTAAGACCAAAGAATAAATGTTTAAAAGCAAAGTTGAGAAAAATTTTAAGCTTCCAATTGCTCTATTCTTAGCATGAGCTTGCTGTCCTCCTCACCTGGTGGTAGTGTAGTGATAGCGTGATAAGTTATTAGATTAAGCATAGTGCTGATTCTTAACGGACAGGTATCGTTCGGCATATACGTCACGTTTGTTGCTCCAACATCTGTCAGTAGAGCTTCATCAGGGTACAACCCTCCCCACTTGCTCTTCCCTGGGTAAGAGCCTTTGAGCGTGTCGAAGGATGGCAGTCGCCCTGGGAGAAAGTTAAAAATTAAATTAAGTTTATATTTTCCTGGTAGGAGAGTCCTATTTCAGTCTTATAATGAGTCATATCAGAGAGAGAGAGAGAGACTGAAAGGGAAGAAAAAAAGCTGTACAAGTTTGGGTCGATTTCGTTCTCCTGCGACTGATCCTGCATCAATTTCGCGGTCTCCTAGCAACGCTTCACTTTTTTCACGTGACAATATCCAACAAGCAACAAAATTTTCAGCAACCTTTTTGAAAAAGCTGTAGTACAAGAGCGTTGCGTGAGTTTTAGATGAATAATCGCATTAATTCTCCAGGGTTTGTTTGTCATTTAGAAATTAATATTTAATGAAGGGTGCGTTCAAGAGGTCTTTTAGTCTTTTAAGAATAAAAGAAAGAATTTTTCTCTGTACTAGGGTGTCTATGGATGTATACTTTAAACGATAATAAGTTCTGATAAATATACTGAAACGCATGCGCAAGCTCACCAATATCAGCTTCATGCGAAAATTGAATAGGCCCTAAAAATAGCGATCTCTACTGAGAAACGATTCTAGCTCAAAAAAAAAAAATTTCTAAGTTCGCTATCCTAGCTGCTCTTTTTAACCTTTGCGACTGATTAAAAGGATTCATCTTCTCGTTATTACGTACAGTTCTTGGTAAGTTAAGTTTCGCAATTGGCACAACGCCACAAATCGGAAAATCTTTTGCTGGACAACAACAAGACCGCACCCTTATGCAAGAAAACAATTCTCAAATTTTTGAAAACGAATTAAATTTGAAAGCCAATTTTTCAAAAAGGTTTTAATTTTTCGTGGGTATTAAGTAGTTTTTTTATTGCAAAGTTAAAAATGTGAGAAATCTTTCGTTAATTAAGTGTCTTAATTCGAAAGCAACTGCTCGTTTTTCTTTCTCTTATTTTTGTAGTGAAACAAGATAAACTCCTTATAGAATGGAAACAAAAAAAGTATTTTTCCAAAATGAGCAAGCAAAGGAAAACAAGATGCTATAATTTTAGATTCTTTGGAAAAGGATTTTTAGAAAGAAGCGGCGAATTTAAGATCAAAGCGTCTTCAGCAAATGCGTGGCAATGTTTTACTAAGAAAATATGTTTTGAAAATACAAAAAAGACATAAACAAAATACAAATTACTTACTTGCTTCTACAGCAAAAAATCCGAGTAAACAGAAAAACAGGAAAATTGAACTCTTTGAGAACGAACTCGCCATGTCTTCAGCTGTTTTCAACTGTCCTACGCTCTCGCTCGCCCCTTGCAGAATGGTTTGTTTACACAGCAAAGTCTGCTTTTAAGTACCTGTTATTTTCCAAGCCATCCTTGAAAAATTATCATCTCAGGCGAATTTTGTCAATAATTAATGAATTGTCAAAAAAAGCTGTCAAAAATGTTATTCAGTTAGCAGGTTACTGTAAACAAAAGTGTAGTACTAGCCCTGTGTAGACAATTGGTTTGCACAAGTTTGTATTGCACAAGTTTCAAGTGCTTTGTTTCACATTTCACATGGTGTGTGTGGATTCAATTTCCATACTTTGAGTACATATCACGTGAGTAGAGTTATAAGGTCTCTCCCAACCCCACGACTATACTTTTTGTTTAATTTTTTGTTTTGTTTACTGAAAATAGAATTTATTTTTAATTATTATTATACATTTATAGGTAGCCCGCACAGATGGTGTAAAGCGGAGAGAGCGCTCGCCTCTTACTGATTACCAGACTCGGTGTCTTATGTGAGTAGAGTTGCTTGTTGGCTCTCTCCTTTTATTCGGAGGGTTTTTCTCCGGGTCCTCCGGTTGTTCTCCCTCCGCAAATGTCAACTTCTGAATTCCAATTGGAGTTCGATGGAAGGAGAGCCAGTCTGTGGAATCACTGTTAAAACCATTATTACCTTTCGTTTTTCAAAACATCGGCTTTTTTCTGCTCTGCTAGTCATGCAAGCCAGCTGAGCGAACAACTAATCGCGCAAAGCATAGTTGATCAAAAGCTTCGGCCCTTCACTCTTTGTTTTGAAAATCATTTCTCGAGTGGTTTTTAGATAAATAACAGATGAAATATCTATCTGATTAAGAGTTTTGGACTTTTCTGAGACTTAAGATGTTTTGGATTCAATTGTCAATAGTTTTCAGGTAGAAAGAAGTGCTTGAACACAGGGCTGGCCATAAAAAATCGTAACGGGATGTGATTGGTTAGAAAATGTAATGCCGCTCAGCTTACGCTCCGCGTTCCCTGTAAATACTATACATAATACACAGGGACATCGCATTAAGCAAAGCTAGTTTAACAAAGGGTTGTATGATGTCAATCAGCTAATGGATTTCTCATGGGGGGTTGCAACTTATATAGCGTTTATATAGCGCTATTTAACAATAGTAGATCAATAGCGCTTTACAAAATGTTATAAAATATAAGTATATTTACATTACAAGTGTACATAATTACTAATTAATTTATAATTAGAGTATATTTAGATATAATGTTTAATTGAGTCAATTTATAAAAGTATCAAGTTCATAAAATTCATGTATATATATATGTGTAGTTAAGTAGATTTGAAATATAATATTTAAATGTCATTTAAAATAATTTAACTTAGAACCATCTGCACCCTAGGCTACTAGTCACTTTCAACTGTATGGTAGTTTTAACACTGTATTCCTAGATCCTTTATTTTCTTAATGGCGTCTTCAATCTTGTGAAAGGACAACTTATAAACCAAATATGGTAGCTCGTTTTCTTGGTCATTAAAATTGATCTCGTCAAGACATTCGAATCCAAAGCCCTTAAAAAATGTGTCAACATATTTCAAATTAGAAATAACCACGACACTGGAGCTTCTTGTTTTAGCAAAACCCATACCAAATAGTATACTTTCTGGGAAAAAAGCACGCTTTCCTCTGTGTTGCTGTGAAACGGCAATCCTTTGAATTTGTATACATGGCTCTTTCAGATTGAAGGGAGTCGGAAGTTTCTCTCTCGACTCGTACAACTCCACTTCAAGTTTACTGAACCTATTTTCTCGGGTTAGTATTCTCGACACTCCAGCGAGTTCTTGGCCTTTGAACGTGCCTATCCATACCGCTTGGTCGTCAAAGTGATCACAAAGCATCTTTTTACCGCTTGCCAGTTGTTGTACATGCATTCCACTCGGGTTATCAGGCTTGAATTTCCAGTTACATTCCTCGATGAACACTTTGTACAATAGTTTTTTCGCTGCGTCAATCTCACGTGAGTTTCTTAGAACTCTAAAACCGGCAAAACCCCATATCATTGTTACCAGCACCCGTTGTTCTCGTTCTCTTTTCGAGTCGTGACAAACTGCAAGCGATGTCTAGGTTAGAAGGGGGAAAAACCCCAGAAAAATGCAAATGACGCACATGGCGCGTGTTACAGGTCATGAAGTTCACATTGTTGGCATAATTTATAACAAAAAGTCAAACACGATAAAGACATGCATATAGTAGCCAACCTTGGCCGGAGTTATGGCATCAAGATCAAGAGCACGTATGCGCTGCTAATGTGACGCGTCTCACCAATGCGACCCGGGTCGGGTGCCGCTGGGCTCGGTGCCTCCTAGATTTTCTGGGTTCTCCGGTTTTCCTTAAAAATCAACTCAGAATACTAAATTCCATGTCGATCTTTGGGCTTACACCTAGCATGGACCTTAAGGCTGCATTCGTGATTGCAATGTCCTACGCTGAGTTATAACAGTCAAAGAGCTGGTAGGTTTGTATCCTGTCCCTCCCAAGTATTTTACTCTCCCTACGGCTAGGACTGTTTAGCCCACTCCCCACCCCCCCTCCCCTCCCCTTAAGCCTCACGCAGACTGGTCAGCAAGATGACCACAGTTTTTCAGGTGAATGATTCCTTGCATGTGATGTCAATCTGAGGGGCAAAACAATGAAGATCATCATTTACATGAGAAATGTTTTTAAATCGCAGGTAAAGAAAACTCTTCTGTCTTGACCCCCAGAAAGGAATTAGTGCAAAGATCATATAGAGGTTTTGCATGATTAGGCGGCCATATTGAATACTTCTTTCTCACGTCCAGCCATCCAATATTATAGGGCTGCCGTCAGGTGATCGCGCAAATCGTCTATTGATCGTCTGCTGGTTAACAGTGCATTTGGTGAAGATCGCCGTAGTACCTCGAAAGTACAGAATAAAGTGCGCAGACGATCTTATGGTCACGTCGTCACGCAACGTTTCTTTCCAACAAGACAACATTCAGTCCGATCCTTTTCTTACAATTACAAAAATATTAGTGTCAACAGGTTTTTAAAAAAACAGTTCCATCTGGTCATCACTTTTCAACTCACGTTCTATTTCTCAACTTAGAACCATCTGCACCCTAGGCTACTAGTCACTTTCAACTGTATGGTCGTTTTAACACTGTATTCCAAGATCTTTCATTTTCTTAATGGCGTCGTCAATCTTGTGAAAGGAGAAACAGTAAACCGAAACTGGTAGCTCATTTTCTTCGCCATAAAAAAAGTTCTTGTCAAGACATTCGAAACCAAACTTCTCCAGAGAATGATGGCCGTCTTTCGAACTTGTCGCTGCAATGATGTTTGATCTTCTAGTTTTGGCAAAACTCAGGTTGAAGGATAGAATTTCGTCGAGAAAATTACTTTCCTCTTTGTATTGCTTCAAGATGGCAACCCTTTGAATTTCAATACATGGCTCTTTCATTTTTATCAGGGTCGAAAGCTTCTCACACGACTCGTACAACTCCACATCAAGTTTACCAAACTTATTATCTCGGGTTAGTATTCTCGACACTGCAGCGAGTTCTTGGCCTTTAAACGTGCCTATCCATACCGCTTGGTCGTCAAAGTGATCACAAAGCATCTTTTCACCGCTTGCCAGTTGTTGTACATGAATTCCACTCGGGTTATCAGGCATGAATTTCCATTTGAATTCCTCGATATAGACTTTATACAATAGCTTTCTTGCTTGAAATATTTCTTGGGGGTCTTGTAAGACTCTGAAGCCATTGCCAGACATATTTCGTTCGATTCCTCTGACAAACAGTTCGGTTCGGTGAACTTGAATCAAATTTTGACTTTCCTTTTTCCAACATGAAATATAGTAATGAATTCGAGATGAATCTAGCTAAACTTATTCTATTAAAGTTTAGAATCTGGACTGGACTTATATTTAAACCGGAACCGGTCGGGCCTAAACATTACTTGGACTGACGATGATGACCTCCATCGTTCAGCAGCAACCGAGATATCTCTTTCATGACTCTTGGAGGTCAAATCTGTTTGACATTTAAAACCTACGTGGTTTGATACTAAACATGCACCGTAATTCTTAGTTGTTCTCCTGATTTAGTACGTGGATGTGTATAACCGTCCTCACCAAATTTTGCATGTGATGTTGTTGTTTTTGAAGCGGATCCAGAGAGGAACGGATCAGAGAGGAGCCAGGGAGAAACAAAAAATATAGGCAGAAGGGCGGAGAAAATCCTTATTTTCCAATCTAACTAACATTTTATTAAAAGTATTTCGTTGTGGAGGGAAAAAAGGCTGAAAAAATTAGGGATCAGGGACGATATTTAAATCCCTGTTCCTCTATACGCTCTCTCAGTGGAGTAGCGAGTGGATCACCCCCCCCCCCCCCCCTAAAATTTTTGGATCGAGTCTTTTTTTGTTTGATGGATGTTGTCAATGCCACTGCCGTAGGGAGGGGAGCGGGCACGTGCCCCCCCATTTTTTTGGTGATTAGTTTTTTATTCTAGACGCCCCCCCCCCCCCCCCCAGATCCTTCTTCCTCACTACGCCCTACGATTCATTTTTTCAATGTTTAAAGATTGTTTTTATTACTTGTGTATTGAATACAATGAGTGACATAAAAATATACACACGAAAATGCGCTGTTCGGTAAAGAGAATACCCTAGTTTTACCAATCGGCCAAAACCATCTTTCCTTGATAAGTCTCAAGTTTTCTTTTCCAAAAAGAAGGTATCCCCCTTTTACTCCAGTGTAATAATTTGGGAGAGTTAACCACTTGTTACCAGGATTTCAAAATATTCAAAATGCTTCCCACCATATTTGGTCAGACAAGCGAAGCCTATGATTGGCTTACGGGTAACACCAAATGACGTATACCCATATAGCTTGACCAATCATCGTCCACACTAAATATGGTCAGAAATTTTGATCAGAATTTATGGCTTCCGCCATTATAACTGTATTCATGAAGAACTTTTTGCGGGTTTTAGGTGGTTTTTTTTTTAACCAGCCAACTGGGCACCGCGACATTGCCTTGGTTTTTTGGCCGGAAACCATACCGAACGCGCGCTGTTTGAACAAGGTTTCGGAAGATGTGGTTAAAGATGTGTCTTGCTGTGACTTTGCTGTTTGCCAACATTTTCTCGCGCATTGTAACTCACAATGGATTCTGTAACTGTTATGTACAATGAGTACAAGATTTCTAAAGTCTCGGAAGACGCAAAGATTTTTACTAAATATCGACACATTCTCGTTTCAAAGCCCCCAAGTCTTTTTGCTTGGTTTCATTCCGGGTAGGTAGGAACTAAGAATATGCCCCAAATTACATTAACAGTTACCACAGTCTTATAGTTGGATAAAACAAAAAGGAATATGAAACCTAAACAATGAAAAACAAAAACAGCTTGATGAATTCTTGGGTTAGTTCGCCCCGGCAAAGACTTTCGTTTCTTAGCGGGAAAGACCAGAAAAAGAATGCGGGCTTCGGTAACGAGGAGTTATGGTTGACAACAGTCAGGTTGTACTACTTGACAGAGCTCAAAGCAAGTTGTAATAAGTCTTTTCTTAGTCATAAAATATTACTCAGAGAAATTTCTCAGCTTTCTGTACATTCTCTGTGCATTTTGAAAATGTGGATGCTCAAAAATTAAGTCAATGTTGAGCAGTTTTTCGAAAGGAATAGTGCCTCAAATGGTTGAGAATAGCAAAGTAAACTATTCCATGAGAATTAGCAAGGTATTCATATGAATCCATATGCCTTTCTCGTTCTAATGGCAAATGCTCGATCTTACCAGATTATACTTCACCACTATTGCAACTTATTTTTTCAGAATTGCAGCCATAAAATGTGTATCAATGTTTTCCCATTTATTCCCATACTTTCCGATTCCAAGATGAACGTACGCTTCGTTCTCAACTAACGTACGCCAAGATGAACAAGTGATTTTACAGTCACGGTATCGATGAAAACGCTGCCTTAATCTCGTCGCCACAGAGTAATGATGGTACGAAGAGTCACCTCTTTCCTTGCTAATAATAACAGGTATTCTCTTTTGTAGGAGTTGAATTGCTCGGGCCGTGGCTTTTTCCTTGTTGACTGAATCATTTTCGATGACTAGTTGGAACGCTGTATGATTAAGCCATTTGCCGATACGCTTCATCTTGGCTGGTGAAGTTAGAGCGGCTTCATCTTCTAAGGAGCATCTGCTCTGTAATTTTTCAAAGAGGTTTTCTATGGCTGCTTGAGCGTGCTTGGTTGTTGTGTTGGAAGCGGGAGAGGTTCCCGGAAATAGCCCAAGAATGTTCTTCCTACAAATAGATACAATAAGCTGTGTTAGTCAGGTGAAGTGATCGTTATAGAGTGCATTTAGTCACACTGTTGAAAAGCTGGATAAATTTATCTAACTAGATAATTATTTAGGTGAAGTCACCTAAAATAGTAAATGCGCGCCAAAGTAACGGTCATGCAAATCCGGGGGGTTCACTTTACCAAATTAAGAGACAGTCGATTGTATCATCGTTTTCCCCCTGATCTCAGTAGCCGTTTACTCGAAGATTCAAATTTATGTCCGCCTAAGATAGTAAATAATTTATCTAATTTAGGTGACGTCAAGTATTCAACAGTATGACTAAATATAATTTGTAAAAGTTTGAGAAAAAGTATATCTGTGAAAGACCTAAAACGTTCACAATCTCTTGGCTGGTCAAAGTCAGGGCACGGCTAAACTCACAAATCAAATTTGAATTTAGCGTGTTAGGTTTTGTGGAGGGAGGAAAACAGGAGAACCCGCGGAAAAAAAACCTCTAGTCAAGGGAGAAATCTCAGAACAAACTCTCTACTCGCATGTGATGCCGAGTCCAGGAATTGAACCCGAGACCCCAGAGGTGAGAAGCAATTGCGCTAGCACTACACTACCCTTGGTTTCCAAATAAGAATTGGCAGCTGCATTGAGAAAAATTGTATTTTCTTTCATATTTATTTTCCTGTATCTTTCGACCCAAAGATAATTCCCAAAGAGGTCTATAACGTATTTTTGTACACTGAATACTTACGAATAGCCAGACTGCGGGTCTCTGTGAGCCAAGTTTTCCATGTATCCCAAAACCATTCCCCAGGCCACCGCCCCGGACCCCGTCATACAGAGACCGTGCCGGTGCTGCTTGTAGTTTGGGAACCAATGTCTGTGCGGAATACTATGAATGACGTTACGGCCCTCAGCAGATCTCCCTCTTCTGCTATGCTTCAACATAATTCCGTAACTAACCACCAAAGTTTTGCCACCTTTCATCTCGACCTCGATACGGAATCGAATCTCTTGTCCTTGCAGTTGTCTTCGAACGTACTGGCTGTTAGAGACAATTTGAAGTCCAATGTAGCGGTCTCCCATTTTCGTATGCTTTACGTAACGCCATTTAACTCTAGTCATGTCTGACCCCTCGCAAGGGTTACTCAAGACGCGGCATAACTTTCTTTGCCAGCGATTCGTCCATGTTTTTCTCTTTTTCCCATGCCGTTTTGTATGTCCATAACCAGAAAATTTGATACGGATTTGTAAGGATTTTCCCATGAGGGGTACTTTGAGCACTTCTCCCGGCCTGACAGCCAGTTCTGCTTCCATCTCATCGTCGTCGTCATCTTCATCGATATTGTGATCATCATCGTCATGTTCGTGTCTATTGCTGCCACGCTTGGAGCTTTTCTCAGTGGGCATTTGACCTAATTAAAAATAAGACAACAAATTAACGAACTACTTCGACGATACGGCGGCCATCTTGAATCGTACCGAGGCATTATGGGGCGTCCAGGGGGCAAAACAAAACAAACGGATTGCAGATAATATCTAGAGTTTCGTCTAATTATCTTTCTTTTATGTCCATCTTCTTAATTCATCTCTTGTCAAATTAACTTGTGGTGAATTGTTAATGTCAATCGACGCCATTACTGTAACAAACCTTTGTACGTTTGCCCACTACCAAGATGAAGTGCGCTGTGGGACTTTTTAGGGCGACTATTTCGTCCCCTTAAACAGTCCCACGATGCACTGCAAGGACAACTCGACCCAGTTTTTTCCTCCACCTCGGAACGCCTAACACACGCTCCAAGTTGATCTAAAGTGTCTCTTCGTTAACACTCGGAAAAAGCTAAAAATAAACCTCTTACCAGATTTCATGGACAGCCACTTAAATCTTCTCCATTCTGGTAGCTTTGTAACTCGTCTGGCAAGGTCTTTCCACGCTTTCTTAAACCTTGGGAGAGCTTTTTTCACTTGTCTGTCGAGTTTTCTCCACTTTTTTAACCGGAACTAATCATAGGAACGACAAATGGTTATAATTTTGCAAGTATTTGTGGAGGAAGGAAAACCAGAAACCCAGAGAAAACCCTCGAATCAAGAAACAGCAACTCCACTTGCACGGCCACGTTTGCAGTATTTAACGAACATGGCCGCCACGTTTTGTCTTAACTGTTCTCACCTCTGAGTTCGTTTCAACATCCCTGGTTGCTGCTACTGTTCTCTTGAGAGTGGTATCTTCACAAGTCATGAGGCCATCTGGGGTGAGTCGATAGACACGGTGACAGCTGTGACTTCGCAAGCGAACATTGTCTGTCATGATGTCTATGGGACTGGGTAGAGGACCTTCCTGGGCAAGACGATGGTCGCCAGTCTCTTTTGCTGAAAAAAATTCGGAATAAACAAGACAAATGTAAGTAGATTTTAAGAAAATCAATGTGTTGTTACAGTGTGGACACTCGAACCATGAACACTTCAAGTTTTTTTTCGACATTTTTATAACTATCCAATCAGCACTCTCCATAGAAAAAGGGATCAAACATTTTTAGGCATCATCCAATCACAACAAACGGCATAATTTATGTGATTCAGCAGTTCATAAGTTCACATGAGAAAGTCAAAATAAACTTCTAGATTGTTTGTTGTGATTGGATGGCATCTAACAAATGTTTGATTCCTTTGGTTTTATGGAGAGCGCTGATTGGATAATCATGAAAAATGTCCCCAAAAAAACTTGAATTATTCATGGTAAGATTCCGGCAATTGATCTCACATTTTGGAATACTCAATTATTTAGAGAAAAATATATGGATGAATGAAGTTATGAATGAAGTGGTCAGGATGGGCAGATGGATGGATGGGCAAACTGCTGGATGGAAGGAGTTATGGATAGATAAATTTCCAGAAGGACACAATAATGGAAGGATGGAAGAATAGATGGATGGAAAGATGAATTGATGAGTTTTCTCATAATACCTGCAGAAATAATTAGATATTTCTCTCCTTTCTTCCCATTCATTTTCACTTCCCAGTAGGCAATATATTCTTTCGGCAAATCCTTCCTGAAAATTGGTCTCAACCCAATAATGTCAATTTTTGAACCAATCGTATCAGACAACTGAAACAATTCATCTCTTGTTTCCCACGAATATTCTTGCCAATATTTGCTCAGGTTTCCAAGTTCAGGTTCCAGTGTGGGCACTCTTGCTATGTCATCTTTCATGTTCGTTGATAACCCATGGTTGCGATCTTTGCTGAAGTGCAAAAAGATGATGATTTTTTAACAAAGTCTGACAGCTATTCTAACAAGACATCAATAGGTTTGGTGTGTCACATGAAAGGGTGAGTTACAAATTAAGTGAATAAGTCTGGTTTTGATTGTTGACTACTATAACTCAACAGGGCTTTCAGAATGTTTTGGAGTAGGTGGTCATAAGTCTGAAGTAGCTGGCTGTGATCCAAGAATTTTTTTAAAGACCCGATAATTTTTTTATAGAAAAAGAAAAAGTAGCTGGCAGTTAACATGTAAATGTACATCCGACAGTATCTTGGGAAAGGCCTATTTCACTGTGTTTTAGCTTGCATTATATCACATTCAGTTGCAAATGATTAAAAAAAAACACACATATAAACGACACTAGAGAAAAAGGTTTGCGCATGCATGCCTTTCCGCATGCTTTCCAAGAATTTACAAGAGTTTTATTGAGAAAATAAATGCTTGTTTTCTTTGAGTATACAAAAATTTTCATGGGTATACTTTTGTGGGACCAAGAAACTGTATTAATACAGACAATATGAAAGAATGAGCCTTAAGTTTCAAGAAATGACTTTAAGTTTTGGCATTTTGTAATTACTATTTTTCAGGCAAGTGTGAAAGTCAAAGACGCTTTTGACTAATTTGCATACAGACTCAGGGCTTGCGCAGATGTTTTTCATAAGTGTCCATATAACCAATAACATGTACATGTATGTGTATATATCTGTTTGTGTATAGATCTGGCCATATCTTGGGAAAGGTCTATTTCGCTGTGTTTTAGCTTGTGTAATAAATATTTCATTTGGTTGCAAATAATGAAAACATCTAGGGCCTATATTCATCTATTACCAACATTACCATCTTCCTATTTCACTTCTAAAAACCTCACAGTCATAAAATCCAAAGCAAAAATCACTTTTTTTTTGTTTAAATGCAATCAAAGTTATTAGTTGAAGAAACAAAATAATTTTAAAAAAAAGGAAAAAAAAATTATAAGGAAACAAATTTGACCAAAATTTTTATATTCCTGACTCAATTCTGCTCAATTTTTGTATGTTATATTCTTGTTGATAATTTATCAATGTTTTTCATAAGTCCATGTGGCCTGGCAGCTATAATTGAAACATCTACCATAACATAAATAATACGAAAAACTCAACAACATCCACTTGATTGCTTTAAGTCACCTTTATCTAACATTATCAAACTCATTAATATTCATAAGGCCAAACACAATAGAAGATCACAACCATGACCGAGTTTTTAAATCGGCAAGAGATTCGTCCTGATTTGCATACAACTTTAACTCAGATTTTCTTGGCGAAAAGTGCTTTTATCTTGAAAATTTAAGTAACACATGACCTAACTATCCTAAACCTTTGATAAGTGAGATAAAACATGAGCGAGAGACCTTTATGGGGCTAAAAAGGCTTGCCTGTGGCTCGCCATTTTAAATCCCCATAAAGGTCTCCTGCTCATGTTTTATCTATCACTTATCAACAACTCTAGTTGTGTTCGTGTGAAATCTGAAGATTTTGTTCATGAAAAACAATTGATAGAAATATTGAGTATGACGGTTCAAAATTCTTCTATTAAAATTCTCCTATAAAACAAGAAAAACCACATACATGGTTAATCTTAATGCTGTTAATTAATCTCTTCATGATTTAGTCAAGAGAGCATAAATTTCTTGACTAACAGAGGGCAATGTGTGTTAAACTTATCTAGATTAAGGATATCCTTAACTATATACCCTCGTTGATAGCCAAATTAAGAGCTGGCTTGATCTATAAAATTTGATAAAATTTTCTCTAGTTAAAATCTTCAGAAGTTTCGAAAAAATGTTTTAAGATTTAGTCTTGAGCTCTACAGATAAGGTGTAAATGTACACCTATGCAGTGGTTATGAAATTAGTGCTTGATTAATCCATGATGAAAAGTAATAAACAAGATGGCATCATATTGCACCTTGAGGGCTATTGGATCTGATATATGGCCCTGGTATATGATAACTTAATTTTCCCTAATCTAGGATTTAATTGTTCCAGTATGTTAGGATAACTTGATATCATGAAATCTTGGACAGCGTGAATAGAAAAATAAAACACATGTGTGATATCATACATAAAAGTATGGCAAATATCATGCATAATAACATGTTTTGAGGGAGAGATTACCCAAAATAAAATCTATGAGTACAATATGTTTCTGATATAGTTTCCTGTGCCAAACAGCCGGGGGTATGCTTGATGTGGAAATTACTTTTCCTAAAAATTATAACAAGTTTCAAGTAAAAAGTTAGAAAAAAAAATTTTTGCAAAGTAAAAAAAAAAGCATTTTTCAATTCATTTGTGCCAGAAATTTTTTGTCATTTACAACGTGGATAGAACGTTGGATTCTAGATTTTTCGGAAAAAGAAAAACAAGGGAGTGAATTGTTCTAGACAATAAAATGGGAAACTCCCTATCTAAATTTTAAAACCAAATGAATGAAAATTGAAATCTTTTTATTTTTAATTTTGAAAGGCAGTTGAGTAGATACGATTGGCCTGAAGAAAATTAAGCCAGAGGCCAACAACTTCGGGTTAAAACCTCAAAAATCTTTTCCTTCGAAGGGTCGTCTATTGATTTGAACCTCAAAAGCTCAAAATTGCGGTCACATTTGTCTCACATTTATCTACGTTATTAGTGTATTGACGTACAAGTTTTCTTGTTTTTATGAGCTCTTTGATCGCGTTTGAAATGCTAATAAAATCAATTAGGATAACTCTGATTGCTATGCCAAATGCGAAAGAAAGTTATACTAGTAAACTGGTATTTAAATTACGTTGTTGTTTTACGCGCACGACATTGCAACAAAATTGGTTAATGGAATAATTAGGCATGTGCTGAATGGCATGGACTGTGAGCGTGTATTGTATCGTAGTATCTAAACATGGCCTATATCGACTTTCCAAATAATTCGTTCATAATTATTCTTAATAAAAAGAACAGTTTTATTATTTCTGCTTTTCTATATGAAAATAACTATATTATAATCCATAACGGTGTGTATTTTAAATATTTCTGCAACCTTTTAATCGACACGCATTCAACCGAAAACCCTTACAATGTTATTATAAGACATTCTTCTTGTCTTGAAACAGATAAATCTTGTTCAACAGAGGTTTGTTTTTCATCGTTTGGTATTCTACAACGCGGCGCTTTTAGACTAGAAAGGAAACTGATGGTTTCCACGCGGTAAGTCGCTTGTGGATGGATAGGAAACCCTGGTATTTTAGATAATAAGCTTAGATTGTTTATTCAGTGTTCAAAAGCACGAAACTAACGCCGAAGGAAGCTACTGAAGGAACGTTTGTCTGCCAACGAGAAATTGCAAATTAATCGAAATAAAAGCTGGATAACGAAGTACTTAATGAGCTAGCAACCAAAATTATCTAGCAGCACCTAAAAGTTTTAAGCTACAAAGGAAGGTGTAAAATTCATAATAATAGCGACACAAAGGAGGGCATTTCGATGCTGAAAGCGTTGACTTACCCATGCGTTCGTCCAATTAAATATACAGCAAGAAATCCAACGACCAGGACAAAAACGAAAAGCCCAACAAAGACACAAACTCGAGGGCCTTTGCGAGCTCTTGTTTCGTCGAAGGCAACCATGACTATTCCGTCTTGATTGTCGCAGACGAGTCCTTCGTTTTGATCGTGTGGTTCCATGTTGGAGTCCTCACTCTCCGACGCAAGGAGAATCGGCTTTTCGCCTTTCAATTCTGGCTTCACCATGGCCGTTTAGAAACGAAAAAATGCCACCACAAAGGCTCTAAGTGATTAGTCTTCGATGTAGTGATATCGCTTTGACGATCCGTATGTTTGCTCCGAGTTAAATCACAGCCAAATCGTGAAGGAAGGCTGAAGGTTATTCGATCTTGTTGCTGTTGTTGATTTCATTTGGTTGCTGTCAATTGATCGATTGTTATCAACTTGACATTGAAGGATTTGATAAGCCAATCAAATAACACCGGAACCGGAAATGATCTTTAAGAATTAGAGTGACAACTCCTTGATAGGATTGTTGAAATATCCTGGTTACAAAGTAGAAAAATTAGTAAGATTCCTATTTAATTTCTTATAGTTTGGCGAACGTTATTGCTCTTCCCAAAAATGATAGGCTTAGATATTTCAACTTCATACAAACATACTACATCCAGGTCAGTTAACTAATGAATTCTTGCAGACGTCTATGTACATCAACACTTCTCTCTCTGTGTTTTATCTTTTCGAGCTTTTAACGTCCAAGCACGATCACTATGAAAATGGAATGCTATAGTCCCAAGAACGTTTCAGTTAAGAAACCCAGTGAAAAATAGACAAAGACGAGAACGAAAATGTTGAGAATTCAAATCATGCGACGATGAAGAAGCTGTGAAAAAACTGCGATAAAAAGCCTGCGTTTATCTTGTTATCAGTGTGATAAGAAATCATAAAATCATCGCAATTTATTCTGTTGTTTTAGATTTCTTAGGTAGAGTTTTTATCTCGCTCAAACAGCAAGGAAACACATAAATTCTCGGTTTATCGTTCAAACGCTCGTACCTTTCAGTATTAAGATCTGAGATTTTATGGTGATGGGATATGGGATATACAACAGTCCACATATACGTATTTAATCGTTTAAGCCTCGCCTCGATTAAGCGCCGCACATGGTTAAAACAAAAGAGCAAAATAACAAAGAGGGCTGCCTCAAATATTAAAGTGCTTCCCTCGAAAAAGCGCCGTATCCAAAACTAAAAATTTAAGAGCGCCGCGGCGCTTAATCGAGTAAATACAGTATCAAGATAATATTTTTTTTTAAGTACTATTTTGGTTTTAGGCTCCTAAGGATAAGGGATGGATGACCCTCAGTTAAGGAACCCCCAACAAGGATTCTTTCTTCTTGCACATTATTTTCTTTTCAATAGGCAATGTGCATCAAAGCTCACAAAGCACTCTGGGAAAGTGAGTTCTTTAAAAATGTAACAGGGAAATCAAAGGAACTATCAGAAAAAATTACTCTGTTATTTTCGTCTGCTGAAATCCTTTTATTTCCATAGAAAATATCGAAGGAAAAATTATCAGATTAATTTTTAGCGGAGCCAAAAAAGCATAAGAACTCACTTTCCCATCATGCTTTGTGCTATAATTTCGAGCTCATGCACATTGGCTATTATTTGTCTTTTCCTTCCTTCGTTTTGTCCCTTCTCTTTTTTTCTTCCTTCCTTTTTTCTTTCTTTTGGGGAGATAATGGGGTAGGACTGTCTCGTTCTTTCCCAAGCTCCCTATGTCAATGATCATCATCATCATCATTATCATCATAATCTTTAATGAGGTAGCCAACGCCAAGAGATTTACTGAAGGTTCCTAAATCAAAGAATGGAAAATTATCATTCCTTTTTCAAGTAAAATCAACCATTGTGTTCTTGCTTTTGTTCTTAGTCTCTTTACGGGATTTGGAGCCAATCCGATGAGTTCAAGGACTTTTACGGGCCTGCAACCGACAAGAACACACAGAGAAAAATTGGTAAGCAAACTACGAAATTTACTTCGGTTATTCTTACAATACATAATTCCTTATACACTCCTTCGTATAATAATATACAAAAACTTAGCTTGGGCTTCCTGTGGTGAAAATTGAGTAATAAATTTCGATGATACGGCGGCCACCTTGATTCATTACACTTCACAGGCAAATATTGGTAAGCAAACTACGAAAGTTACTTCAGTTATTCCTACAATACAAAATTCCACATACATTCCTTTATAATAAGGTAGAACAAATTTCCTTGGCCTTCCTGTGTTTTCACATCCCGAAACAGGATGTGCGTGGTGGAGCATGAACAGAAAAACGTCCCTCCCACTTATCACTACGATGTTTACCCGTCTTTTCCCGCTGCTCGAATCGTCTTCACCACGCGCGCATCGATAAAAGTGGGTCTACCTCTGGCATATACGTACACTTCCAAAATACCTTTCGGTAGCATTGTATATTGTGCTAAGTTTCACTAATGGCTTGTTATTCTCAAAGGAGTTTTAACATTTGAATATGAAAGGATATTTTAAAAAGGATTGTGGTAGTTTAGGTATGAAACGTCATGATGTTAGGGGTGTACAAGCCCGCAAGTGATCCCGAGCCCGCAAATGATCCCAGGCCCTCAAATGATACCCAAGCTGGACCGCAAAAGATCCCGGACCACAAATGATCCCCACGTTTAATTAACTGGGATTGTTTGCGAACTTCTAATCACTTGCGGGCCTGTCAGGTTTAAAGTGGATGAAACTTTTTATCTTGAGGTTTTAGCTCATGCACAGTGAGAGATATTCGAAATTTTCTTCACCTTATGCTTCCCGTATCCGCGAATCATATTATAAGGCAAACTCTCTATGCTTCAGGATTTTTTGGAATTTTTTTTTTCACTCGATATTCACTCCAAAACTTGATTTACTTAGCCGTTCTCCATAGCATAATGATTTTCAACAAGTAATTTTCAGGTGCGAAAGAAAGAATTTCGATTTTTCACTGACCCTCTGGAGGGTCTCTCTGTGTTCAGCTCTACGACAAATATTACACAACAAGCTCGCATGGTCCACCACAACAGACCTCATTTCTACTTCTCCACGAGTGATATCACCAAAGTATTTATCTAGATGGGATACCAGAGGTTCAAAAAGCATTAAACGTTTTACCGTGGTGCTCTACTTTATGTAAGGCCAGAGATATTCGAGATTTTCTTCAGGTTCACTTTCTTGCACCCACAAAACCAAATACAAAGCAATGTATGGCTGTCAAATTAGATTCTTTGAAAATTTTTTTTCACTCGATATTCACTCCAAAACTTGATTTACTTAGCCGTTTTCGATGGCATAATGATTTTCAAGAAGTAATTTGGAGGATCAAAAGAAAGAAGTTCGATTTTTCACTGACCCTCTGGAGGGTCTCCCTGTGTTCAGCTCTACGACAAGTATGAAACACAAAGCTCGCATGGTCCACCACAACAGACCTCATTTCTACTTCTCCGCGAGTGATATCACCAAAGTATTTATCTAGATGGGATACCAGAGGTTCAAAAAGGATAAAACCTTTGACCGTGGGGCTCTACTTTATGTAAGGCCAGAGATATTCGAGATTTTCTTCAGGTTCACCTTCTTGCACCCACAAAACCAAATACAAGGCAATGTATGGCTGTCAAACTGGATTTTTTGAAATTTTTTTTTCACTCGATATTCACTCCAAAACTTGATTTACTTAGCCGTTTTCGATGGCATACTGATTTTCAAGAAGTAATTTTGAGGTTTAAAAGAAAGAAGTTCGATTTTTCACTGACCCTCTGGAGGGTCTCCTTGTGTTCAGCTCTAAGAGAAATATGACAGACAAAGCTCGCATGGTCCACCACAACAGACCTCAATTCTACTTCTCCCCGAGTGATATTACCAAAATATTTATCTAGATGGGATACCAGAGGTTCAAAAAGGATAAAACGTTTTACCGTGGGGCTCTAGTTTATGTAAGGCCAGAGATATTCGAGATTTTCTTCAGGTTCACCTTCTTGCACCCACAAAACCAAATACAAGGCAATGTATGGCTGTCAAACTGGATTTTTTGAAATTTTTTTTTCACTCGATATTCACTCCAAAACTTGATTTACTTAGCCGTTTTCGATGGCATACTGATTTTCAAGAAGTAATTTTGAGGTTTAAAAGAAAGAAGTTCGATTTTTCACTGACCCTCTGGAGGGTCTCCTTGTGTTCAGCTCTAAGAGAAATATGACAGACAAAGCTCGCATGGTCCACCACAACAGACCTCAATTCTACTTCTCCCCGAGTGATATTACCAAAATATTTATCTAGATGGGATACCAGAGGTTCAAAAAGGATAAAACGTTTTACCGTGGGGCTCTAGTTTATGTAAGGCCAGAGATATTCGAGATTTTCTTCAGGTTCACTTTCTTGCACCAACAAAACCAAATACAAAGCAATGTATGGCTGTCAAATTAGATTTTTTGAAAATTTTTTTTCACTCGATATTTACTCCAAAACATGATTTACTTAGCCGTTTTCGATGGCATAATGATTTTCAAGAAGTAATTTGGAGCTTCAAAAGAAAGAATTTCGATTTTTCACTGACCCTCTGGAGGGTCCCTTGTGTTCAGCTCTACGACAAATATGACAAACAAAGCTCGCATGGTCCACCACAACAGACCTCAATTCTACTTCTCGGCGAGTGATATCACCAAACTATTTATCTAGATGGGATACCAGAGGTTCAAAAATGATAAAACGTTTTACAGTGGGGCTCTAGCTAATGTAAGGCCAGAGATTTTCGAGATTTTCTTCAGGTTCACCTTCTTGCACCTACAAAACCAAATACAAAGCAATGTATGGCTGTCAAATTAGATTTTTTGAAAACTTTTTTTCAATCCATATTCACTCTAAAACTTTATTTACTTAGCCGTTTTCGATGGCATACTGATTTTGAAGAAGTAATTTTGAGGTTCGAAAGAAAGAGGTTCGATTTTTCACTGACCCTCTGGAGGGTCTCTCTGTGTTCAGCTCTACGACAAATATGACAGACAAAGCTCGCATGGTCTACCACAACAGACCTCATTTCTACTTCTCCGCGAGTGATATCACCAAAGTATTTATCTAGATGGTATACCAGAGGTTCAAAAAGCATAAAACTTTTTACCGTGGTGCTCTAGTTTATGTAAGGCCAGAGATATTCGAGATTTTCTTCAGGTTCACTTTCTTGCACCCACAAAACCAAATACAAAGCAATGTATGGCTGTCAAATTAGATTTTTTCAAACATTTTTTTCACTCGATATTCACTCCAAAACTAGATTTACTTAGCCGTTTTCGATGGCATAATGATTTTCAAGAAGTAATTTTGAGGTTCAAAAGAAAGAAGTTCGATTTTTCACTGACCCTCTGGAGGGTCTCCCTGTGTTCAGCTCTAAGAGAAATATGACAGACAAAGCTCGCATGGTCCACCACAACAGACCTCAATTCTACTTCTCGGCGAGTGATATCACCAAAGTATTTATCTAGATGGGATACCAGAGGTTCAAAAATGATAAAACGTTTTACAGTGGGGCTCTAGCTTATGTAAGGCCAGAGATTTTCGAGATTTTCTTCAGGTTCACCTTCTTGCACCTACAAAACCAAATACAAAGCAATGTATGGCTGTCAAACTGGATTTTTTGAAATTTTTTTTTTCACTCGATATTCACTCCAAAACTAGATTTACTTAGCCGTTTCCGATGGCATAATGATTTCCAAGAAGTAATTTGGAGCTTCAAAAGAAAGAAGTTCGATTTTTCACTGACCCTCTGGAGGGTCTCCTTGTGTTCAGCTCTAAGAGAAATATGACAGACAAAGCTCGCATGGTCCACCACAACAGACCTAAATTCTACTTCTCGGCGAGTGATATCACCAAACTATTTATCTAGATGGGATACCAGAGGTTCAAAAATGATAAAACGTTTTACCGTGGTGCTCTAGCTAATGTAAGGCCAGAGATATTCGAGATTTTCTTCAGGTTCACCTTCTTGCACCCACAAAACCAAATACAAGGCAATGTATGGCTGTCAAACTGGAATTTTTGAAAATTTTTTTTTCACTCGATATTCACTCCAAAACTTGATTTACTTAGCCGTTTTCGATGGCATAATGATTTTCAAGAAGTAATTTTGAGCTTCTAAAGAAAGAAGTTCGATTTTTCACTGACCCTCTGGAGGGTCTCTCTGTGTTCAGCTCTACGACAAATATGACAGACAAAGCTCGCATGGTCTACCACAACAGACCTCATTTCTACTTCTCCGCGAGTGATATCACCAAAGTATTTATCTAGATGGTATACCAGAGGTTCAAAAAGCATAAAACTTTTTACCGTGGTGCTCTAGTTTATGTAAGGCCAGAGATATTCGAGATTTTCTTCAGGTTCACTTTCTTGCACCCACAAAACCAAATACAAAGCAATGTATGGCTGTCAAATTAGATTTTTTCAAACATTTTTTTCACTCGATATTCACTCCAAAACTAGATTTACTTAGCCGTTTTCGATGGCATAATGATTTTCAAGAAGTAATTTTGAGGTTCAAAAGAAAGAAGTTCGATTTTTCACTGACCCTCTGGAGGGTCTCCCTGTGTTCAGCTCTAAGAGAAATATGACAGACAAAGCTCGGATGGTCCACCACAACAGACCTCAATTCTACTTCTCGGCGAGTGATATCACCAAAGTATTTATCTAGATGGGATACCAGAGGTTCAAAAATGATAAAACGTTTTACAGTGGGGCTCTAGCTTATGTAAGGCCAGAGATTTTCGAGATTTTCTTCAGGTTCACCTTCTTGCACCTACAAAACCAAATACAAAGCAATGTATGGCTGTCAAACTGGATTTTTTGAAATTTTTTTTTTCACTCGATATTCACTCCAAAACTAGATTTACTTAGCCGTTTCCGATGGCATAATGATTTTCAAGAAGTAATTTGGAGCTTCAAAAGAAAGAAGTTCGATTTTTCACTGACCCTCTGGAGGGTCTCCTTGTGTTCAGCTCTAAGAGAAATATGACAGACAAAGCTCGCATGGTCCACCACAACAGACCTAAATTCTACTTCTCGGCGAGTGATATCACCAAACTATTTATCTAGATGGGATACCAGAGGTTCAAAAATGATAAAACGTTTTACCGTGGTGCTCTAGCTAATGTAAGGCCAGAGATATTCGAGATTTTCTTCAGGTTCACCTTCTTGCACCCACAAAACCAAATACAAGGCAATGTATGGCTGTCAAACTGGAATTTTTGAAAATTTTTTTTTCACTCGATATTCACTCCAAAACTTGATTTACTTAGCCGTTTTCGATGGCATAATGATTTTCAAGAAGTAATTTTGAGCTTCTAAAGAAAGAAGTTCGATTTTTCACTGACCCTCTGGAGGGTCTCCTTGTGTTCAGCTCTAAGAGAAATATGACAGACAAAGCTCGCATGGTCCACCACAACAGACCTCAATTCTACTTCTCGGCGAGTGATATCACCAAACTATTTATCTAGATGGGATACCAGAGGTTCAAAAATGATAAAACGTTTTACCGTGGTGCTCTAGCTAATGTAAGGCCAGAGATATTCGAGATTTTCTTCAGGTTCACCTTCTTGCACCCACAAAACCAAATACAAGGCAATGTATGGCTGTCAAACTGGAATTTTTGAAAATTTTTTTTTCACTCGATATTCACTCCAAAACTTGATTTACTTAGCCGTTTTCGATGGGATAATGATTTTCAAGAAGTAATTTTGAGCTTCTAAAGAAAGAAGTTCGATTTTTCACTGACCGTCTGGAGGGTCTCCTTGTGTTCAGCTCTAAGAGAAATATGACAGACAAAGCTCGGATGGTCCACCACAACAGACCTCAATTCTACTTCTCGGCGAGTGATATCACCAAACTATTTATCTAGATGGGATACCAGAGGTTCAAAAATGATAAAACGTTTTACCGTGGGGCTCTAGCTTATGTAAGGCCAGAGATATTCGAGATTTTCTTCAGGTTCACCTTCTTGCACCCACAAAACCAAATACAAAGCAATGTATGGCTGTCAAACTGGATTTTTTGAAATTTTTTTTTTCACTCGATATTCACTCCAAAACTTGATTTACTTAGCCGTTTTCGATGGCAAACTGATTTTGAAGAAGTAATTTTGAGGTTCGAAAGAAAGAAAGAAAGAGGTTCGATTTTTCACTGACCCTCTGGAGGGTCTCTCTGTGTTCAGCTCTACGACAAATATGACACACAAAGCTCGCATTGTCCACCACAACAGACCTCAATTCTACTTCTCGGCGAGTGATATCACCAAAGTATTTATCTAGATGGGATACCAGAGGTTCAAAAAGGATAAAACCTTTGACCGTGGGGCTCTAGTTTAACTAAGGCCAGAGATATTCGAGATTTTCTTCAGGTTCACCTTCTTGCACCCACAAAACCAAATACAAGGCAATGTATGGCTGTCAAACTGGATTTTTTGAAATTTTTTTTTTCACTCGATATTCACTCCAAAACTTGATTTACTTAGCCGTTTTCGATGGCATACTGATTTTGAAGAAGTAATTTTGAGGTTCGAAAGAAAGAGGTTCGATTTTTCACTGACCCTCTGGAGGGTCTCTCTGTGTTCAGCTCTACGAGAAATACTACACACAAAGCTCGCATGGTCCACCACAACAGACCTCAATTCTACTTCTCGGCGAGTGATATCACCAAACTATTTATCTAGATGGGATACCAGAGGTTCAAAAATGATAAAACGTTTTACCGTGGGGCTCTAGCTTATGTAAGGCCAGAGATATTCGAGATTTTCTTCAGGTTCACCTTCTTGCACCCACAAAACCAAATACAAAGCAATGTATGGCTGTCAAACTGGATTTTTTGAAATTTTTTTTTTCACTCGATATTCACTCCAAAACTTGATTTACTTAGCCGTTTTCGATGGCATACTGATTTTGAAGAAGTAATTTTGAGGTTCGAAAGAAAGAAAGAAAGAGGTTCGATTTTTCACTGACCCTCTGGAGGGTCTCTGTGTTCAGCTCTACGACAAATATGACACACAAAGCTCGCATTGTCCACCACAACAGACCTCAATTCTACTTCTCGGCGAGTGATATCACCAAAGTATTTATCTAGATGGGATACCAGAGGTTCAAAAAGGATAAAACCTTTGACCGTGGGGCTCTAGTTTAACTAAGGCCAGAGATATTCGAGATTTTCTTCAGGTTCACCTTCTTGCACCCACAAAACCAAATACAAGGCAATGTATGGCTGTCAAACTGGATTTTTTGAAATTTTTTTTTTCACTCGATATTCACTCCAAAACTTGATTTACTTAGCCGTTTTCGATGGCATACTGATTTTGAAGAAGTAATTTTGAGGTTCGAAAGAAAGAGGTTCGATTTTTCACTGACCCTCTGGAGGGTCTCTCTGTGTTCAGCTCTACGAGAAATACTACACACAAAGCTCGCATGGTCCACCACAACAGACCTCAATTCTACTTCTCGGCGAGTGATATCACCAAACTATTTATCTAGATGGGATACCAGAGGTTCAAAAATGATAAAACGTTTTACCGTGGGGCTCTAGCTTATGTAAGGCCAGAGATATTCGAGATTTTCTTCAGGTTCACCTTCTTGCACCCACAAAACCAAATACAAAGCAATGTATGGCTGTCAAACTGGATTTTTTGAAATTTTTTTTTTCACTCGATATTCACTCCAAAACTTGATTTACTTAGCCGTTTTCGATGGCATACTGATTTTGAAGAAGTAATTTTGAGGTTCGAAAGAAAGAAAGAAAGAGGTTCGATTTTTCACTGACCCTCTGGAGGGTCTCTGTGTTCAGCTCTACGACAAATATGACACACAAAGCTCGCATTGTCCACCACAACAGACCTCAATTCTACTTCTCGGCGAGTGATATCACCAAAGTATTTATCTAGATGGGATACCAGAGGTTCAAAAATGATAAAACGTTTTACAGTGGGGCTGTAGCTTATGTAAGGCCAGAGATATTCGAGATTTTCTTCAGGTTCACCTTCTTGCACCTACAAAACCAAATACAAGGCAATGTATGGCTGTCAAACTGGATTTTTTGAAATTTTTTTTTTCACTCGATATTCACTCCAAAACTAGATTTACTTAGCCGTTTCCGATGGCATAATGATTTTCAAGAAGTAATTTGGAGCTTCAAAAGAAAGAAGTTCGATTTTTCACTGACCCTCTGGAGGGTCTCCTTGTGTTCAGCTCTAAGAGAAATATGACAGACAAAGCTCGCATGGTCCACCACAACAGACCTAAATTCTACTTCTCGGCGAGTGATATCACCAAACTATTTATCTAGATGGGATACCAGAGGTTCAAAAATGATAAAACGTTTTACCGTGGTGCTTTAGCTAATGTAAGGCCAGAGATATTCGAGATTTTCTTCAGGTTCACCTTCTTGCACCCACAAAACCAAATACAAGGCAATGTATGGCTGTCAAACTGGAATTTTTGAAAATTTTTTTTTCACTCGATATTCACTCCAAAACTTGATTTACTTAGCCGTTTTCGATGGCATAATGATTTTCAAGAAGTAATTTTGAGCTTCTAAAGAAAGAAGTTCGATTTTTCACTGACCCTCTGGAGGGTCTCCTTGTGTTCAGCTCTAAGAGAAATATGACAGACAAAGCTCGGATGGTCCACCACAACAGACCTCAATTCTACTTCTCGGCGAGTGATATCACCAAACTATTTATCTAGATGGGATACCAGAGGTTCAAAAATGATAAAACGTTTTACCGTGGGGCTCTAGCTTATGTAAGGCCAGAGATATTCGAGATTTTCTTCAGGTTCACCTTCTTGCACCCACAAAACCAAATACAAAGCAATGTATGGCTGTCAAACTGGATTTTTTGAAATTTTTTTTTTCACTCGATATTCACTCCAAAACTTGATTTACTTAGCCGTTTTCGATGGCATACTGATTTTGAAGAAGTAATTTTGAGGTTCGAAAGAAAGAAAGAAAGAGGTTCGATTTTTCACTGACCCTCTGGAGGGTCTCTCTGTGTTCAGCTCTACGACAAATATGACACACAAAGCTCGCATAGTCCACCACAACAGACCTCAATTCTACTTCTCGGCGAGTGATATCACCAAAGTATTTATCTAGATGGGATACCAGAGGTTCAAAAAGGATAAAACCTTTGACCGTGGGGCTCTAGTTTATGTAAGGCTAGAGATATTCGAGATTTTCTTCAGGTTCACCTTCTTGCACCCACAAAACCAAATACAAGGCAATGTATGGCTGTCAAACTGGATTTTTTGAAATTTTTTTTTTCACTCGATATTCACTCCAAAACTTGATTTACTTAGCCGTTTTCGATGGCATACTGATTTTGAAGAAGTAATTTTGAGGTTCGAAAGAAAGAGGTTCGATTTTTCACTGACCCTCTGGAGGGTCTTTCTGTGTTCAGCTCTACGAGAAATACTACACACAAAGCTCGCATGGTCCACCACAACAGACCTCAATTCTACTTCTCGGCGAGTGATATCACCAAACTATTTATCTAGATGGGATACCAGAGGTTCAAAAAGCATAAAACGTTTTACAGTGGGGCTGTAGCTTATGTAAGGCCAGAGATATTCGAGATTTTCTTCAGGTTCACCTTCTTGCACCTACAAAACCAAATACAAGGCAATGTATGGCTGTCAAACTGGATTTTTTGAAATTTTTTTTTTCACTCGATATTCACTCCAAAACTAGATTTACTTAGCCGTTTGCGATGGCATAATGATTTTCAAGAAGTAATTTGGAGGTTCAAAAGAAAGAAGTTCGATTTTTCACTGACCCTCTGGAGGGTCTCCCTGTGTTCAGCTCTACGACAAATATGACACACAAAGCTCGCATGGTCCACCACAACAGACCTCATTTCTACTTCTCGGCGAGTGATATCACCAAAATATTTATCTAGATGGGATACCAGAGGTTCAAAAAGGATAAAACCTTTGACCGTGGGGCTCTAGCTTATGTAAGGCTAGTGATATTCGAGATTTTCTTCAGGTTCACCTTCTTGCACCCACAAAACCAAATACAAGGCAATGTATGGCTGTCAAACTGGATTTTTTGAAATTTTTTTTTTTACTCGATATTCACTCCAAAACTTGATTTACTTAGCCGTTTTCGATGGCATAATGATTTTCAAAACGTAAATTTGAGGTTCAAAAGAAAGAAGTTCGATTTTTCACTGACCCTCTTGAGGGTCTCCCTGTGTTCAGCTCTACGACAAATATGACAGAGAAAGCTCGCATGCTCCACCACAACAGACCACATTTCTACTTCTCCGCGAGTGATATCACCAAAGTATTTATCTAGATGGGATACCAGAAGTTCAAAAATGATAAAACTTTTGATCGTGGGGCTTTAGCTTATGTAAGGCTAGAGATTTTCGAGATTTTCTTCAGGTTCACCTTCTTGCACCCACAAAACCAAATACAAAGCAATGTATGGCTGTCAAACTGGATTTTTTGAAATTTTTTTTTTTCACTCGATATTCACTCTAAAACTTGATTTACTTAGCCGTTTTCGATGGCATAATGATTTTCAAGAAGTAATTTGGAGCTTCAAAAGAAAGAATTTTGATTTTTCACTGACCCTCTGGAGGGTCTCCTTGTGTTCAGCTCTACGACAAATATGACACACAAAGCTCGCATGGTCCACCACAACAGACCTCATTTCTACTTCTCCGCGAGTGATATCCCCAAAGTAGTTATCTAGATGGGATACCAGAGGTTCAAAAAGGATAAAACCTTTGACCGTGGGGCTCTAGTTTATGTAAGGCCAGAGATATTCGAGATTTTCTTCAGGTTCACCTTCTTGCACCCACAAAACCAAATACAAGGCAATGTATGGCTGTCAAACTGGATTTTTTGAAATTTTTTTTTTCACTCGATATTCACTCCAAAACTTGATTTACTTAGCCGTTTTCGATGGCATACTGATTTTGAAGAAGTAATTTTGAGGTTCGAAAGAAAGAGGTTGGATTTTTTACTGACCCTCTGGAGGGTCTCTCTGTGTTCAGCTCTACGAGAAATATGACACACAAAGCTCGCATGGTCCACCACAACAGACCTAAATTCTACTTCTCGGCGAGTGATATCACCAAACTATTTATCTAGATGGGATACCAGAGGTTCAAAAATGATAAAACGTTTTACCGTGGTGCTCTAGCTAATGTAAGGCCAGAGATATTCGAGATTTTCTTCAGGTTCACCTTCTTGCACCCACAAAACCAAATACAAGGCAATGTATGGCTGTCAAACTGGAATTTTTGAAAATTTTTTTTTCACTCGATATTCACTCCAAAACTTGATTTACTTAGCCGTTTTCGATGGCATAATGATTTTCAAGAAGTAATTTTGAGCTTCTAAAGAAAGAAGTTCGATTTTTCACTGACCCTCTGGAGGGTCTCCTTGTGTTCAGCTCTACGAGAAATACTACACACAAAGCTCGCATGGTCCACCACAACAGACCTCAATTCTACTTCTCGGCGAGTGATATCACCAAACTATTTATCTAGATGGGATACCAGAGGTTCAAAAAGCATAAAACGTTTTACAGTGGGGCTGTAGCTTATGTAAGGCCAGAGATATTCGAGATTTTCTTCAGGTTCACCTTCTTGCACCTACAAAACCAAATACAAGGCAATGTATGGCTGTCAAACTGGATTTTTTGAAATTTTTTTTTTCACTCGATATTCACTCCAAAACTAGATTTACTTAGCCGTTTGCGATGGCATAATGATTTTCAAGAAGTAATTTGGAGGTTCAAAAGAAAGAAGTTCGATTTTTCACTGACCCTCTGGAGGGTCTCCCTGTGTTCAGCTCTACGACAAATATAACACACAAAGCTCGCATGGTCCACCACAACAGACCTCATTTCTACTTCTCGGCGAGTGATATCACCAAAATATTTATCTAGATGGGATACCAGAGGTTCAAAAAGGATAAAACCTTTGACCGTGGGGCTCTAGCTTATGTAAGGCTAGTGATATTCGAGATTTTCTTCAGGTTCACCTTCTTGCACCCACAAAACCAAATACAAGGCAATGTATGGCTGTCAAACTGGATTTTTTGAAATTTTTTTTTTTACTCGATATTCACTCCAAAACTTGATTTACTTAGCCGTTTTCGATGGCATAATGATTTTCAAAACGTAAATTTGAGGTTCAAAAGAAAGAAGTTCGATTTTTCACTGACCCTCTTGAGGGTCTCCCTGTGTTCAGCTCTACGACAAATATGACAGAGAAAGCTCGCATGCTCCACCACAACAGACCACATTTCTACTTCTCCGCGAGTGATATCACCAAAGTATTTATCTAGATGGGATACCAGAAGTTCAAAAATGATAAAACTTTTGATCGTGGGGCTTTAGCTTATGTAAGGCTAGAGATTTTCGAGATTTTCTTCAGGTTCACCTTCTTGCACCCACAAAACCAAATACAAAGCAATGTATGGCTGTCAAACTGGATTTTTTGAAATTTTTTTTTTTCACTCGATATTCACTCTAAAACTTGATTTACTTAGCCGTTTTCGATGGCATAATGATTTTCAAGAAGTAATTTGGAGCTTCAAAAGAAAGAATTTTGATTTTTCACTGACCCTCTGGAGGGTCTCCTTGTGTTCAGCTCTACGACAAATATGACACACAAAGCTCGCATGGTCCACCACAACAGACCTCATTTCTACTTCTCCGCGAGTGATATCCCCAAAGTAGTTATCTAGATGGGATACCAGAGGTTCAAAAAGGATAAAACCTTTGACCGTGGGGCTCTAGTTTATGTAAGGCCAGAGATATTCGAGATTTTCTTCAGGTTCACCTTCTTGCACCCACAAAACCAAATACAAGGCAATGTATGGCTGTCAAACTGGATTTTTTGAAATTTTTTTTTTCACTCGATATTCACTCCAAAACTTGATTTACTTAGCCGTTTTCGATGGCATACTGATTTTGAAGAAGTAATTTTGAGGTTCGAAAGAAAGAGGTTGGATTTTTTACTGACCCTCTGGAGGGTCTCTCTGTGTTCAGCTCTACGAGAAATATGACACACAAAGCTCGCATGGTCCACCACAACAGACCTAAATTCTACTTCTCGGCGAGTGATATCACCAAACTATTTATCTAGATGGGATACCAGAGGTTCAAAAATGATAAAACGTTTTACCGTGGTGCTCTAGCTAATGTAAGGCCAGAGATATTCGAGATTTTCTTCAGGTTCACCTTCTTGCACCCACAAAACCAAATACAAGGCAATGTATGGCTGTCAAACTGGAATTTTTGAAAATTTTTTTTTCACTCGATATTCACTCCAAAACTTGATTTACTTAGCCGTTTTCGATGGCATAATGATTTTCAAGAAGTAATTTTGAGCTTCTAAAGAAAGAAGTTCGATTTTTCACTGACCCTCTGGAGGGTCTCCTTGTGTTCAGCTCTAAGAGAAATATGACAGACAAACCTCGCATGGTCCACCACAACAGACCTCAATTCTACTTCTCGGCGAGTGATATCACCAAACTATTTATCTAGATGGGATACCAGAGGTTCAAAAATGATAAAACGTTTTACCGTGGTGCTCTAGCTAATGTAAGGCCAGAGATATTCGAGATTTTCTTCAGGTTCACCTTCTTGCACCCACAAAACCAAATACAAGGCAATGTATGGCTGTCAAACTGGAATTTTTGAAAATTTTTTTTTCACTCGATATTCACTCCAAAACTTGATTTACTTAGCCGTTTTCGATGGCATAATGATTTTCAAGAAGTAATTTTGAGCTTCTAAAGAAAGAAGTTCGATTTTTCACTGACCCTCTGGAGGGTCTCCTTGTGTTCAGCTCTAAGAGAAATATGACAGACAAACCTCGCATGGTCCACCACAACAGACCTCAATTCTACTTCTCGGCGAGTGATATCACCAAACTATTTATCTAGATGGGATACCAGAGGTTCAAAAAGCATAAAACGTTTTACCGTGGTGCTCTAGCTAATGTAAGGCCAGAGATATTCGAGATTTTCTTCAGGTTCACCTTCTTGCACCCACAAAACCAAATACAAGGCAATGTATGGCTGTCAAACTGGAATTTTTGAAAATTTTTTTTTCACTCGATATTCACTCCAAAACTTGATTTACTTAGCCGTTTTCGATGGCATAATGATTTTCAAGAAGTAATTTTGAGGTTCTAAAGAAAGAAGTTCGATTTTTCACTGACCCTCTGGAGGGTCTCCTTGTGTTCAGCTCTAAGAGAAATATGACAGACAAACCTCGCATGGTCCACCACAACAGACCTCAATTCTACTTCTCGGCGAGTGATATCACCAAACTATTTATCTAGATGGGATACCAGAGGTTCAAAAATGATAAAACGTTTTACAGTGGGGCTCTAGCTTATGTAAGGCCAGAGATATTCGAGATTTTCTTCAGGTTCACCTTCTTGCACCCACAAAACCAAATACAAAGCAATGTATGGCTGTCAAACTGGATTTTTTGAAATTTTTTTTTTCACTCGATATTTACTCCAAAACTTGATTTACTTAGCCGTTTTCGATGGCATACTGATTTTGAAGAAGTAATTTTGAGGTTCGAAAGAAAGAGGTTCGATTTTTCACTGACCCTCTGGAGGGTCTCTCTGTGTTCAGCTCTACGAGAAATACTACACACAAAGCTCGCATGGTCCACCACAACAGACCTCAATTCTACTTCTCGGCGAGTGATATCACCAAAGTATTTATCTAGATGGGATACCAGAGGTTCAAAAAGCATAAAACGTTTTACAGTGGGGCTGTAGCTTATGTAAGGCCAGAGATATTCGAGATTTTCTTCAGGTTCACCTTCTTGCACCTACAAAACCAAATACAAGGCAATGTATGGCTGTCAAACTGGATTTTTTGAAATTTTTTTTTTCACTCGATATTCACTCCAAAACTAGATTTACTTAGCCGTTTGCGATGGCATAATGATTTTCAAGAAGTAATTTGGAGGTTCAAAAGAAAGAAGTTCGATTTTTCACTGACCCTCTGGAGGGTCTCCCTGTGTTCAGCTCTACGACAAATATGACACACAAAGCTCGCATGGTCCACCACAACAGACCTCAATTCTACTTCTCGGCGAGTGATATCACCAAACTATTTATCTAGATGGGATACCAGAGGTTCAAAAAGGATAAAACCTTTGACCGTGGGGCTCTAGCTTATGTAAGGCCAGAGATATTCGAGATTTTCTTCAGGTTCACCTTCTTGCACCCACAAAACCAAATACAAGGCAATGTATGGCTGTCAAACTGGATTTTTTGAAATTTTTTTTTTCACTCGATATTTACTCCAAAACTTGATTTACTTAGCCGTTTTCGATGGCATACTGATTTTCAAGAAGTAATTTTGAGGTTCGAAAGAAAGAGGTTGGATTTTTTACTGACCCTCTGGAGGGTCTCTCTGTGTTCAGCTCTACGAGAAATATGACACACAAAGCTCGCATGGTCCACCACAACAGACCTAAATTCTACTTCTCGGCGAGTGATATCACCAAACTATTTATCTAGATGGGATACCAGAGGTTCAAAAATGATAAAACGTTTTACCGTGGTGCTCTAGCTAATGTAAGGCCAGAGATATTCGAGATTTTCTTCAGGTTCACCTTCTTGCACCCACAAAACCAAATACAAGGCAATGTATGGCTGTCAAACTGGAATTTTTGAAAATTTTTTTTTCACTCGATATTCACTCCAAAACTTGATTTACTTAGCCGTTTTCGATGGCATAATGATTTTCAAGAAGTAATTTTGAGCTTCTAAAGAAAGAAGTTCGATTTTTCACTGACCCTCTGGAGGGTCTCCTTGTGTTCAGCTCTAAGAGAAATATGACAGACAAACCTCGCATGGTCCACCACAACAGACCTCAATTCTACTTCTCGGCGAGTGATATCACCAAAGTATTTATCTAGATGGGATACCAGAGGTTCAAAAATGATAAAACGTTTTACCGTGGTGCTCTAGCTAATGTAAGGCCAGAGATATTCGAGATTTTCTTCAGGTTCACCTTCTTGCACCCACAAAACCAAATACAAGGCAATGTATGGCTGTCAAACTGGAATTTTTGAAAATTTTTTTTTCACTCGATATTCACTCCAAAACTTGATTTACTTAGCCGTTTTCGATGGCATAATGATTTTCAAGAAGTAATTTTGAGGTTCTAAAGAAAGAAGTTCGATTTTTCACTGACCCTCTGGAGGGTCTCCTTGTCTTCAGCTCTAAGAGAAATATGACAGACAAACCTCGCATGGTCCACCACAACAGACCTCAATTCTACTTCTCGGCGAGTGATATCACCAAACTATTTATCTAGATGGGATACCAGAGGTTCAAAAATGATAAAACGTTTTACAGTGGGGCTCTAGCTTATGTAAGGCCAGAGATATTCGAGATTTTCTTCAGGTTCACCTTCTTGCACCCACAAAACCAAATACAAAGCAATGTATGGCTGTCAAACTGGATTTTTTGAAATTTTTTTTTTCACTCGATATTTACTCCAAAACTTGATTTACTTAGCCGTTTTCGATGGCATACTGATTTTGAAGAAGTAATTTTGAGGTTCGAAAGAAAGAGGTTGGATTTTTTACTGACCCTCTGGAGGGTCTCTCTGTGTTCAGCTCTACGAGAAATATGACACACAAAGCTCGCATGGTCCACCACAACAGACCTAAATTCTACTTCTCGGCGAGTGATATCACCAAACTATTTATCTAGATGGGATACCAGAGGTTCAAAAATGATAAAACGTTTTACCGTGGTGCTCTAGCTAATGTAAGGCCAGAGATATTCGAGATTTTCTTCAGGTTCACCTTCTTGCACCCACAAAACCAAATACAAGGCATTGTATGGCTGTCAAACTGGAATTTTTGAAAATTTTTTTTTCACTCGATATTCACTCCAAAACTTGATTTACTTAGCCGTTTTCGATGGCATAATGATTTTCAAGAAGTAATTTTGAGGTTCTAAAGAAAGAAGTTCGATTTTTCACTGACCCTCTGGAGGGTTTCCTTGTGTTCAGCTCTAAGAGAAATATGACAGACAAACCTCGTATGGTCCACCACAACAGACCTCAATTCTACTTCTCGGCGAGTGATATCACCAAACTATTTATCTAGATGGGATACCAGAGGTTCAAAAAGCATAAAACGTTTTACCGTGGTGCTCTAGCTAATGTAAGGCCAGAGATATTCGAGATTTTCTTCAGGTTCACCTTCTTGCACCCACAAAACCAAATACAAGGCAATGTATGGCTGTCAAACTGGAATTTTTGAAAATTTTTTTTTCACTCGATATTCACTCCAAAACTTGATTTACTTAGCCGTTTTCGATGGCATAATGATTTTCAAGAAGTAATTTTGAGCTTCTAAAGAAAGAAGTTCGATTTTTCACTGACCCTCTGGAGGGTCTCCTTGTGTTCAGCTCTAAGAGAAATATGACAGACAAACCTCGCATGGTCCACCACAACAGACCTCAATTCTACTTCTCGGCGAGTGATATCACCAAACTATTTATCTAGATGGGATACCAGAGGTTCAAAAATGATAAAACGTTTTACAGTGGGGCTCTAGCTTATGTAAGGCCAGAGATATTCGAGATTTTCTTCAGGTTCACCTTCTTGCACCCACAAAACCAAATACAAAGCAATGTATGGCTGTCAAACTGGATTTTTTGAATTTTTTTTTTTCACTCGATATTTACTCCAAAACTTGATTTACTTAGCCGTTTTCGATGGCATACTGATTTTGAAGAAGTAATTTTGAGGTTCGAAAGAAAGAGGTTCGATTTTTCACTGACCCTCTGGAGGGTCTCTCTGTGTTCAGCTCTACGACAAATATGACACACAAAGCTCGCATTGTCCACCACAACAGACCTCATTTCTACTTCTCCGCGAGTGATATCACCAAAGTATTTATCTAGATGGGATACCAGAGGTTCAAAAAGGATAAAACCTTTGACCGTGGGGCTCTAGTTTATGTAAGGCCAGAGATATTCGAGATTTTCTTCAGGTTCACCTTCTTGCACCCACAAAACCAAATACAAGGCAATGTATGGCTGTCAAACTGGATTTTTTGAAATTTTTTTTTTCACTCGATATTCACTCCAAAACTTGATTTACTTAGCCGTTTTCGATGGCATACTGATTTTGAAGAAGTAATTTTGAGGTTCGAAAGAAAGAGGTTCGATTTTTCACTGACCCTCTGAAGGGTCTCTCTGTGTTCAGCTCTACGAGAAATACTACACACAAAGCTCGCATGGTCCACCACAACAGACCTCAATTCTACTTCTCGGCGAGTGATATCACCAAACTATTTATCTAGATGGGATACCAGAGGTTCAAAAAGCATAAAACGTTTTACAGTGGGGCTGTAGCTTATGTAAGGCCAGAGATTTTCGAGATTTTCTTCAGGTTCACCTTCTTGAACCTACAAAACCAAATACAAGGCAATGTATGGCTGTCAAACTGGATTTTTTGAAATTTTTTTTTTCACTCGATATTCACTCCAAAACTAGATTTACTTAGCCGTTTGCGATGGCATAATGATTTTCAAGAAGTAATTTGGAGCTTCAAAAGAAAGAAGTTCGATTTTTCACTGACCCTCTGGAGGGTCTCCCTGTGTTCAGCTCTACGACAAATATAACACACAAAGCTCGCATGGTCCACCACAACAGACCTCATTTCTACTTCTCGGCGAGTGATATCACCAAAATATTTATCTAGATGGGATACCAGAGGTTCAAAAAGGATAAAACCTTTGACCGTGGGGCTCTAGCTTATGTAAGGCTAGTGATATTCGAGATTTTCTTCAGGTTCACCTTCTTGCACCCACAAAACCAAATACAAGGCAATGTATGGCTGTCAAACTGGATTTTTTGAAATTTTTTTTTTCACTCGATATTCACTCCAAAACTTGGTTTACTTAGCCGTTTTCGATGGCATAATGATTTTCAAGAAGTAATTTGGAGCTTCAAAAGAAAGAATTTTGATTTTTCACTGACCCTCTGGAGGGTCTCCCTGTGTTCAGCTCTACGACAAACATGACACACAAAGCTCGCATGGTCCACCACAACAGACCTCATTTCTACTTCTCCGCGAGTGATATCACCAAAATATTTATCTAGATGGGATACCAGAGGTTCAAAAAGGATAAAACTTTTTACCGTGGGGCTCTAGTTTATGTAAGGCAAGAGATGTTCGAGATTTTCTTCAGGTTCACCTTCTTGCACCCACAAAACCAAATACAAGGCAATGTATGGCTGTCAAACTGGATTTTTTGAAAAATTTTTTTTCACTCGATATTCACTCCAAAACTTGATTTACTTAGCCGTTTTCGATGGCATACTGATTTTGAAGAAGTAATTTTGAGGTTCTAAAGAAAGAAGTTCGATTTTTCACTGACCCTCTGGAGGGTCTCCTTGTGTTCAGCTCTAAGAGAAATATGACAGACAAAGCTCGCATGGTCCACCACAACAGACCTCAATTCTACTTCTCGGCGAGTGATATCACCAAACTATTTATCTAGATGGGATACCAGAGGTTCAAAAATGATAAAACGTTTTACAGTGGGGCTGTAGCTTATGTAAGGCCAGAGATTTTCGAGATTTTCTTCAGGTTCACCTTCTTGAACCTACAAAACCAAATACAAGGCAATGTATGGCTGTCAAACTGGATTTTTTGAAATTTTTTTTTTCACTCGATATTCACTCCAAAACTAGATTTACTTAGCCCTTTGCGATGGCATAATGATTTTCAAGAAGTAATTTGGAGCTTCAAAAGAAAGAAGTTCGATTTTTCACTGACCCTCTGGAGGGTCTCCCTGTGTTCAGCTCTACGACAAATATGACACACAAAGCTCGCATGGTCCACCACAACAGACCTCATTTCTACTTCTCGGCAAGTGATATCACCAAAATATTTATCTAGATGGGATACCAGAGGTTCAAAAAGGATAAAACCTTTGACCGTGGGGCTCTAGCTTATGTAAGGCCAGAGATTTTCGAGATTTTCTTCAGGTTCACCTTCTTGCACCCACAAAACCAAATAGAAGGCAATGTATGGCTGTCAAACTGGAGTTTTTGAAATTTTTTTTTTCACTCGATATTCACTCCAAAACTTGATTTACTTAGCCGTTTTCGATGGCATAATGATTTTCAAAACGTAAATTTGAGGTTCAAAAGAAAGAAGTTCGATTTTTCACTGACCCTCTGGAGGGTCTCCCTGTGTTCAGCTCTACGACAAATATGACAGAGAAAGCTCGCATGCTCCACCACAACAGACCACATTTCTACTTCTCCGCGAGTGATATCACCAAAGTATTTATCTAGATGGGATACCAGAGGTTCAAAAAGGATGAAACTTTTTATCGTGGGGCTTTAGCTTATGTAAGGCCAGAGATTTTCGAGATTTTCTTCAGGTTCACCTTCTTGCACCCAGAAAACCAAATACAAAGCAATGTATGGCTGTCAAACTGGATTTTTTGAAATTTTTTTTTTTCACTCGATATTCACTCTAAAAGTTGATTTACTTAGCCGTTTTCGATGGCATAATGATTTTCAAGAAGTAATTTGGAGCTTCAAAAGAAAGAATTTTGATTTTTCACTGACCCTCTGGAGGGTCTCCTTGTGTTCAGCTCTACGACAAATATGACACACAAAGCTCGCATGGTCCACCACAACAGACCTCAATTCTACTTCTCGGCGAGTGATATCACCAAAGTAGTTATCTAGATGGGATACCAGAGGTTCAAAAAGCATAAAACGTTTAATCGTGGTGCTCTAGCTAATGTAAGGCCAGAGATATTCGAGATTTTCTTCAGGTTCACCTTCTTGCACCCACAAAACCAAATACAAGGCAATGTATGGCTTTCAAACTGGATTTTTTGAAATTTTTTTTTTCACTCGATATTTACTCCAAAACTTGATTTACTTAGCCGTTTTCGATGGCATAATGATTTTCAAGAAGTAATTTTGAAGTTCTAAAGAAAGAAGTTCGATTTTTCACTGACCCTCTGGAGGGTCTCCTTGTGTTCAGCTCTAAGACAAATATGACAGACAAAGCTCGCATGGTCCACCACAACAGACCTCAATTCTACTTCTCGGCGAGTGATATCACCAAACTATTTATCTAGATGGGATACAAGAGGTTCAAAAATGATAAAACGTTTTACAGTGGGGCTGTAGCTTATGTAAGGCCAGAGATTTTCCAGATTTTCTTCAGGTTCACTTTCTTGCACCTACAAAACCAAATACAAAGCAATGTATGGCTGTCAAACTGGATTTTTTGAAATTTTTTTTTTCACTCGATATTCACTCCAAAACTTGATTTACTTAGCCGTTTTCGATGGCATAATGATTTTCAAGAAGTAATTATGAGGTTCAAAAGAAAGAAGTTCGATTTTTCACTGACCCTCTGGAGGGTCTCCCTGTGTTCAGCTTTACGACAAATATGACACACAAAGCTCGCATGGTCCACCACAACAGACCTCAATTCTACTTCTCCGCGAGTGATATCACCAAAATATTTATCTAGATGGGATACCAGAGGTTCAAAAAGGATAAAACCTTTGACCGTGGGGCTCTAGTTTATGTAAGGCCAGGGATATTCGAGATTTTCTTCAGGTTCACCTTCTTGCACCCACAAAACCAAATACAAGGCAATGTATGGCTGTCAAACTGGATTTTTTGAAATTTTTTTTTTCACTCGATATTCACTCCAAAACTTGATTTACTTAGCCGTTTTCGATGGCATAATGATTTTCAAGAAGTAATTTTGAAGTTCTAAAGAAAGAAGTTCGATTTTTCACTGACCCTCTGGAGGGTCTCCTTGTGTTCAGCTCTAAGAGAAATATGACAGACAAAGCTCGCACGGTCCACCACAACAGACCTCAATTCTACTTCTCGGCGAGTGATATCACCAAACTATTTATCTAGATGGGATACAAGAGGTTCAAAAATTATAAAACGTTTTACAGTGGGGCTGTAGCTTATGTAAGGCCAGAGATTTTCGAGATTTTCTTCAGGTTCACCTTCTTGCACCTACAAAACCAAATACAAAGCAATGTATGGCTGTCAAACTGGATTTTTTGAAATTTTTTTTTTCACTCGATATTCACTCCAAAACTTGATTTACTTAGCCGTTTTCGATGGCATAATGATTTTCAAGAAGTAATTATGAGGTTCAAAAGAAAGAAGTTCGATTTTTCACTGACCCTCTGGAGGGTCTCCCTGTGTTCAGCTCTACGACAAATATGACACACAAAGCTCGCATGGTCCACCACAACAGACCTCAATTCTACTTCTCCGCGAGTGATATCACCAAAATATTTATCTAGATGGGATACCAGAGGTTCAAAAAGGATAAAACCTTTGACCGTGGGGCTCTAGTTTATGTAAGGCAAGAGATATTCGAGATTTTCTTCAGGTTCACCTTCTTGCACCCACAAAACCAAATACAAGGCAATGTATGGCTGTCAAACTGGATTTTTTGAAATTTTTTTTTTCACTCGATATTCACTCCAAAACTTGATTTACTTAGCCGTTTTCGATGGCATAATGATTTTCAAGAAGTAATTTTGAAGTTCTAAAGAAAGAAGTTCGATTTTTCACTGACCCTCTGGAGGGTCTCCTTGTGTTCAGCTCTAAGAGAAATATGACAGACAAAGCTCGCATGGTCCACCACAACAGACCTCAATTCTACTTCTCGGCGAGTGATATCACCAAAGTATTTATCTAGATGGGATACAAGAGGTTCAAAAATGATAAAACGTTTTACAGTGGGGCTGTAGCTTATGTAAGGCCAGAGATTTTCGAGATTTTCTTCAGGTTCACCTTCTTGCACCTACAAAACCAAATACAAAGCAATGTATGGCTGTCAAACTGGATTTTTTGAAATTTTTTTTTTCACTCGATATTCACTCCAAAACTTGATTTACTTAGCCGTTTTCGATGGCAAAATGATTTTCAAGAAGTAATTATGAGGTTCAAAAGAAAGAAGTTCGATTTTTCACTGACCCTCTGGAGGGTCTCCTTGTGTTCAGCTCTAAGAGAAATATGACAGACAAAGCTCGCATGGTCCACCACAACAGACCTCAATTCTACTTCTCGGCGAGTGATATCACCAAACTATTTATCTAGATGGGATACCAGAGGTTCAAAAATGATAAAACGTTTTACAGTGGGGCTGTAGCTTATGTAAGGCCAGAGATTTTCGAGATTTTCTTCAGGTTCACCTTCTTGAACCTACAAAACCAAATACAAGGCAATGTATGGCTGTCAAACTGGATTTTTTGAAATTTTTTTTTTCACTCGATATTCACTCCAAAACTAGATTTACTTAGCCCTTTGCGATGGCATAATGATTTTCAAGAAGTAATTTGGAGCTTCAAAAGAAAGAAGTTCGATTTTTCACTGACCCTCTGGAGGGTCTCCCTGTGTTCAGCTCTACGACAAATATGACACACAAAGCTCGCATGGTCCACCACAACAGACCTCATTTCTACTTCTCGGCAAGTGATATCACCAAAATATTTATCTAGATGGGATACCAGAGGTTCAAAAAGGATAAAACCTTTGACCGTGGGGCTCTAGCTTATGTAAGGCCAGAGATTTTCGAGATTTTCTTCAGGTTCACCTTCTTGCACCCACAAAACCAAATAGAAGGCAATGTATGGCTGTCAAACTGGAGTTTTTGAAATTTTTTTTTTCACTCGATATTCACTCCAAAACTTGATTTACTTAGCCGTTTTCGATGGCATAATGATTTTCAAAACGTAAATTTGAGGTTCAAAAGAAAGAAGTTCGATTTTTCACTGACCCTCTGGAGGGTCTCCCTGTGTTCAGCTCTACGACAAATATGACAGAGAAAGCTCGCATGCTCCACCACAACAGACCACATTTCTACTTCTCCGCGAGTGATATCACCAAAGTATTTATCTAGATGGGATACCAGAGGTTCAAAAAGGATGAAACTTTTTATCGTGGGGCTTTAGCTTATGTAAGGCCAGAGATTTTCGAGATTTTCTTCAGGTTCACCTTCTTGCACCCAGAAAACCAAATACAAAGCAATGTATGGCTGTCAAACTGGATTTTTTGAAATTTTTTTTTTTCACTCGATATTCACTCTAAAAGTTGATTTACTTAGCCGTTTTCGATGGCATAATGATTTTCAAGAAGTAATTTGGAGCTTCAAAAGAAAGAATTTTGATTTTTCACTGACCCTCTGGAGGGTCTCCTTGTGTTCAGCTCTACGACAAATATGACACACAAAGCTCGCATGGTCCACCACAACAGACCTCAATTCTACTTCTCGGCGAGTGATATCACCAAAGTAGTTATCTAGATGGGATACCAGAGGTTCAAAAAGCATAAAACGTTTAATCGTGGTGCTCTAGCTAATGTAAGGCCAGAGATATTCGAGATTTTCTTCAGGTTCACCTTCTTGCACCCACAAAACCAAATACAAGGCAATGTATGGCTTTCAAACTGGATTTTTTGAAATTTTTTTTTTCACTCGATATTTACTCCAAAACTTGATTTACTTAGCCGTTTTCGATGGCATAATGATTTTCAAGAAGTAATTTTGAAGTTCTAAAGAAAGAAGTTCGATTTTTCACTGACCCTCTGGAGGGTCTCCTTGTGTTCAGCTCTAAGACAAATATGACAGACAAAGCTCGCATGGTCCACCACAACAGACCTCAATTCTACTTCTCGGCGAGTGATATCACCAAACTATTTATCTAGATGGGATACAAGAGGTTCAAAAATGATAAAACGTTTTACAGTGGGGCTGTAGCTTATGTAAGGCCAGAGATTTTCCAGATTTTCTTCAGGTTCACTTTCTTGCACCTACAAAACCAAATACAAAGCAATGTATGGCTGTCAAACTGGATTTTTTGAAATTTTTTTTTTCACTCGATATTCACTCCAAAACTTGATTTACTTAGCCGTTTTCGATGGCATAATGATTTTCAAGAAGTAATTATGAGGTTCAAAAGAAAGAAGTTCGATTTTTCACTGACCCTCTGGAGGGTCTCCCTGTGTTCAGCTTTACGACAAATATGACACACAAAGCTCGCATGGTCCACCACAACAGACCTCAATTCTACTTCTCCGCGAGTGATATCACCAAAATATTTATCTAGATGGGATACCAGAGGTTCAAAAAGGATAAAACCTTTGACCGTGGGGCTCTAGTTTATGTAAGGCCAGGGATATTCGAGATTTTCTTCAGGTTCACCTTCTTGCACCCACAAAACCAAATACAAGGCAATGTATGGCTGTCAAACTGGATTTTTTGAAATTTTTTTTTTCACTCGATATTCACTCCAAAACTTGATTTACTTAGCCGTTTTCGATGGCATAATGATTTTCAAGAAGTAATTTTGAAGTTCTAAAGAAAGAAGTTCGATTTTTCACTGACCCTCTGGAGGGTCTCCTTGTGTTCAGCTCTAAGAGAAATATGACAGACAAAGCTCGCACGGTCCACCACAACAGACCTCAATTCTACTTCTCGGCGAGTGATATCACCAAACTATTTATCTAGATGGGATACAAGAGGTTCAAAAATTATAAAACGTTTTACAGTGGGGCTGTAGCTTATGTAAGGCCAGAGATTTTCGAGATTTTCTTCAGGTTCACCTTCTTGCACCTACAAAACCAAATACAAAGCAATGTATGGCTGTCAAACTGGATTTTTTGAAATTTTTTTTTTCACTCGATATTCACTCCAAAACTTGATTTACTTAGCCGTTTTCGATGGCATAATGATTTTCAAGAAGTAATTATGAGGTTCAAAAGAAAGAAGTTCGATTTTTCACTGACCCTCTGGAGGGTCTCCCTGTGTTCAGCTCTACGACAAATATGACACACAAAGCTCGCATGGTCCACCACAACAGACCTCAATTCTACTTCTCCGCGAGTGATATCACCAAAATATTTATCTAGATGGGATACCAGAGGTTCAAAAAGGATAAAACCTTTGACCGTGGGGCTCTAGTTTATGTAAGGCAAGAGATATTCGAGATTTTCTTCAGGTTCACCTTCTTGCACCCACAAAACCAAATACAAGGCAATGTATGGCTGTCAAACTGGATTTTTTGAAATTTTTTTTTTCACTCGATATTCACTCCAAAACTTGATTTACTTAGCCGTTTTCGATGGCATAATGATTTTCAAGAAGTAATTTTGAAGTTCTAAAGAAAGAAGTTCGATTTTTCACTGACCCTCTGGAGGGTCTCCTTGTGTTCAGCTCTAAGAGAAATATGACAGACAAAGCTCGCATGGTCCACCACAACAGACCTCAATTCTACTTCTCGGCGAGTGATATCACCAAAGTATTTATCTAGATGGGATACAAGAGGTTCAAAAATGATAAAACGTTTTACAGTGGGGCTGTAGCTTATGTAAGGCCAGAGATTTTCGAGATTTTCTTCAGGTTCACCTTCTTGCACCTACAAAACCAAATACAAAGCAATGTATGGCTGTCAAACTGGATTTTTTGAAATTTTTTTTTTCACTCGATATTCACTCCAAAACTTGATTTACTTAGCCGTTTTCGATGGCAAAATGATTTTCAAGAAGTAATTATGAGGTTCAAAAGAAAGAAGTTCGATTTTTCACTGACCCTCTGGAGGGTCTCCCTGTGTTCAGCTCTACGACAAATATGACACACAAAGCTCGCATGGTCCCCCACAACAGACCTCAATTCTACTTCTCCGCGAGTGATATCACCAAAATATTTATCTAGATGGGATACCAGAGGTTCAAAAAGGATAAAACCTTTGACCGTGGGGCTCTAGTTTATGTAAGGCCAGAGATATTCGAGATTTTCTTGAGGTTCACCTTCTTGCACCCACAAAACCAAATACAAGGCAATGTATGGCTGTCAAACTGGATTTTTTGAAATTTTTTTTTTCACTCGATATTCACTCCAAAACTTGATTAACTTAGCCGTTTTCGATGGCATACTGATTTTGAAGAAGTAATTTTGAGGTTCGAAAGAAAGAAGTTCGATTTTTTACTGACCCACTGGAGGGTCTCTCTGTGTTCAGCTCTACGACAAATATGACACACAAAGCTCGCATGGTCCACCACAACAGACCTCAATTCTACTTCTCGGCGAGTGATATCACCAAACTATTCATCTAGATGGGATACCAGAGGTTCAAAAAGCATAAAACGTTTTACCGTGGTGCTCTAGCTAATGTAAGGCCAGAGATATTCGAGATTTTCTTCAGGTTCACCTTCTTGCACCCACAAAACCAAATACAAGGCAATGTATGGCTGTCAAACTGGATTTTTTGAAATTTTTTTTTCCCTCGATATTCACTCCAAAACTTGATTTACTTATCCGTTTTCGATGGCATAATGATTTTGAAAACGTAAATTTGAGGTTCAAAAGAAAGAAGTTCGATTTTTCACTGACCCTCTGGAGGGTCTCCCTGTGTTCAGCTCTACGACAAATATGACAGAGAAAGCTCGCATGCTCCACCACAACAGACCACATTTCTACTTCTCCGCGAGTGATATCACCAAAGTATTTATCTAGATGGGATACCAGAGGTTCAAAAAGGATAAAACTTTTCATCGTGGGGCTTTAGCTTATGTAAGGCCAGAGATTTTCGAAATTTTCTTCAGGTTCACCTTCTTGCACCCACAAAACCAAATACAAAGTAATGTATGGCTGTCAAACTGGATTTTTTGAAATTTTTTTTTTTCACTCGATATTCACTCTAAAACTTGATTTACTTAGCCGTTTTCGATGGCATAATGATTTTCAAGAAGTAATTTGGAGCTTCAAAAGAAAGAAGTTCGATTTTTCACTGACCCTCTGGAGGGTCTCCCTGTGTTCAGCTCTACGACAAATATGACACACAAAGCTCGCATGGTCCACCACAACAGACCTCATTTCTACTTCTCCGCGAGTGATATCACCAAAATATTTATCTAGATGGGATACCAGAGGTTCAAAAAGGATAAAACCTTTGACCGTGGGGCTCTAGTTTATGTAAGGCCAGAGATATTCGAGATTTTCTTGAGGTTCACCTTCTTGCACCCACAAAACCAAATACAAGGCAATGTATGGCTGTCAAACTGGATTTTTTGAAATTTTTTTTTTCACTCGATATTCACTCCAAAACTTGATTTACTTAGCCGTTTTCGATGGCATACTGATTTTGAAGAAGTAATTTTGAGGTTCGAAAGAAAGAAGTTCGATTTTTTACTGACCCACTGGAGGGTCTCTCTGTGTTCAGCTCTACGACAAATATGACACACAAAGCTCGCATGGTCCACCACAACAGACCTCAATTCTACTTCTCGGCGAGTGATATCACCAAACTATTCATCTAGATGGGATACCAGAGGTTCAAAAAGCATAAAACGTTTTACCGTGGTGCTCTAGCTAATGTAAGGCCAGAGATATTCGAGATTTTCTTCAGGTTCACCTTCTTGCACCCACAAAACCAAATACAAGGCAATGTATGGCTGTCAAACTGGATTTTTTGAAATTTTTTTTTCACTCGATATTCACTCCAAAACTTGATTTACTTATCCGTTTTCGATGGCATAATGATTTTGAAAACGTAAATTTGAGGTTCAAAAGAAAGAAGTTCGATTTTTCACTGACCCTCTGGAGGGTCTCCCTGTGTTCAGCTCTACGACAAATATGACAGAGAAAGCTCGCATGCTCCACCACAACAGACCACATTTCTACTTCTCCGCGAGTGATATCACCAAAGTATTTATCTAGATGGGATACCAGAGGTTCAAAAAGGATAAAACTTTTCATCGTGGGGCTTTAGCTTATGTAAGGCCAGAGATTTTCGAAATTTTCTTCAGGTTCACCTTCTTGCACCCACAAAACCAAATACAAAGTAATGTATGGCTGTCAAACTGGATTTTTTGAAATTTTTTTTTTTCACTCGATATTCACTCTAAAACTTGATTTACTTAGCCGTTTTCGATGGCATAATGATTTTCAAGAAGTAATTTGGAGCTTCAAAAGAAAGAAGTTCGATTTTTCACTGACCCTCTGGAGGGTCTCCCTGTGTTCAGCTCTACGACAAATATGACACACAAAGCTCGCATGGTCCACCACAACAGACCTCATTTCTACTTCTCCGCGAGTGATATCACCAAAATATTTATCTAGATGGGATACCAGAGGTTCAAAAAGGATAAAACCTTTGACCGTGGGGCTCTAGTTTATGTAAGGCAAGAGATATTCGAGATTTTCTTCAGGTTCACCTTCTTGCACCCACAAAACCAAATACAAGGCAATGTATGGCTGTCAAACTGGATTTTTTGAAATTTTTTTTTTCACTCGATATTCACTCCAAAACTTTATTTACTTAGCCGTTTTCGATGGCATACTGATTTTGAAGAAGTAATTTTGAGGTTCGAAAGAAAGAGGTTGGATTTTTTACTGACCCACTGGAGGGTCTCCTTGTGTTCAGATCTACGAGAAATATGACACACAAAGCTCGCATGGTCCACCACAACAGACCTCAATTCTACTTCTCCGCGACTGATATCACCAAAGTATTTATCTAGATGGGATACCAGAGGTTCAAAAATGATAAAACTTTTTATCGTGGGGCTTTAGCTTATGTAAGGCTAGAGATTTTCGAGATTTTCTTCAGGTTCACCTTCTTGCACCCACAAAACCAAATACCAAGCAATGTATGGCTGTCAAACTGGATTTTTTGAAATTTTTTTTTTCACTCGATATTCACTCCAAAACTTGATTTACTTAGCCGTTTTCGATGGCATAATGATTTTCAAGAAGTAATTTGGAGCTTCAAAAGAAAGAATTTCGATTTTTTACTGACCCTCTGGAGGGTCTCCTTGTGTTCAGCTCTACGACAAATATGACACACAAAGCTCGCATGGTCCACCACAACAGACCTCATTTCTACTTCTCCGCGAGTGATATCACCAAAGTATTTATCTAGATGGGATACCAGAGGTTCAAAAAGCATAAAACGTTTTACCGTGGTGCTCTAGCTAATGTAAGGCCAGAGATATTCGAGATTTTCTTCAGGTTCACCTTCTTGCACCCACAAAACCAAATACAAGGCAATGTATGGCTGTCAAACTGGATTTTTTGAAATTTTTTTTTTCACTCGATATTCACTCCAAAACTTGATTTACTTAGCCGTTTGCGATGGCATAATGATTTTCAAAAGCAAATTTTGAGCTTCAAAAGAAAGAAGTTCGATTTTTCACTGACCCTCTGGAGGGTCTCCCTGTGTTCAGCTCTACGACAAATATGACAGACAAAGCTCGCATGCTCCACCACAACAGACCACATTTCTACTTCTCCGCGAGTGATATCACCAAAGTATTTATCTAGATGGGATACCAGAGGTTCAAAAATGATAAAACTTTTTATCGTGGGGCTTTAGCTTATGTAAGGCTAGAGATTTTCGAGATTTTCTTCAGGTTCACCTTCTTGCACCCACAAAACCAAATACCAAGCAATGTATGGCTGTCAAACTGGATTTTTTGAAATTTTTTTTTTTCACTCGATATTCACTCCAAAACTTGATTTACTTAGCCGTTTTCGATGGCATAATGATTTTCAAGAAGTAATTTGGAGCTTCAAAAGAAAGAATTTCGATTTTTCACTGACCCTCTGGAGGGTCTCCTTGTGTTCAGCTCTACGACAAATATGACACACAAAGCTCGCATGGTCCACCACAACAGACCTCATTTCTACTTCTCCGCGAGTGATATCACCAAAGTATTTATCTAGATGGGATACCAGAGGTTCAAAAATGATAAAACTTTTTATCGTGGGGCTTTAGCTTATGTAAGGCTAGAGATTTTCGAGATTTTCTTCAGGTTCACCTTCTTGCACCCACAAAACCAAATACCAAGCAATGTATGGCTGTCAAACTGGATTTTTTGAAATTTTTTTTTTTCACTCCATATTCACTCCAAAACTTGATTTACTTAGCCGTTTTCGATGGCATAATGATTTTCAAGAAGTAATTTGGAGCTTCAAAAGAAAGAATTTCGATTTTTCACTGACCCTCTGGAGGGTCTCCTTGTGTTCAGCTCTACGACAAATATGACACACAAAGCTCGCATGGTCCACCACAACAGACCTCATTTCTACTTCTCCGCGAGTGATATCACCAAAGTATTTATCTAGATGGGATACCAGAGGTTCAAAAATGATAAAACGTTTTACCGTGGTGCTCTAGCTAATGTAAGGCCAGAGATATTCGAGATTTTCTTCAGGTTCACCTTCTTGCACCCACAAAACCAAATACCAAGCAATGTATGGCTGTCAAACTGGATTTTTTGAAATTTTTTTTTTTCACTCGATATTCACTCCAAAACTTGATTTACTTAGCCGTTTTCGATGGCATAATGATTTTCAAGAAGTAATTTGGAGCTTCAAAAGAAAGAATTTCGATTTTTCACTGACCCTCTGGAGGGTCTCCTTGTGTTCAGCTCAACGACAAATATGACACACAAAGCTCGCATGGTCCACCACAACAGACCTCATTTCTACTTCTCCGCGAGTGATATCACCAAAGTATTTATCTAGATGGGATACCAGAGGTTCAAAAAGGATAAAACCTTTGACCGTGGGGCTCTAGCTTATGTAAGGCAAGAGATATTCGAGATTTTCTTCAGGTTCACCTTCTTTCACCCACAAAACCAAATACAAGGCAATGTATGGCTGTCAAACTGGATTTTTTGAAATTTTTTTTTTCACTCGATATTCACTCCAAAACTTGATTTACTTAGCCGTTTTCGATGGCATAATGATTTTCAAAAGCAAATTTTGAGCTTCAAAAGAAAGAAGTTCGATTTTTCACTGACCCTCTGGAGGGTCTCCCTGTGTTCAGCTCTACGACAAATATGACAGACAAAGCTCGGATGGTCCACCACAACAGACCTCATTTCTACTTCTCCGCGAGTGATATCACCAAAGTATTTATCTAGATGGTATACCAGAGGTTCAAAAAGCATAAAACTTTTTACCGTGGTGCTCTAGTTTATGTAAGGCCAGAGATATTCGAGATTTTCTTCAGGTTCACTTTCTTGCACCCACAAAACCAAATACAAGGTAATGTATGGCTGTCAAATTAGATTTTTTGAAAATTTTTTTTCACTCGATATTCACTCCAAAACTAGATTTACTTAGCCGTTTTCGATGGCATAATGATTTTCAAGAAGTAATTTGGAGCTTCAAAAGAAGGAAGTTCGATTTTTCACTGACCCTCTGGAGGGTCTCCCTGTGTTCAGCTCTAAGAGAAATATGACAGACAAAGCTCGCATGGTCCACCACAACAGACCTCAATTCTACTTCTCGGCGAGTGATATCACCAAAGTATTTATCTAGATGAGATACCAGAAGTTCAAAAAGGATAAAACCTTTGACCGTGGGGCTCTAGCTTATGTAAGGCCAGAGATATTCGAGATTTTCTTCAGGTTCACCTTCTTGCACCCACAAAACCAAATACAAGGCAATGTATGGCTGTCAAACTGGATTTTTTGAAATTTTTTTTTTCACTCGATATTCACTCCAAAACTTGATTTACTTAGCCGTTTGCGATGGCATAATGATTTTCAAAAGCAAATTTTGAGCTTCAAAAGAAAGAAGTTCGATTTTTCACTGACCCTCTGGAGGGTCTCCCTGTGTTCAGCTCTACGACAAATATGACAGACAAAGCTCGCATGCTCCACCACAACAGACCACATTTCTACTTCTCCGCGAGTGATATCACCAAAGTATTTATCTAGATGGGATACCAGAGGTTCAAAAATGATAAAACTTTTTATCGTGGGGCTTTAGCTTATGTAAGGCTAGAGATTTTCGAGATTTTCTTCAGGTTCACTTTCTTGCACCCACAAAACCAAATACCAAGCAATGTATGGCTGTCAAACTGGATTTTTTGAAATTTTTTTTTTCACTCGATATTCACTCCAAAACTTGATTTACTTAGCCGTTTTCGATGGCATAATGATTTTCAAGAAGTAATTTGGAGCTTCAAAAGAAAGAATTTCGATTTTTTACTGACCCTCTGGAGGGTCTCCTTGTGTTCAGCTCTACGACAAATATGACACACAAAGCTCGCATGGTCCACCACAACAGACCTCATTTCTACTTCTCCGCGAGTGATATCACCAAAGTATTTATCTAGATGGGATACCAGAGGTTCAAAAAGCATAAAACGTTTTACCGTGGTGCTCTAGCTAATGTAAGGCCAGAGATATTCGAGATTTTCTTCAGGTTCACCTTCTTGCACCCACAAAACCAAATACAAGGCAATGTATGGCTGTCAAACTGGATTTTTTGAAATTTTTTTTTTTCACTCGATATTCACTCCAAAACTTGATTTACTTAGCCGTTTTCGATGGCATAATGATTTTCAAGAAGTAATTTGGAGCTTCAAAAGAAAGAATTTCGATTTTTCACTGACCCTCTGGAGGGTCTCCTTGTGTTCAGCTCAACGACAAATATGACACACAAAGCTCGCATGGTCCACCACAACAGACCTCATTTCTACTTCTCCGCGAGTGATATCACCAAAGTATTTATCTAGATGGGATACCAGAGGTTCAAAAAGGATAAAACCTTTGACCGTGGGGCTCTAGCTTATGTAAGGCAAGAGATATTCGAGATTTTCTTCAGGTTCACCTTCTTTCACCCACAAAACCAAATACAAGGCAATGTATGGCTGTCAAACTGGATTTTTTGAAATTTTTTTTTTCACTCGATATTCACTCCAAAACTTGATTTACTTAGCCGTTTTCGATGGCATAATGATTTTCAAAAGCAAATTTTGAGCTTCAAAAGAAAGAAGTTCGATTTTTCACTGACCCTCTGGAGGGTCTCCCTGTGTTCAGCTCTACGACAAATATGACAGACAAAGCTCGCATGCTCCACCACAACAGACCTCATTTCTACTTCTCCGCGAGTGATATCACCAAAGTATTTATCTAGATGGTATACCAGAGGTTCAAAAATGATAAAACTTTTTATCGTGGGGCTTTAGCTTATGTAAGGCTAGAGATTTTCGAGATTTTCTTCAGGTTCACCTTCTTGCACCCACAAAACCAAATACCAAGCAATGTATGGCTGTCAAACTGGATTTTTTGAAATTTTTTTTTTCACTCGATATTCACTCCAAAACTTGATTTACTTAGCCGTTTTCGATGGCATAATGATTTTCAAGAAGTAATTTGGAGCTTCAAAAGAAAGAATTTCGATTTTTTACTGACCCTCTGGAGGGTCTCCTTGTGTTCAGCTCTACGACAAATATGACACACAAAGCTCGCATGGTCCACCACAACAGACCTCATTTCTACTTCTCCGCGAGTGATATCACCAAAGTATTTATCTAGATGGGATACCAGAGGTTCAAAAAGCATAAAACGTTTTACCGTGGTGCTCTAGCTAATGTAAGGCCAGAGATATTCGAGATTTTCTTCAGGTTCACCTTCTTGCACCCACAAAACCAAATACAAGGCAATGTATGGCTGTCAAACTGGATTTTTTGAAATTTTTTTTTTCACTCGATATTCACTCCAAAACTTGATTTACTTAGCCGTTTGCGATGGCATAATGATTTTCAAAAGCAAATTTTGAGCTTCAAAAGAAAGAAGTTCGATTTTTCACTGACCCTCTGGAGGGTCTCCCTGTGTTCAGCTCTACGACAAATATGACAGAGAAAGCTCGCATGCTCCACCACAACAGACCACATTTCTACTTCTCCGCGAGTGATATCACCAAAGTATTTATCTAGATGGGATACCAGAGGTTCAAAAATGATAAAACTTTTGATCGTGGGGCTTTAGCTTATGTAAGGCTAGAGATTTTCGAGATTTTCTTCAGGTTCACCTTCTTGCACCCACAAAACCAAATACCAAGCAATGTATGGCTGTCAAACTGGATTTTTTGAAATTTTTTTTTTTCACTCGATATTCACTCCAAAACTTGATTTACTTAGCCGTTTTCGATGGCATAATGATTTTCAAGAAGTAATTTGGAGCTTCAAAAGAAAGAATTTCGATTTTTCACTGACCCTCTGGAGGGTCTCCTTGTGTTCAGCTCTACGACAAATATGACACACAAAGCTCGCATGGTCCACCACAACAGACCTCATTTCTACTTCTCCGCGAGTGATATCACCAAAGTATTTATCTAGATGGGATACCAGAGGTTCAAAAAGCATAAAACGTTTTACCGTGGTGCTCTAGCTAATGTAAGGCCAGAGATATTCGAGATTTTCTTCAGGTTCACCTTCTTGCACCCACAAAACCAAATACAAGGCAATGTATGGCTGTCAAACTGGATTTTTTGAAATTTTTTTTTTCACTCGATATTCACTCCAAAACTTGATTTACTTAGCCGTTTGCGATGGCATAATGATTTTCAAAAGCAAATTTTGAGCTTCAAAAGAAAGAAGTTCGATTTTTCACTGACCCTCTGGAGGGTCTCCCTGTGTTCAGCTCTACGACAAATATGACAGAGAAAGCTCGCATGCTCCACCACAACAGACCACATTTCTACTTCTCCGCGAGTGATATCACCAAAGTATTTATCTAGATGGGATACCAGAGGTTCAAAAATGATAAAACTTTTGATCGTGGGGCTTTAGCTTATGTAAGGCTAGAGATTTTCGAGATTTTCTTCAGGTTCACCTTCTTGCACCCACAAAACCAAATACCAAGCAATGTATGGCTGTCAAACTGGATTTTTTGAAATTTTTTTTTTTCACTCGATATTCACTCCAAAACTTGATTTACTTAGCCGTTTTCGATGGCATAATGATTTTCAAGAAGTAATTTGGAGCTTCAAAAGAAAGAATTTCGATTTTTCACTGACCCTCTGGAGGGTCTCCTTGTGTTCAGCTCTACGACAAATATGACACACAAAGCTCGCATGGTCCACCACAACAGACCTCAATTCTACTTCTCGGCGAGTGATATCACCAAACTATTTATCTAGATGGGATACCAGAGGTTCAAAAAGCATAAAACGTTTTACCGTGGTGCTCTAGCTAATGTAAGGCCAGAGATATTCGAGATTTTCTTCAGGTTCACCTTCTTGCACCCACAAAACCAAATATAAGGCAATGTATGGCTGTCAAACTGGAATTTTTGAAATTTTTTTTTTCACTCGATATTCACTCCAAAACTTGATTTACTTAGCCGTTTTCGATGGCATAATGATTTTCAAGAAGTAATTATGAGGTTCAAAAGAAAGAAGTTCGATTTTTCACTGACCCTCTGGAGGGTCTCCTTGTGTTCAGCTCTAAGAGAAATATGACAGACAAAGCTCGGATGGTCCACCACAACAGACCTCAATTCTACTTCTCGGCGAGTGATATCACCAAACTATTTATCTAGATGGGATACCAGAGGTTCAAAAATGATAAAACGTTTTACAGTAGGGCTCTAGCTTATGTAAGGCCAGAGATTTTCGAGATTTTCTTCAGGTTCACCTTCTTGCACCTACAAAACCAAATACCAAGCAATGTATGGCTGTCAAACTGGATTTTTTGAAATTTTTTTTTTCACTCGATATTCACTCCAAAACTAGATTTACTTAGCCGTTTTCGATGGCATAATGATTTTCAAGAAGTAATTATGAGGTTCAAAAGAAAGAAGTTCGATTTTTCACTGACCCTCTGGAGGGTCTCCCTGTGTTCAGCTCAACGACAAATATGACACACAAAGCTCGCATGGTCCACCACAACAGACCTCATTTCTACTTCTCCGCGAGTGATATCACCAAAGTATTTATCTAGATGGGATACCAGAGGTTCAAAAAGGATAAAACCTTTGACCGTGGGGCTCTAGCTTATGTAAGGCAAGAGATATTCGAGATTTTCTTCAGGTTCACCTTCTTTCACCCACAAAACCAAATACAAGGCAATGTATGGCTGTCAAACTGGATTTTTTGAAAAATTTTTTTTCACTCGATATTCACTCCAAAACTTGATTTACTTAGCCGTTTCCGATGGTATAATGATTTTCAAGAAGTAATTTTGAGCTTCAAAAGAAAGAAGTTCGATTTTTCATTGACCCTCTGGAGGGTCTCCCTGTGTTCAGCTCTACGACAAATATGACACACAAAGCTCGCATGGTCCACCACAACAGACCTCATTTCTACTTCTCCGCGAGTGATATCACCAAAGTATTTATCTAGATGGTATACCAGAGGTTCAAAAAGCATAAAACTTTTGACCGTGGTGCTCTAGTTTATGTAAGGCCAGAGATATTCGAGATTTTCTTCAGGTTCACTTTCTTGCACCCACAAAACCAAATACAAGGCAATGTATGGCTGTCAAATTAGATTTTTTGAAAATTTTTTTTCACTCGATATTCACTCCAAAACTAGATTTACTTAGCCGTTTTCGATGGCATAATGATTTTCAAGAAGTAATTTGGAGCTTCAAAAGAAAGAATTTCGATTTTTCACTGACCCTCTGGAGGGTCTCCTTGTGTTCAGCTCTACGACAAATATGACACACAAAGGTCGCATGGTCCACCACAACAGACCTCATTTCTACTTCTCCGCGAGTGATATCACCAAAGTATTTATCTAGATGGGATACCAGAGGTTCAAAAAGGATAAAACTTTTTACCGTGGGGCTTTAGCTTATGTAAGGCTAGAGATTTTCGAGATTTTCTTCAGGTTTACCTTCTTGCACCCACAAAACCAAATACAAGGCAATGTATGGCTGTCAAACTGGATTTTTTGAAATTTTTTTTTTTCACTCGATATTCACTCCAAAACTTGATTTACTTAGCCGTTTTCGATGGCATAATGATTTTCAAGAAGTAATTTGGAGGTTCAAAAGAAAGAAGTTCGATTTTTCACTGACCCTCTGGAGGGTCTCCTTGTGTTCAGCTCTACGACAAATATGACAGACAAAGCTCGCATGGTCCACCACAACAGACCTCATTTCTACTTCTCCGCGAGTGATATCACCAAAGTATTTATCTAGATGGGATACCAGAGGTTCAAAAAGGATAAAACCTTTGACCGTGGGGCTCTAGCTTATGTAAGGCCAGAGATATTCGAGATTTTCTTCAGGTTCACCTTCTTGCACCCACAAAACCAAATACAAGGCAATGTATGGCTGTCAAACTGGATTTTTTGAAATTTTTTTTTTCACTCGATATTCACTCCAAAACTTGATTTACTTAGCCGTTTTCGATGGCATAATGATTTTCAAGAAGTAATTATGAGGTTCAAAAGAAAGAAGTTCGATTTTTCACTGACCCTCTGGAGGGTCTCCTTGTGTTCAGCTCTAAGAGAAATATGACAGACAAAGCTCGGATGGTCCACCACAACAGACCTCAATTCTACTTCTCGGCGAGTGATATCACCAAACTATTTATCTAGATGGGATACCAGAGGTTCAAAAATGATAAAACGTTTTACAGTGGGGCTCTAGCTTATGTAAGGCCAGAGATTTTCGAGATTTTCTTCAGGTTCACCTTCTTGCACCTACAAAACCAAATACAAAGCAATGTATGGCTGTCAAACTGGATTTTTTGAAATTTTTTTTTTCACTCGATATTCACTCGAAAACTAGATTTACTTAGCCGTTTTCGATGGCATAATGATTTTCAAGAAGTAATTATGAGGTTTAAAGAAAGAAGTTCGATTTTTCACTGACTCTCTGGAGGGTCTCCCTGTGTTCAGCTCAACGACAAATATGACACACAAAGCTCGCATGGTCCACCACAACAGACCTCATTTCTACTTCTCCGCGAGTGATATCACCAAAGTATTTATCTAGATGGGATACCAGAGGTTCAAAAAGGATAAAACCTTTGACCGTGGGGGTCTAGCTTATGTAAGGCAAGAGATATCCGAGATTTTCTTCAGGTTCACCTTCTTTCACCCACAAAACCAAATACAAGGCAATGTATGGCTGTCAAACTGGATTTTTTGAAAAATTTTTTTTCACTCGATATTCACTCCAAAACTTGATTTACTTAGCCGTTTCCGATGGTATAATGATTTTCAAGAAGTAATTTTGAGCTTCAAAAGAAAGAAGTTCGATTTTTCATTGACCCTCTGGAGGGTCTCCCTGTGTTCAGCTCTACGACAAATATGACACACAAAGCTCGCATGGTCCACCACAACAGACCTCATTTCTACTTCTCCGCGAGTGATATCACCAAAGTATTTATCTAGATGGTATACCAGAGGTTCAAAAAGCATAAAACTTTTGACCGTGGTGCTCTAGTTTATGTAAGGCCAGAGATATTCGAGATTTTCTTCAGGTTCACTTTCTTGCACCCACAAAACCAAATACAAGGCAATGTATGGCTGTCAAATTAGATTTTTTGAAAATTTTTTTTCACTCGATATTCACTCCAAAACTAGATTTACTTAGCCGTTTTCGATGGCATAATGATTTTCAAGAAGTAATTTGGAGCTTCAAAAGAAAGAAGTTCGATTTTTCACTGACCCTCTGGAGGGTCTCCCTGTGTTCAGCTCTACGAAAAATATGACACACAAAGCTCGCATGGTCCACCACAACAGACCTCATTTCTACTTCTCCGCGAGTGATATCACCAAAGTATTTATCTAGATGGTATACCAGAGGTTCAAAAAGGATAAAACTTTTTACCGTGGGGCTTTAGCTTATGTAAGGCTAGAGATTTTCGAGATTTTCTTCAGGTTTACCTTCTTTCTCGCACAAAACCAAATACAAAGCAATGTATGGCTGTCAAACTGGATTTTTTGAAATTTTTTTTTTTCACTCGATATTCACTCCAAAACTTGATTTACTTAGCCGTTTTCGATGGCATAATGATTTTCAAGAAGTAATTTGGAGCTTCAAAAGAAAGAAGTTCGATTTTTCACTGACCCTCTGGAGGGTCTCCTTGTGTTCAGCTCTACGACAAATATGACACACAAAGCTCGCATGGTCCACCACAACAGACCTCATTTCTACTTCTCCGCGAGTGATATCACCAAAGTATTTATCTAGATGGGATACCAGAGGTTCAAAAAGGATAAAACCTTTGACCGTGGGGCTCTAGCTTATGTAAGGCAAGAGATATTCGAGATTTTCTTCAGTCAGGTTCACCTTCTTGCACCCACAAAACCAAATACAAGGCAATGTATGGCTGTCAAACTGGATTTTTTGAAAAAATTTTTTTCACTCGATATTCACTCCAAAACTTGATTTACTTAACCGTTTTCGATGGCATAATGATTTTCAAGAAGTAATTTGGAGCTTCAAAAGAAAGAATTTCGATTTTTCACTGACCCTCTGGAGGGTCTCCTTGTGTTCAGCTCTACGACAAATATGACACACAAAGGTCGCATGGTCCACCACAACAGACCTCATTTCTACTTCTCCGCGAGTGATATCACCAAAGTATTTATCTAGATGGGATACCAGACGTTCAAAAAGGATAAAACTTTTTACCGTGGGGCTTTAGCTTATGTAAGGCTAGAGATTTTCGAGATTTTCTTCAGGTTTACCTTCTTTCTCCCACAAAACCAAATACAAAGCAATGTATGGCTGTCAAACTGGATTTTTTGAAATTTTTTTTTTTCACTCGATATTCACTCCAAAACTTGATTTACTTAGCCGTTTTCGATGGCATAATGATTTTCAAGAAGTAATTTGGAGCTTCAAAAGAAAGAATTTCGATTTTTCACTGACCCTCTGGAGGGTCTCCTTGTGTTCAGCTCTACGACAAATATGACACACAAAGCTCGCATGGTCCACCACAACAGACCTCATTTCTACTTCTCCGCGAGTGATATCACCAAAGTATTTATCTAGATGGGATACCAGAGGTTCAAAAAGGATAAAACCTTTGACCGTGGGGCTCTAGCTTATGTAAGGCAAGAGATATTCGAGATTTTCTTCAGTCAGGTTCACCTTCTTGCACCCACAAAACCAAATACAAGGCAATGTATGGCTGTCAAACTGGATTTTTTGAAAAAATTTTTTTCACTCGATATTCACTCCAAAACTTGATTTACTTAGCCGTTTTTTTTCGATGGCATAATGATTTTCAAGAAGTAATTTGGAGCTTCAAAAGAAAGAATTTCGATTTTTCACTGACCCTCTGGAGGGTCTCCTTGTGTTCAGCTCTACGACAAATATGACACACAAAGGTCGCATGGTCCACCACAACAGACCTCATTTCTACTTCTCCGCGAGTGATATCACCAAAGTATTTATCTAGATGGGATACCAGAGGTTCAAAAAGGATAAAACTTTTTACCGTGGGGCTTTAGCTTATGTAAGGCTAGAGATTTTCGAGATTTTCTTCAGGTTTACCTTCTTTCTCGCACAAAACCAAATACAAAGCAATGTATGGCTGTCAAACTGGATTTTTTGAAATTTTTTTTTTTCACTCGATATTCACTCCAAAACTTGATTTACTTAGCCGTTTTCGATGGCATAATGATTTTCAAGAAGTAATTTGGAGCTTCAAAAGAAAGAAGTTCGATTTTTCACTGACCCTCTGGAGGGTCTCCTTGTGTTCAGCTCTACGACAAATATGACACACAAAGCTCGCATGGTCCACCACAACAGACCTCATTTCTACTTCTCCGCGAGTGATATCACCAAAGTATTTATCTAGATGGGATACCAGAGGTTCAAAAAGGATAAAACCTTTGACCGTGGTGCTCTAGCTTATGTAAGGCAAGAGATATTCGAGATTTTCTTCAGGTTCACCTTCTTGCACCCACAAAACCAAATACAAGGCAATGTATGGCTGTCAAACTGGATTTTTTGAAAAATTTTTTTTCACTCGATATTCACTCCAAAACTTGATTTACTTAGCCGTTTTCGATGGCATAATGATTTTCAAGAAGTAATTTGGAGCTTCAAAAGAAAGAATTTCGATTTTTCACTGACCCTCTGGAGGGTCTCCTTGTGTTCAGCTCTACGACAAATATGACACACAAAGGTCGCATGGTCCACCACAACAGACCTCATTTCTACTTCTCCGCGAGTGATATCACCAAAGTATTTATCTAGATGGGATACCAGAGGTTCAAAAAGGATAAAACTTTTTACCGTGGGGCTTTAGCTTATGTAAGGCTAGAGATTTTCGAGATTTTCTTCAGGTTTACCTTCTTTCTCCCACAAAACCAAATACAAAGCAATGTATGGCTGTCAAACTGGATTTTTTGAAATTTTTTTTTTTCACTCGATATTCACTCCAAAACTTGATTTACTTAGCCGTTTTCGATGGCATAATGATTTTCAAGAAGTAATTTGGAGCTTCAAAAGAAAGAATTTCGATTTTTCACTGACCCTCTGGAGGGTCTCCTTGTGTTCAGCTCTACGACAAATATGACACACAAAGCTCGCATGGTCCACCACAACAGACCTCATTTCTACTTCTCCGCGAGTGATATCACCAAAGTATTTATCTAGATGGGATACCAGAGGTTCAAAAAGGATAAAACCTTTGACCGTGGGGCTCTAGCTTATGTAAGGCAAGAGATATTCGAGATTTTCTTCAGTCAGGTTCACCTTCTTGCACCCACAAAACCAAATACAAGGCAATGTATGGCTGTCAAACTGGATTTTTTGAAAAAATTTTTTTCACTCGATATTCACTCCAAAACTTGATTTACTTAACCGTTTTCGATGGCATAATGATTTTCAAGAAGTAATTTGGAGCTTCAAAAGAAAGAATTTCGATTTTTCACTGACCCTCTGGAGGGTCTCCTTGTGTTCAGCTCTACGACAAATATGACACACAAAGGTCGCATGGTCCACCACAACAGACCTCATTTCTACTTCTCCGCGAGTGATATCACCAAAGTATTTATCTAGATGGGATACCAGAGGTTCAAAAAGGATAAAACTTTTTACCGTGGGGCTTTAGCTTATGTAAGGCTAGAGATTTTCGAGATTTTCTTCAGGTTTACCTTCTTTCTCCCACAAAACCAAATACAAAGCAATGTATGGCTGTCAAACTGGATTTTTTGAAATTTTTTTTTTTCACTCGATATTCACTCCAAAACTTGATTTACTTAGCCGTTTTCGATGGCATAATGATTTTCAAGAAGTAATTTGGAGCTTCAAAAGAAAGAATTTCGATTTTTCACTGACCCTCTGGAGGGTCTCCTTGTGTTCAGCTCTACGACAAATATGACACACAAAGCTCGCATGGTCCACCACAACAGACCTCATTTCTACTTCTCCGCGAGTGATATCACCAAAGTATTTATCTAGATGGGATACCAGAGGTTCAAAAAGGATAAAACCTTTGACCGTGGGGCTCTAGCTTATGTAAGGCAAGAGATATTCGAGATTTTCTTCAGTCAGGTTCACCTTCTTGCACCCACAAAACCAAATACAAGGCAATGTATGGCTGTCAAACTGGATTTTTTGAAAAAATTTTTTTCACTCGATATTCACTCCAAAACTTGATTTACTTAGCCGTTTTTTTTCGATGGCATAATGATTTTCAAGAAGTAATTTGGAGCTTCAAAAGAAAGAATTTCGATTTTTCACTGACCCTCTGGAGGGTCTCCTTGTGTTCAGCTCTACGACAAATATGACACACAAAGGTCGCATGGTCCACCACAACAGACCTCATTTCTACTTCTCCGCGAGTGATATCACCAAAGTATTTATCTAGATGGGATACCAGAGGTTCAAAAAGGATAAAACTTTTTACCGTGGGGCTTTAGCTTATGTAAGGCTAGAGATTTTCGAGATTTTCTTCAGGTTTACCTTCTTTCTCGCACAAAACCAAATACAAAGCAATGTATGGCTGTCAAACTGGATTTTTTGAAATTTTTTTTTTTCACTCGATATTCACTCCAAAACTTGATTTACTTAGCCGTTTTCGATGGCATAATGATTTTCAAGAAGTAATTTGGAGCTTCAAAAGAAAGAAGTTCGATTTTTCACTGACCCTCTGGAGGGTCTCCTTGTGTTCAGCTCTACGACAAATATGACACACAAAGCTCGCATGGTCCACCACAACAGACCTCATTTCTACTTCTCCGCGAGTGATATCACCAAAGTATTTATCTAGATGGGATACCAGAGGTTCAAAAAGGATAAAACCTTTGACCGTGGTGCTCTAGCTTATGTAAGGCAAGAGATATTCGAGATTTTCTTCAGGTTCACCTTCTTGCACCCACAAAACCAAATACAAGGCAATGTATGGCTGTCAAACTGGATTTTTTGAAAAATTTTTTTTCACTCGATATTCACTCCAAAACTTGATTTACTTAGCCGTTTTCGATGGCATAATGATTTTCAAGAAGTAATTTGGAGCTTCAAAAGAAAGAATTTCGATTTTTCACTGACCCTCTGGAGGGTCTCCTTGTGTTCAGCTCTACGACAAATATGACACACAAAGGTCGCATGGTCCACCACAACAGACCTCATTTCTACTTCTCCGCGAGTGATATCACCAAAGTATTTATCTAGATGGGATACCAGAGGTTCAAAAAGGATAAAACTTTTTACCGTGGGGCTTTAGCTTATGTAAGGCTAGAGATTTTCGAGATTTTCTTCAGGTTTACCTTCTTTCTCCCACAAAACCAAATACAAAGCAATGTATGGCTGTCAAACTGGATTTTTTGAAATTTTTTTTTTTCACTCGATATTCACTCCAAAACTTGATTTACTTAGCCGTTTTCGATGGCATAATGATTTTCAAGAAGTAATTTGGAGCTTCAAAAGAAAGAATTTCGATTTTTCACTGACCCTCTGGAGGGTCTCCTTGTGTTCAGCTCTACGACAAATATGACACACAAAGCTCGCATGGTCCACCACAACAGACCTCATTTCTACTTCTCCGCGAGTGATATCACCAAAGTATTTATCTAGATGGGATACCAGAGGTTCAAAAAGGATAAAACCTTTGACCGTGGGGCTCTAGCTTATGTAAGGCAAGAGATATTCGAGATTTTCTTCAGTCAGGTTCACCTTCTTGCACCCACAAAACCAAATACAAGGCAATGTATGGCTGTCAAACTGGATTTTTTGAAAAAATTTTTTTCACTCGATATTCACTCCAAAACTTGATTTACTTAGCCGTTTTTTTTCGATGGCATAATGATTTTCAAGAAGTAATTTGGAGCTTCAAAAGAAAGAATTTCGATTTTTCACTGACCCTCTGGAGGGTCTCCTTCTGTTCAGCTCTACGACAAATATGACACACAAAGGTCGCATGGTCCACCACAACAGACCTCATTTCTACTTCTCCGCGAGTGATATCACCAAAGTATTTATCTAGATGGGATACCAGAGGTTCAAAAAGGATAAAACTTTTTACCGTGGGGCTTTAGCTTATGTAAGGCTAGAGATTTTCGAGATTTTCTTCAGGTTTACCTTCTTTCTCCCACAAAACCAAATACAAAGCAATGTATGGCTGTCAAACTGGATTTTTTGAAATTTTTTTTTTTCACTCGATATTCACTCCAAAACTTGATTTACTTAGCCGTTTTCGATGGCATAATGATTTTCAAGAAGTAATTTGGAGCTTCAAAAGAAAGAAGTTCGATTTTTCACTGACCCTCTGGAGGGTCTCCTTGTGTTCAGCTCTACGACAAATATGACACACAAAGCTCGCATGGTCCACCACAACAGACCTCATTTCTACTTCTCCGCGAGTGATATCACCAAAGTATTTATCTAGATGGGATACCAGAGGTTCAAAAAGGATAAAACCTTTGACCGTGGTGCTCTAGCTTATGTAAGGCAAGAGATATTCGAGATTTTCTTCAGGTTCACCTTCTTGCACCCACAAAACCAAATACAAGGCAATGTATGGCTGTCAAACTGGATTTTTTGAAAAATTTTTTTTCACTCGATATTCACTCCAAAACTTGATTTACTTAGCCGTTTTCGATGGTATAATGATTTTTAAGAAGTAATTTGGAGCTTCAAAAGAAAGAATTTCGATTTTTCACTGACCCTCTGGAGGGTCTCCCTGTGTTCAGCTCTACGACAAATATGACACACAAAGCTCGCATGGTCCACCACAACAGACCTCATTTCTACTTCTCCGCGAGTGATATCACCAAAGTATTTATCTAGATGGTATACCAGAGGTTCAAAAAGCATAAAACTTTTTACCGTGGTGCTCTAGTTTATGTAAGGCCAGAGATATTCGAGATTTTCTTCAGGTTCACTTTCTTGCACCCACAAAACCAAATACAAAGCAATGTATGGCTGTCAAATTAGATTTTTTGAAAATTTTTTTTCACTCGATATTCACTCCAAAACTTGATTTACTTAGCCGTTTTCGATGGCATAATAATTTTCAAGAAGTAATTTGAGGTTCAAAAGAAAGAAGTTCGGTTTTTCACTGACCCTCTGGAGGGTCTCCCTGTGTTCAGCTCTACGACAAATATGACACACACAGCTCGCATGGTCCACCACAACAGACCTAAATTCTACTTCTCCGCGAGTGATATCACCAAAGTATTTATCTAGATGGGATACCAGAGGTTCAAAAAGGATGAAACTTTTTACCGTGGGGCTCTAGCTTATGTAGGGCAAGAGGTGTTCGAGATTTTCTTCAGGTTCACCTTCTTGCTTCTGCAGAACCAAATACAAGGCTAAATACGGTTGTCAAACTGTTGAGTTTTTTTTGGAATTTTTTTTTTCACTCGATATTCACTCCAAAACTTGTTTTACTTACTTTTTTGATAGCATAATAATTTTCAAGAAGTAATTTTGAAAGTGGATGAAACTTTTTATGTTAGGGTTATAGTAATTTTGAGGTTCGAAAGAAGCAAGTTGGATTTTTAACTGACCCTCTGGAGGGTCTCCCTGTGTCCAGCTCTACAAGAAATATGGCAGACAAAATATATCAGGACAGGATACCAGAGGTTGAAAGTGGATGAATTTTTGGTAGCTGATGTACTGTCAGAGTTATTCGAAATTTTCTGAAGGCTATGCTTCCTGCACCCGCGAAGCATATTATAAGGCAATGTATGGCTATCAAAAAATATCAAAAACGCGAAGCCTAACCTTAGCCCTCTACCCAGGTTAGGGGCTTGGGTTACCTGTGTTAGTGTCAAATCCGGTTAGAGACCTGATTGAGCCCGCAATAAATACCGGCTCAACCAGATGTATTGGTGTCTCGAACACTTGAAAAACTAGATTTCTCTCAAACAACGATATGTATCGATCCAGAGAGCTTGGAACTGCCGTTCATTACAGTCCTCTGAGCACGATGAGTGAGATCACTGAGTTCTTGTACCTGGGAAGCATTCGTATGGCGACTAATGAAGAACTTCTGAAGGAGAAAGGAATCACACACATCATAAACGGTAGTCTTGCCATTTCAACAATCTGTAATTTCAGCTTTAGTGTCATTTTGGTACTCATTTTATGAAATATTCTCCCACAGCTACTAAGGACGAAAACCACAAATATAAGATATCAGTAAAATGTATGAAGATAAAGATAAACGATGATCCTGAGTGCAACATTGGACGTCATTTTGACAAAGTAGCTGACAAAATAGGTAAGAAAAACATCTCGTATGACTATATTTATTATGTAGTACATTGGTCTTTTGTCAGAGATTTGTTTACTAACGGGAAGTAAATGTTTTTGTGTTTGTTTTTGGCCGTAGAAGAAGTAAAGAAAATTAAAGGAAAAGTGTTGGTTCACTGTGTTGCTGGAGTAAGCAGGTAATGTGACGTGTTTAGGCATGAAAATGCATAGATACGCAGAGATTTAAGTAAGTTTAGGAATAGTTATTAAGGGGTATATAAACTAATTAAGTCATGGATGCATAAAGATAGTGATAAGAGCACATAGACAGCATGAGAATTCCTGCTCAACTAAGCTCCAAAATTTTTCAAATGGATCAGCTGTCAATATCATTATCATCATTTTTAACTCATGGATAAGCGAAGCGAGTTATTGTGAGGGGTCTGAATATTCAAATGTGTCACTCACTCGCTCACTACAGTGTTAGCAGATTGATAATCAATCGTCTTACGTCATCTGGTAAGAAAGGCTACACAAAATTTGCTTACGTACAGAATTTGATGTGAGAGCTGCTCAAATATTTAACTGATGATATTTTGTTTGTTAAAACATCAATCCTCATCCTTGTTTTATGAGGGTAGCACTTAATAGCCAGTGGCTAACAAACCTGTGGCCCCTTATTCCATAATCAAATGGGAATTTAGAAGTTGATTTTTGTGGAGGGAGGAAAACTGGAGAAACTGGAGAAAAACCCTCAAAGCACAGGAGAGAACCAACTAGTAAGAAACTCTCATATGAAACCGAGCTAGGCTAGACTCGAACCTGGGTCGCAAGTGCAAGTGCACAATGATTGACATGATCAATATCTTTCATCAATTGCCATTATTATTATAATTTTTGTGTGGATAAGCAGTAATACAGATCTACAAGTGTTATATTTTTTTACAAAGTGATATGAAATCTATCACATCATTACCTAATACATCATCATGCTATATTTAGCAATGAGGTCTGCAGCAAAAATGTGCCCTAAGTTAATACCTTATAAGGTGCAGTGGAATTGACCCTTATCATGCTAACGGGCCATTATAATATATTTGATTTGTTGGAAAAACAAGTTTACTGTCAAATTTGCCACATCGATAATGGTAAAACTGCAGAGTTTCATAAATAATACTGGACACATACATTTCTTTACAAAAATTCCACACAAAAATTTAAATATTCATATCTTCGTCAGTTTAAAGTCAATCTTTATGAAACTTTGCAATTTTGCAAAACTCTTCCCCCCCCCCCCCCCCCCCCCGACTTCATATATCTTTGTCTCATTTTCAATTTAACTTCCTCAAGAGCATGTCTTCAAGCCTATGGACTTGAAGATGTTTGATCACCAAAATCTTGCCAAAATTAGCTGCATGCACAAATACTCATGTTCTCATTTTTTGGGGTGGAGGGGTCAACATTTGGGTCAATGTCACAGGAAGGGGTTTCTTGTGAGGGATGAGGTCTCCATTTTATAAAGTTGTTGTGTAGTATCCCCCTGTTGATGGTCGATGTACTTTTCTTTTAAAATGTTTGTCATGTTTGTTTCTATATTTTCAGATCATCTACTTTGGTTATAGCATATTTAATGAAATATGAAAAAATGAACTTAAAAGATGCTTACACACTGGTAAAGGGAAAGCGGGCTCTTATCAATCCCAATAGAGGATTCTGGCTACATCTCATCGAGTATGAAAGAAAATTATTTGATAATAATACAGTCACTATGAAAGAAACTAAATATGGTAAGAAATAATTCTTAAAAATACAAAAAAAAATATCAGTATTAGCTTTTAGGTAGCAAATTTGTGACTCTAAATTCTCTCATCCTTAATAGGTTTCAGCTACACTGCTTTTGCAGAGGCCTTTTTAGATACATAGATAGATAGATAGATAGATAGATAGATTTCTTTATTTTGATAGTGTGACTCTAAATTTGTGGAGGTTAATTAATCCAATGATAAACTGGTTTTCAAACCGGTTATCCCACATCCTAGATATTACACATGAGCATGAATTTTTGGCATTTTTTTATTTATTTTTTATTTAATAATTTTAACCAATAAACTAAACTAGAAAATATTTTAACAAAGTACTAAAAAGATAAAACTATGGTCGGGGTCACACAACATAGCGAGGCTCCAAATCAAGTGTGCCAAGCATTAATGCTGGTTCAAGATGAGCCTATAAATATGTCACATGTTTTCAAGGAAACTGCTGTGCATGCTCAACATGAAAAACAATCATTTCAGAGTAGAAGTATTTATCTCCCAACCAGCATGCCACTCAACCATATGGGTGAGAAAAATATCCTCTGGTTGCAGGGTATGTTTCAATCAATCAAGACATGTCATAATTTTTCGTGTTTATTGTTTTTTCCAGGTTTGGTTCCTGATTTTCAGTACAAATTAATGGAAGACCTGGTATGGTAGCAAAAACTAACAAACAGATTATACACAAGTTTTACTTATGCTCCTTTGTTTTAAAGACTGACGAGCTGTTATACCTAAGCCCGCAATGAGATATTCTTTTCTTTTAAGAATCATACAAGTGAGGCTATTGGGTCAATACGATACTTGTTGTCTCATTTGCATGTCATGCATGCACCCATAATATTGATCAACTCTTGATCAAATGCATCAATCTGATTGGTTGTTTGCCAGTCCATAACTTTCACATATTCTAAAGCTGGAATTTCAATATTGGAGAAATACCAAAACATTAGTTTGATGATGTGACTCCTGGGGGGGGAGGGGGAGATGATGTTACTCTGGGGGGAGGGGGAAGAAAGGAATGATTTGTTGAACTAAGGAGTGACCCCTTTTATGAGAAAATGTGGCTATGTCCCTGGAAGGGCATAGGCTTAACTTCAAACTGTTTAGGATTTGATTTGTTTACGATCCTATTTGTAACAGTTTGTAACATACTTAATCATGATAACTTTTTAAATCAAACATATCGCTTGTTCTCTCATGTTCTCTGCTCTCCTCGTGTTTCCTCCCTAAACACAGTTCAACTGTCATGAGCTTGTAAATATCATCCCAACTAAACAGACCTCTTAACTTTAGGTGTAATTTCCCCCCAGTTCAGACCACATGTCATTCGCTAGAGTATCATTTCTTTGTTTAACAGTTGCGCATGAGAAGACACATGAATATGGATACATTTCAAACAAAGAATCTTATTCTCAAGAGAATGATACGTGGTCTGAAATTAAAAAAACATTACGCCCAAGGTTAAGAGATCTATTCAATGGTGCATGGGAAATTAAAATGGGAGGTCTAGAGTGACAAGAATTGTAACACATACCTCGTGTTATTAAATATTACTAATAAGGTGTGTTATACTCATGTTATTGACCCTTGCAGCACGTCGGAATGCAGCTCAATTTGGAGGACAAAACAATAGATTCAAATTCTCAGGAGATTGAAATTCATTTGTTTTGTCCTCCAAATTGAACTGCTCTGACGTCACGTGTAAGGGGTCTATTACAAGCAAGTGATCCGCCACTGATGTGCGCTTTCGTACGATGCACATATATAACGTTGGCTGTATTTGCAAACTTTCTCCGTTATTCATTTTCTCGCGGTATAACTATTGTTGACACCTTGAGAAAAATGTTGTTTATGGCACTGATAAACTATTCTAGGCACTGTTCGTGTCGTGCAATTTTTGTTTATCTTTTTTAGCGTAAAAATGTGCGTTAAGGTTGCACTGACAGGGAATGTTAGAATTGGCAATATCTCGCGAAAATTCGCGTTCGTTTACTTCTTGCAGCATTTGCAACAGAGCAACGTTACCACAAAACTGGGAGAGGAAGTCTTTGATATGTTGCCCAAAGCAATTCATTTTTAGCAAATTGTTTCGCATTGTATTACACCCATGTTCATAATTACGCGATCAGCGTACAACTAGCAATAATTCAAGTTGTCTGGGTTTTTACCTTCCGTCAATTAAATTTTCAACGGTCGAAGCTAGTAAGTTTTTGATAGACGGCAGCCAAAAGCCCAGACATCTCGGGCTGTGTTGGTCGCCTAATTATGAAAATGGGTGTAAATTTTTACTCTCTCGCTAAAACTTGGGTTAATAGAGATGTTCAAAGTTGTGACTCACTCAAACACACCCGATATAGGCAAACTTCAAGCACGTCTAATGGAATAGGGAAATATAATATCAAAAATCGAATTTTCTTCATCGATATCTATCTTCCTAGTCATAATGAAAACCATTCTTCAGGTTGAACAAGATTGATATTGGTTCACCGAAAGAAGCGTACTCAGTGAATGTTGGAATTTTTCCCACACACTTAAAGCCGATTTTATTTGGTCGGCAGTATGGCTTTTAACCTTGGATTATAAAACGCCCTAAATTTCATTATTTCGTGCGCTTTCTCATGTGGGTTTAATAAAGGAGACTCGGGTATGAGCAGATTGGACTAATTAGGTGTACAGAGAGAGTTACGAAGGCCGCGAAAAAAGTGGGGATGGGAGGAGAGAGCTCTATAGGCCCCTTGCACGTGACGTCAGAGCAGCTCAATTTGAAGGACAAAACAAAAGAATTTCAATGTCCTGAGAATTGGAACCTGACGTGCTGCAAGGGCTCTATTTGGGGCAGTTGTGTATGGGTTTGATTAGACTCCAGGATGAGCAGATTGAACTAATAGGGTGGCCTGAGGGCGCGAAACCCCCTAAAAAGTCACGACCCTGAGTTGTGGTTGACTGCTGATGTTGTTGTTTGTTGATGTCGTATACGGCTGTTTCAAAAAACGCTGAATACTGAATAGTGCATTCCAAGGGCATTATGGGTGTAATTAATTTGAAATAAAAAGTAAATATACAGCGATTTGTTCTCTATATGTAGCTAGTATAGTGTTTCGGATGGAATGCACTAAAAATAAATTGAATAATAATTATTTATTTTTACTTAGAACACATAGCATTACCCAAAATGCATTTCGGTCTTAGAATGCACTATTCAGTATGCGGGTTGTTATTTTTGTTGTTGTTGCTGTTGTAGTTGTAGTTGACCTTGTTGTTGATGACACGAGTGATAAAAACGTCTGCGCATGCTCTAAGTCCGTATACAAATTAGTCAAAAGCGTCTTCGTGCTATTGTAAAAATATGCAAATTTGACTTTCCCACTTGCCTGAAAAATAGTCTTTACAAAATGCCAAAACTTAAAGTCAGTTTTGAAACTTAAGGCTCATTCTTTCATATTGTCTTTATTAATACAGTATCTTGGTCTCACAAAAGTATAACCACGAATTTTTTTCATACTCGGAGAAAACGAAGATTTATTTTCCCGCTAAAATTCTTCTAAATTCTTGGAAAGCGTGCAGCTGAAAGATACGCATGCGCAAACGGTTTTTTCTAGTGTCGTTGATAATGTTGTGGTTACATCCCATGAATTTTGATTGGTAACTCTTTGACCAATAAGAACGCATAAAAATGATTTAGCATATCCGGTGATTTTTGATTGGTTTATAGGAAATCCATTTGACAGTGAAACTACCTTTTGTTTCGCTGGAATTTGTGTCTGAATCTTGCTCAAACAATCCATGGGTTTTCTTTATCAACAGAAACAACAAAATTAAGGCAAAACCACTGAAGTGATTTTTGCGAATTGTTTTTGGTCGAAGAGATACCACGTGATACACATGGCAAAAAAAATTGGATGCCAAAAATAATTTCTCTTATCTTAATCAGCGTGGGATGGTCACTTGTTTATATAGATATAGATTACTTCAGTCTCGTGTTCTAGTCCGAACGTTAATAGCGAAAAAAAAACGTCTTCGACCTTTAAGCGCTGAATAAAGTTTCGTAGTTATTTTCGTAGTAGCTTAATTTAAAAAGAAACGTTAACTTCATTTGTTTCTCGCTATTGTAAAAGTTAATGCCAAACTGCACTTGTTTTTAATATTGAAACTTGGTTCGCAAATATCATAATATTGTTTGGGCTTCCTGTGGTTTTAATGCCACGTCATTCCACGCCATTTCTCTTTTTTCTTCAATCATTTTTTAAAATTATTTTACGCATTTTTATAACTCTTTTATTTTCATCTTCGATCTTTTTTACTCTCACGCAAAGTGCTTATTTAATTACATTACCAATTTCTCCTATCCGTTCATTTACTTTATTCAGTCTGTTATTTATTTTCAATTTCATCCTAGATATGTTTTGTCCCACGCACTCCGAGCAAGCATCAGCCTGATTCAATCAAACCGCTCTCCAAGCTCAATGATTGAACGACTGCAAACATGTCAACGCTAACTGCTAATTAAGCGCTTGGAGCGACATGAAATGATACATCGAACTAATACGCAAGCGATCCAACTTGGCAGTAAGCTGTGACGATCAAGCGCTTTCATATTACTCCAACTATCCTCACATCAATCACTTGTTTGTTATAGCACGACTTGAAGTATAGTAAAATTAACACTAAAATCAACAGGATCTAAGGCTGATTAATTATCTGGAACTGGCGTCCGCCGGCGAGATCTGACAACAAGTATCTCTAACCAATCACTGTCAAGGTAACAACCACATGGTAAGTAGTCGTCATGGAAACTTGATATGTTTCTTCAAGATGCGTTCGCGCTTTGGCTTTTATTTTCTTGTGGGTTTGTACCAGTTTCATTGTTTTATTTTGCTTAGTAAGACAGCGTATGTAATCAGCTATAGGCTGTGTTTAGGAACCTGTTTGCAGTTGAATAACGTGCAGTGTTTATCTGTTAAAACGTAAGGGAAGTGGGAGATTGCTTATTTAATTTAAAGACAGGAACGTTTCTAACCATCTAACGCCCTAATTTAGATTAATCCCTTGTTAAAACGTTTTACTTTTAAGACATTCTGCTCGGATGAAAATAATATGTAAAAAATATTGAAGAAAGAATGAACGAATAAACGAAATAAGAAAGAAAACCTGCGAATAAACAAATGAAAGAAAAGAAAGATAAAGAAAGAAGAAAAAACACAATCGTAGACAGAAATTTATAAAGAAAAGGTAGATATAGAAATAAATATCAAGGAATAAAACTGAACGATCGTACTACACTGCACTTCCAGTCATCCATAAACACATGTACATACGTAAATAGGTAAGTAGGTAAGTCACAAAATAATCGTGTCATAGATTGCTGCCACTTTTTTGCCTCAAACAACGAGAAAATCTATGAATAGTCGTATTTGTGCTCGTGGTATACATGTCTAATGTGGCTCGAGTATTTTTGTTTGTTTAGTTGGTGAAAATAGCGGTCCACACGTATTTCATAGAAAAGAAAAATTAACCTAAGATTGAACTTGCTATTGTACTGCCACACTCTTTTGGAAAATAATGCCAGTGCTAATAATTCAATTCAAAACATTTTCCTTTTTATTGATCATTTTTTCTTAGTAGTTTAAACAAATCTATCCAGCTGATTAAATTTTACCATTTCGTAGCATAAGTTACCATCACAAATATATAAAATGAGCCTGTGCTAACAATAATGAATTGAATAGTAACTAATTCCTATAATCTATCCCTAATCCTACACCGAGATCCATAATCTGTCCTTATCGAGCGAGGGGTTACCATGGAAATCGAGATCTGATGTTACGAATGAAAATTAATACTACGAATTAAAATTTTTATTTCTATTAAACGAAACTTCTTTGATCAATCTTCTCATTAGGGTTTTTTGAAGTCCTTGACAACCATGATATATTGTTTAATCCAAGGCAATTTTGTGCTATAGTCTCATTATACGTAGCGGACTATAGATGAGCACACATGGTGCCAGCCAGAATGAAAGATGTAACTAGGTGCTCAATGCACGCACACGGCAGCCATTATCATCCTATAGTTAGTGCAGTATATATCTACATATAATATATACGTATACATACGGCACGATCGACTGCTTTACGAGGCACTATCCTGGATAGAGCACTAAAAATATTCTCTGTGTTCAAAATAAAACAAGGGAGGCACTTCCCTGATAAAACTGAAAACATACACGCTGTGAAAAAGCGTACCTTTTTCAGTACTAAATACTCTTGTATTTTACTCAGTACAACAACAAAAATATTTGAGCTCATTTTTGACTTATTTTTCAACCTCGGTTTTGGTTTAAAAGTTATAATCTTGTATTGCGAATTGTGGTGTAGGCGCAAACCCCAAAAATAATATGCACTGAATTTTAATATATATTTTTTCATATTTCTGAGACGTTAAAAACATTTTCACAAAATTAAAACAATTATTTCTGTGGAGAAAAGAAAATTAAAACAAGAGAGGCGTTAAACCTCCCTTCTAGCAATACTTCTTCGCTCTCAGCCTTAAAAAAACTGAATCAGATTCGAATTCGATCGTGAGATGTGCCGGACTGAAAAAAGGGTTGCCGAAATATTGGCAACGCGCTTTTCAGTCAAGTCTAGAGAAAGGGGAAAAAGGACTTAAAAAGACTTAAGTCTGATTAGATGCATGTCACTAAAACCTTCATTTTGGGTTTAGATTTACAGATCAGTTTGAATGGCTCTCGTATCTGTACATATCGTAGAATAAACTGTGATAATTATACAAGAGTTATAAATGCCTCTTGGGGACTCGTATAGGTCCCCATAAATCACTGGAAACCTAACAACAAGTCATTCTGCTATCAAATTTATCCATATTCAAGGGATTTTTATTATAATAAGATAAACTATCATTCCAATTCAGTGAGTTGACAGATTTTCTGCTCTGTTCGTGCTTGCACTTTTCAGTGGAATTTTCTTTTAGATAATGTTTTTTTTGTACGAATTTAATCAATTTTGGAATTCAATTCGTATTATATTCTGGCACTTATTTTTGATTGTCGCTCCTAAAAAAAATTTTTATCTTGTGGCGGTTTTACGAATTTTTTTTTTGTACCTTTATTTTCGAAGGGATAGTAATCATCACTGAAAATATCGATAGATCAAAACTAAAAATTATTCTTTAAATCCCTCGGAACAATTGTTTCAATAGAATAGATATAGAGAGCATTAAATATCGAAATATTTTTCAATTGAATGATTCATCGATTCTGATAGCTCCAATTTGCCTAAGACAATGAAATACCGTACAATGCCTCGGGCTACATATTCTTTTTAAAAAAGAATTTGATACAATAAAAAAATCATCAAAATCAGTCAGTTATGTAAACAAAACCCGTCCAAACCTAAACATCAGTACCTCATGTGATAAAGTTATCAGAATTTAAAGAACGAGGAAGAGCTAAGAAACGATAATAATTTCCATGCTCAAAAGAAGGGGAAAAGTGGCGTTTCAGTTATCAATTCGCTCACCTGGAAAAGAAATCATTTATTGCTTCAACAGGATCACAAAGTAAGAGAAATTCGACCGTTAACTTTCAACTTTTTGATGAATATTTAATGAAACTAATGGAAAGACTGGTGTTATAAAGCAACGAATAACTGGTGGTTGTATTGACTAACTGTGAATAATAATAACTTTTATTTCTCTTTTGACTTGTAGTCTTTATCAATCTATAATTGCATTGCTCCGTAGAGAGTCAACGCTGAATTGATGAACAGAATCATTTAGCTTGTATTCCGGCTTTTTTCACAGTTACAGTGTTAAAGGTCTTAGCGTTCCGACTAAATGGATGCTGTTGTCCCTCAGTACTGCCCAAAACAGAGCGAAGCACACGAACTTCTTCCATTGTTACAACTGCAGCGAGAAAGGTAGGTGAAAATTCTCTGTCAAATACATGGTTTATTGGCTTATTAAGGACATGAAATTATGAAATAATCTGCTAATTCAAAGTTATTCATAACAGCAAGGGCCTTTATTTTCATTTAATTATCATCATTTATGAAAACATACGAGAGGGTCTAACGATAATTGAACACGGTTGAGTGATAACAAAAAGTTTAATTACAAAATTTTGTCCAAAAAATGATCCAGCAAATTTTATCAAGATCTATTTTTCACTCTCTTTTAAAAATAAAGCTCTCAAGCACGTGGGGAGCTCTCGTCCAGTTCACCAGTTTCTCCACGTGTATTTGTCACATAGCAAGAATAAAAGCCATTTGCGAAATTCCAAATCAAAATTGGAAAATATACCACCCGCCAAAGCATAGGTATTGGTTTTTCACCGTGCAGAGAAGCAATATATAATATTGTTTATTTGTTTTATATGTGCTATAAACTCAGCACGAAGGCCCTCCCGGCAATAAAGAACTACAGTAATTTCTTTAGTTCGGAACAAGAGTTGCCTGGCTTGCTTTGTGTGAAAAAGCGCGCGAAAATGGATTATGTCGAGAAAAAGTATACCACGCGTGAAAAAATTACCTCAAAGTTAATAAATTTGATCCCAAAACTATAAATAAAAAACGAGCGAAATGTAAGCACTTATAACTATCACCTATCAAAAATGAGAGACTTTTACATGAGAGAATTTTCATATGAATTATAATTGCAAACTGTTTTAATTCATTTTGATACCATTGTTTAGTTATCAACAGATTGAATTTTAATCGCTCCTCGTAACGTTATGTTGACAACAAGTTTTCCGCACAGAGATTAATTAAATTTGTCAAAACAGGTTTCATGGCAATTGGATTTGTTTTTCTCACCATGATACGCTTCATCTATGCAGTCTCATTATTTCTATGATAGGCAAAAGACGAATTCTGCTCAGGCGCTAAGCTTCGTTGGCAGAGCGAGCAGTGCGGCTTTGACTTCGCGAGACCATCACTTAAAATTGACTAAATCTTTTTCTGAAAAAAATAAAAAAAATTCCTACTCTTGATCTTTAATAATACTTTCTTATAGAAAGATCCAATTAAGCTTTTATTTGTTTCTTATTTCAAAGAGTCAGTAAGTCATTTCTATCAATTCAAAAGATACCGATAATTAAAATGTATCCAGGAAACTCAATTGCCACTTTTATATCTGAAGATACAGAGATCTATATCGCACAGTTTTGTTATTTGACAATTCAGTCAAATTCACGGCCCAATATTAGTCGAAGGTAGTAGTTTTGATCATCTACACAGGCTGGAGTCCAAGTTGTTTTCAAACACACATATCTCACATTTAATTCCTTTTTTATTGCAGGCAGTTGTATTACACAAGTTTCCCCAAAGCGAGTATTATTGACCGGTTTGTATTTGATCAATTTTAATATTTTTATTTGTTTATTGGGCTCTCTTAGGTGATTAAAAAATCACCTCATTTAGCGATACACCTCTATGGCTTCGCTCAATATCCATTTGATTAGATTACAAACTAATTTGGACTTTTTTCCTAAGAGGAAATAGAGAGCATATTTTTTCCAACTGATTGTAAAATGCAAATTTACCGTTGATATCAGGACCTTGAAGGAGATGTTCACAAGCGATAATTCGCTCTCTATACATTCAGACCGTTATCCCAGAAGAGCTTACTCCCACACTATCGATGCAATGCAGCTCTCCCACGTCAAAGGCCAACAGGTAAGCACAACTCCGGCGAAGCCACAAGCATTTATCTCGCCTGTTTAGACTCAAGCCCCGCCGCTAAAGCCAAAAACGTACGGGAATTAACTTTTAAAAAGATACACGTCACCGCCACCGGTATATGGGACTTACAATTTTGTATAGAGGTACCGATGTGTGATTTTGTTACGAATAAGCCGGTCCACTGCACTGAATCTTTGTCTTGTCCCAGCCCAAGTACCAATGAAAGTATTTGAATTTGTTATGACTATATCCAAATAGAACACCCAATACAAGTATACGTGCGCAGTCCTTGGAGATAGTGCATTTCGCTTTTACTTTGACTTATTATCCCAATGTCAAATATGAGACACATATTGATTTCGTCTCTTTTCCGTTGATACCAAATTAAAAAAGTTTATTGCATCCGTGGACAACCAGTATATCAGCTCAAATATCACCGAATCAAAAGATATAAATTCGAGAACTCAATGGAAAATTTATGTAGTAAGAATTTATGGAAAATTTATTTCATGGAATGAACTGGCTATCTTAATTTTTTTTTCCACTTCAGAAAATGTGAAGCTAAATTTGATTAAATTTTTAACCGCGGTTTTTTGATAAAAGAAATTTGTTTGGAATTTGAAATCGAAATGTTTCATTTCCGATGTTTTGGACTTTTACGTTTGCTAAGAATTTCAGTAGATTTTACTGCGTAAACGATGATTTTTAATATTCCCCGAGGGGCGCAGACTTAAATAGTGCGATTAAATACGTTAGCAAAAACTTTATTCATGATTTGAAATACCATTTAAGCTACGAGTCCAATCTTTTAAAATTTTTATTAATTACGAATTTTCATCACTTCGCCAACAAAATTGTCGCTCATGAAATGGAAGAAAATTCCTCGCTATGGGAGGGAAAAATCATTATTCATTGATGGCTCCGGCGCTTAAAATTTTACTGCGAGACTCCCTGAGAAGGCATAATATTGTTCACCCTCGATTCAAAAGCCCAATTATCAGAGTTATGAAAATATCAACCGATCTAGGACTTCCGATCGAGGGAAATTTTCGATCTTTTTGACTTCCATCCCGTATGAATCGGCGAGATTCTGTTTACGGACGTGAATTGATGAAATTAGCAAGTGAAAAAGGCCTTCTAAACTTGATAAAGCCTGGCTGATATACGGTTAAATTAATTAGAAGATTTTGCCAGAATTGATTATATAGCAGCTGGAAGCTCCATCCATTTTCTTATTAAATCGTTAGTAATACAACACAGTTACCTTCGTGATGAATTAATTGTGAGAAAAAATTCGATTTTTACGCCAAAAAAATAATAATAATAATGAAAAATTACATAATTTAGAATTTCAACTTCAAGGAAATAGCATGCTTTTCCCCGGCTCGCGAGCGCTTTTCTATTGCCTATTGTGGGTTTAGTAATAGCCAATGTATGGGGCAAATGTATCTCTTACAATTCCCTTCGTTTGCCCAGGCTAGTAGTGCTATTGTTTTGGCAATAGATCTGTGGGCGTAAGAATTAGGGATCTTAAGCGCCCCACTGAATTCTTTCCCTACGAATTCTTGTGCTAAAAATTCATGAATTATGTCCCTATTTAGAATGGAGAAAAAAATGAAAGTAGAGCGCGAATCTTTTAAGTGAAATTATTTTTCGATTTCGATAAGATTTTGGGCTGTGTTTTAATTTTCATTGGGACTTGTCTGCACAAATTAATCATAACTTCGATAATATAAAATCACTGATTAAATCCTTTCCAATACATAAAACGCTTGTCACGTGATGAAATTTAATTGTTTTTCTCGGGATTGATTAATTATCCGAACGTCATTGGCTGATTAAAACCTAATAGAATCGTGTCTATGATTGGTTGGTACCTCGCCGGATCTTTGAAACAAAAAAAGTACAAATTTAATCGGGGAAGCGAGTGATTTTGAAAAGGAAAGGTAATGAGAAATGTCCTTTGCTACTAATTGTCTAAACTTCGTAGTATTAGAAGGGATTCTTGGGGGGATATTTCTTGTAGGGGTCTTATTGTTTTTTGTTTACCAATAAGATGGCGCGCTCTTGAGATAGAGCCTTGTATGTTCGGATATTTGTAAGAGCAACTCAACGCGCATGTCTAGATCATTGATCTCAATGGAATGCCCCATCAAAGATCTGTCACTCGACATTTGAACCCCAACCGGGTTGAGATATGTCTCCATCCACGAAATACATACCGCCAAAGTCAACTTGGATTTATTTAATTCTTGCAAGGTCTTAAGAGAAAAATCGGTCCCAAGTGAACAGAGTATTGCGATGGAAAAGGGGCCCACAGAGCCGGAACACGGCAGTGTAAGTCGCTCACTCTTACTTCCACTGATTTGCATTTTCATTTGATAGCTCGGCTAATCTATTGATTAATCAAAATGGAGAGAGTGAGTGTATGGCTTATAGCCTCGGGTCGCGGGAGCTTTCTCGTAGTAATTTTCAAAAACTATGGCTGTTTTATCAGACAGGAGAGAAGGATGGATCCAAGGTTCTCCTAGAACGAGACCGCCAAGCTAGCAACCGTAGCTTTGCCATAGTAGAGAGTAGAATGGCTGAACTTGATGACATTCAACGATCAATGGAAGAGAGTGAAGATGTAAGTTTTGAAGAGCAAAAATACCAGCCAAGAAGGTCGTTGGTTTTCGAAGATGAGCAAGAAAAACATTCCGATCCTCCAAGCTTTGTCCAAACCTCTCGAATCCCAAAGCAAGAGTCCCCGTCAGAATCAGAGCACGGCAGTTACCTCAATTCAAGCCCGAATGTAGACAGAATATCGTCACATGAGTGGACGTTCGAGGAGCAATTTAAACAGGTAAGCATATTCCTGTAATAGTTCTATGCAACTTTAACCTTTGGGTCGCGAATTCCTTTATTTTGAACCCTTACATGATATACAATTACTGGGCCAACCGATGGGGTGACATTAGCTACTCTCATACTTGCTAGCTTTGCTTCGCAGTGCTAAACAAAAATATGTCTAATGTGCGTTTCTCAAAATCACTTTAGCCTCGCTAGAACTCAAGCGTAAAATTTTCTAACTCGTGTTTATGCTATCGTAATCATTGGGTTTCATTCTGACGGCTCGTGACACCGAAATTATAATAATCGCGAAGCAACCAAGATGTACATCTAATACGCAAATTCAACATATTACCATTACGTGTGTATGGCTTTCAAAATCACCTTCACATTATTAATATCAAAACTCATTGACACGGTCATCAAACGCCGGTATTTCTGGCGGCTATCCTTTTTGAAAAAGAGGAAACATTTAAAAGTATAATGGAGTTCTTAGAGAGAATTAAATTGTACTCTGTCAAGGGTGTGGGGGGCCCGTTGAAAACCAATCAAGGGCAGAATTTTTTTTCCTCCAAAGTTTCTCTTGTTATTGTTTCGAATCCATTACGTTACACAAGGTTTGTATTGTTTGAAATAAGTTTTCTCATTTGCATATTGGATTTTTTTCCAACTCAATCAATACTGTATTTAATTCAAAAGTTCTCTTTTCAATAATCAAGATTACTAAAAAAATGAAAGGTTTCTCATTTTTCTGTGTTTGTTTTTTTCATTAATTGATACTAGAAGTGATCCCCTTTTTAATTTAACAAAAATATTCTAATTCTTTTTTTCTATTTTGTGAGGTATTTATATTTTACAAAGATATTACTTTTCCTATAGTAATATTCATATGGCACCATCCATCAATATGAAAACTAATCCAAAAAGTTGTTTTATATTAATCTTTAATCAATTTGGATTCTGTTAATATTAGCTTTCCGTGAACACAAAATAGGCAACTCGGATCCGTTTGGATACAGGGCTAATAAGAGATGTCAGTCAACGAACTAAATTGACATTTTCCCCCAAAGATTTTTCAACGATTGTATTTTATTAATCAAAGCTTCTATTACTGTTTACATTGGCTAATGCTATTCCATGTTACTCTTGTTTGATCATGGGTTCTACGTTTGAGGTCAAATAAGATCTTACAATCACGCCAGCTGATTTGTACATCGTACAAGTGGATGTTCAATCCCAGATGTTTTTCGAATCAATAACAGTTTTTAAGTCCATTGTCAGTTGGAGACCTGAATTTTTTTCCCTTCAGAAAAACAAATGAGCTGCTAATTTTATGACTCAATTCTCATTATTTCAAATTTTTATTTATTCATAATTTATTGCTGCTGTCAACTGCCAGCCAGGAAATTTAAAACCATACCCAAATGCATACACGTTTTCTGTAAACTTGATGAAAGGGTGATGTATAGTCCACTTGAACTGGTATAGGTGGCTTTTTTAGCATTCGACCACTGGCGCAGTAACATAATCGATTCTACTAAACATGGGATTTCTGGTTTTCAATTAAGATACATTTGATTCCTTCCAGCCATCAATGAATCTCTATAGATAAGCCAAGAATCAAGGAGCCTGGACTTCTTATAAATAAAATCCCTAAAGTAATTCTAATATGGGCTACAGGCCTAATATTTCCAAACATTTGACCTCGAAAAATATCAATTAGTTCTTTTTGTCGTTTCAATTGTTTTGTAGCAATGTTTTTAATCCTTTAAGGGATATTGTAATTTGCATTTCTTTTCAAAATGCTCTGAGAAATAAATTCAAGCATCATAAATAATAACCTCTAGTTTAAGTATTTAATTAAAAATGGTCTACTGCGAGATCACTGAACTTGATATTAGACTCGAACAATATATAGATTTCGTAAGTATTTCAATTAAGGCTTTCATTCCAAAAATATAATAATCATGCCTCTATCATTGTGAATACACAATTCTGATTCAAGATCTAATCAAACCAAATCTCTAAATTCAGTGCTTCCTGTTAATTAGAAATATTATCTATCTCATAAAGTAAATGTCGCACTATTGGTAATAAGGTGTATAACTCACAGTTGATTTGATAGATTTAGTGTCTAATTCATTTAGGAAGCTTAAATGAAAATAATATTTCCTTGGAAAAAAATTTAGATTTTAGACTCTAGTTCCTGTGTTGTGTTGTAGTATCAAAAACAATCAATAAAAACATCTTTCATTTTTTGCTGAGGATATTTTATTTTCATGAAATAATAGCTTGAAATATTTTTTAACTTTATCAAATTTGTTATGTTTGGCTTCTGGATTTTCTATTATTATTTCATGGTAAATTTGCTTATCTGCCCCAATACAAATGTGTTTTGATTGAGTTTTGTTAAAGCAAAGCACTACAGATATGTGCAAACACGCCGTGATTGCTCTAACTTTATCTTGAATCATAAATAATTGTATTACTCTGATGGGCCCTGGTTTTGGCTGATAAACATCAGAAACTAAGTTTATTTTTCTTTGCAAAGTGGCTTCACCAATGTAAATACATTTTCTGTATTTTTCAACAAAGGAACAAATACAACTTTTGTCTTCTTCCCTTTATTATTATTTGTATAACAAGAGTACGTGCTGTACATTCTCATGAAACTGTGAAAATTTGTTCATCCCTTACAATTTACAATACATATATGATATACATGTCTGGAGAATATGGTTTCAAGGACATTTAAATATTAAAAATTATTTACACGGATTAAGCAAATCTTGGTTTGAAATGAGATACCATTAGTATCTCAGTTTTAAAACTTGATATTAGAGTTTCCTATGACAAACATTTATATTTTTAGTTCTATTGCAAGATATAAATTATCTTGAAGTTCTAAATTGTCTTCATCAGTAGAATTGGAATTGATATCAACCTATTTGGAATGAAATATAGCATCACTTATAAAAATAGCATACCTTGTTCTTAAATTATTATTCTCTTTTTTGCTCTGCTTTATCTTTGTTTCCTATTTCTCAGAATTATTTTTCAAGAGAATTAAGGATTATTGAAATTTTTGTCAAGTATCTTACACAGTTCTTATTCAGTTAATGCCTCTCCATCAGAGATTTTTTTCTAATCTTCCAAAGTAGAAAAACCTATACATATGCAATCAAAGATAGGTTTTCCATGCAATTCTTATGTAGGGTTTAAGTGTCTAGAGCCTCTAGTTGTCAAATTTGAACTAATTTCCTAAGGAATGTTGATGATACAGAACATAAGACCATTGACTTAAGAGCTCGGGCCAAATCTAAGTAGATTATACGACTATATTTACGAGCTTTATTTTTTGATAGGAAGTTAAGCCAAATTCATTTAGTTAATACTTTTATCTTCTAAATGTTTATGTTTTTCTGAAGATATGAAAGATTCATTTCATCCACTCTTCAATTTTGTCTCCTAGGTCTGTGACAGGTAGCTCCCTAGCCTACCAACATTGATTTGATGGATTTCTCTCGATGTAATGATGAAAAATACCTTACATCAATCATCAACACCAAAGTTTTTTCCAATCATTCATCTTTCATGGCCATCTTTCTTTTTCATCAATTTTTATGTTATTTGAAAACAAGCAAACATCTCCTCTCTGCTTAAATTAAACAACCTTAAAATGTTTACTATTGTTTTTGAAAATGCGTTTTTATATCCCTTTTTCGTGAGACAGAAAATATATCCATGAATATTAGAAGAAAACCATACCCGTCCTTCCAATCAAGCTTTTCTTTTCTTTACGATTCATAAACTTCGTTTCAAAACTTAAACTTTCAAGTACAGCCATTTATAATATTATATTAATAGTGTATCGATCGTCAGCATAAAATAAAATTTCGAAATAACTATGAAACGTTTCAATTTCTCGAAAAAATGTTCAGTGTGTGAAAAAATCCATAGATCTCACGATTGACCGCCCAAATTTAGCGTAAAATCTTGAATCATTCGCTTCATTGAACCAAAAATTTAACCTTCGATATTTTATCCTAGTATGGTTATGACTATGAAAATTTCTTAAACTATGATAAATGATAGCAATTTTTGAAAAGCATATTTTTTTCCCTTACAAAAATCCTAGACGCGCCGGTGAAAAAATTATTGATTATTTTCAATTCAGGTTTTTTAAATTAATGATTTTCAGCTGAAAATCTCTATTTCCTCGAATGTAATATGAACTAATTATCAAAAAAACTTGCATATTAATCACACTGCTCGATCTGCAGAGGAACAGGAACGTTGTCTATGATTTATGAACTTCCCTTGACGGTTGTCCTTGTCCATTAGTTATCAGACATTAGTTTTTTCCTAATATTAGTTTTATTTCACAATTTTTTACTCAGGACTACGAATTTATTTAGTTTTCAATATTTCTATAAGTCCCTCCGGTATAATTAGCGTCCGTGTTTATGATTTATTTATACGCTTGAAATTTAATTGCATTTATTGTGCCAGAACATCTGACATTCAAGGTTTTTTGAAAATAATCCCTCCATTAAGCGAGAAAGAGGGTATGAATGAAAGAAATGTTTAATTTGTTTATTAATTTCGCAAGGTTTGGGAATGTAGAATGAGTGGTTAGAATAGCAAGTTTTTTTATCCTTGGAATACGTCAACCTGAGCAGAAAAGATACTGACTTGAATTGGAAGTATTTGGTTTTAATTATCGAGTCAGAAGGATCATTAATAAGGCTATATTTCCTGTGTTTGCATTGCGTGTTAGCTTGGTAGTGACAGCTTTTGTTAATGTAGAATTTTTTGTTTATCAATTTTAATTGAAATAAGGTTGTTTAAATAGGTATACACTGGCTACAGAGAAAAATAAAGGAGAAAAAGCGAAAGAGAGATAGAAAACGAACTATGCGAGGCTCTCGTTTATAATTCCTTAGTTTCTTTCCTTTTTTCTGTTGAATATTCACTGAAAAAGCAGAGGAACTCATAATCTTTTGACTATTGAACTGTTTTCTCTTCAAACTTAAAGATGTTATGTCAGCTAGCTTCAAAAAGATCACTTTTAGCAAACAAAATATCGCACGATTGTAAAGCAATAGTCACCTTATGCACACATTCTGCAAATATACGCATTATCATCATTAATATTGTTTGATAAGGGAGTTTCGTTCAGTTCCTTCATCAATTCCTATCAAGTTTTTCTCATTTCATCTGACGCCATTCTGTATTTTATTCGTATGTTTCATATAGTCGCTCTCTCAGACGTTTTGACTCCTTGTCTGCCAAAATGAAGGAAAAAATATTTATACTAGTAGTTTCAGTTTGGGTTTTATTAGGCGTTGCCGTTTTTTCTGGTTGTTAAAAATATTAATTGAGAGTTTTCAGTCGAGGAAGCGAAATTTTTTACTTTATAGTACGTAGTAGTCTGAGAAGACTTGATGGCTTTCTTTTTCTTTGGTAACAAAGCGCGCGAAAACTTGTTTGGCGGTACATTTATAGTAAATGTTTAATTGTTGGTCATTAAGAAACTCGCAGCTGTGAATGGAGGGATATATTCTGAAGTGTATTAAAATTTGATTCCTGTTTCACGGGGCAAACGAGTAAAATAAGCTATCTCACCGCTAGGTTCTAACATTTTGTTCCCTACAAATAATTCAATGCTGATAGTTCTTGATATTTTTTCTCACGGTTTTGCGTTATTATACATCCTCTCTTTCGCATAATAACCTAAGTTTAAATGAAATTCAACAGGATTGAGAAATTTTTATCACTGACCACAATCAGTTTTGCGTTTTTACAGAGAAAAAAATCGCTTTTTAATGCTGGTTCACCCTTAAAGCCACATAAAAATCCCAAATTCAGCGAGGAAAAAACCTCTTGAATTAAATCTCTAAATATAGCCATATTAATCGGTTTTTCTTTCGAATTTTGGTTCAATTTAATTCTTTTAAACCAAGAGAGTCTAGATTGTACGATATCTCCGAAAGATAGACATCGTTTTTCGATTTATAGTGAAGTTTGTTTATAGTAAACTACGAGAGAACATCACTGGGAATCACAAATGGATCGACGACCAATCGATTGTTTGAAATTAAGCGAGCGAGTTTTCAGCTGTCTTTCGATTAAAGAAAATCACCTGTGTATCTTTGATTTTAATAATACTTGGACTTTGATAAGTGCTAGAGAATTACCATATGCTCTGACTCAGATCAAAGTGATGAAGATACTGACAAGGGCTGATAGCACAAGATAGCAGAATATAATCTGTCATTTTTCAATGTTTGACAACCTTCAGGAAATTGCAAAAGAAAATCTTGGAAAATCGCTCCTTCTGAGTACTAGCTGGCTGAAACCGGAATCAAATCTTGAACGTGTTATTCATAAATTTCTATCTTTCGCGTAAACAATTTAGGGGGTTAGGGCAAGGAGGGCGTGTGATGTGGTTTTCGTGCTACACGTTTTTGATATCGATTTTTTTAAACCCCTTTTTTGGTTTAATTTTTAGGGCAAATCTGTTTATTCCTTTTTAAGCCTTTGAATCATTATCTAATTCTGTGGCGAGTTTTCAAGGACTCTTGGTACTTCGAATTTTTTTCTTGGTAAATATGTTAGATGTACGCGATGAATAATTGATCGGCCACACAGCTCGGTAAACTATATAATAAATTATCAAACTGGTTTTCGACATCAAAATCAATCCAAATCGTGGTTATGGTAAATTTAGAACTGTGGAATGTGTCTACGTGTCCTCAAAAAAATAATTCATCTGCTATGATGTGAAGTATCACATAATAAGACTAAGGGTGCGGCTTTCTCTTTATATTTTTTTGTAATCACTTAGATAATTAATTTGACGATTAATCCGATGCATGGCTGAGTTTAGTTCATGGCCTAGTTCGACACAGTAGCCCACGTGAAAGCCAAAACTATTGACCTTGCTTCTTGTTTTCGTCTGTTGTTTTGGTATTAGTTGGAGAAAAATGTGACTCTTTTGAGTGGTTTCAACTTTAGCGGTGGGTCGAACAGGGGAGAAATTTAGATGAACCTTCTGTTTGCGATGATCGGTGTTATCACTAATAGGAAAGACGAGTCAATGAAAACTATGTTTAATTCATCTAAATCTACACAACGATTTTGAATTTTGAAAAAACCAACATCATACGTTTTGCTATTTCAAAAAATAAAGAATAACAAGATAACTTTTGCGATTATTTTCTTTTTTTTATTATTTATTTTTTCTAGTCAAATTTATTATCAGGATTATGAGTATTTTTAGAATCGTTTGTAATGATGCAGGAGATATTCTTTTCATGTTATTAATGCATCATGAATAGAAAATTTCAGCGCTAGCTGGGAATTAATTTTTAATTTTCTAATTCCATGTACTGACCAGATATGATCCGGGCTTGATTCTCAGATTTAGATTTATTTCTCATTGGTCTTCGTTCATTTGAGAATTTTTTGGGAGTTTTTGGTTTTCCTCGTTCTTAAACTAATCCAACGTTTCCCATTTGGGGCTTGGTGACTCGAAAAAAAATTAGCAAACTACGTTTGGGTCTACGAAGGGTGACTTTGAATTCCGGCGTCATTCAGTTTGCTTTCAAGTTCTGGCCATTACAGAAGTATCACGCAATCTTGTCTTACACAAAGCCCCGTCTTATCAAAACTCGATGTAATTGAACTACAATGTCTTGTGTAAACAGTTGACTGAGTATTTCATATTTTACTATATCATAATCTTGATTTTCGTACCATTTCGCATCGATACCAGCTTTCCGCCTTTTTTCAAAAGAATTCATTCTTGAATCTTTTATTGCTTTTATTATTATTCTTCAACAAAGAAATTATTGTATTTATTCCTAATTACAAAGATTTCTTCCACTGTTTTGAAGTTTTCGTTTCTGATTGATGTAGTACAATCTTGCATCTTTTCAGGTATTGCAGTATCACGCTTTGTCTAACAAAAAAAGCTATAAATCCCAGCTGTTTTGCCAGACGTTTGTCTAGTTCGGTTACTCGTGACTATTTTTAAATTTCTTCAGTTTTGTTTAGGTTCAAAAAGACTTCTATTTTAAAAAGTATTGAATTTTTTGATATGTTCGGCTCGTTTTACCTAAGTTTCGAGGAGGAAGTCTCCTATCAAAATAGGGCAAACTCATGCGAAATTTTCAGACTGTTATCTCTAATTTTGTGCGAAGTTTATCAATGTTTACAGCCGCCGAAGAATGCTTAAGGGAAACACATATCGCAAGAGCAATAAATATTAAGAATTATTTTTTGAATTCTGCGTTCGTGTGCCATTTAAAGTTCAATTTATTTTGCAAAACCTTTGAAATATCCTCGCGTTCTCGCAAATCATCATAACGTTGTCAATTTTTTAACACTCAACCAGATTTTCTCGGTTTCTTTATCCTTCAAGATTATGTGATTCTCAGATCTCTTCTCCCTTATTCAGCTAACCTACAACTTATATAAAATTACCAGTATTTGGTGGATCAAGATGTTTGTAAGTAGCTGTGGTTAGGCGCGGTAATTCCACAAGTGTGTGGAGAGACTAAGTTTCTAAAGTTTTGCCGCCATCATGTCGTACGCACGATTCATTCATCAGTGAATGAATGAATGAAACTACTCAAACAATGAGTTTATTCTTTTTGCTTTTCATTCAGCTTTACGAGTTGGGAGACGAAGTAGACAGAAAGGCATTCCTGGATGATTTATTTACCTTTATGCAGAAAAGAGGTAAGTTTGTGGTTTGTTTAGTTTGCATGAAGTTCCTTGGTCACAACTGTCGTACGGCTGGAGAATTCTTGGGTGATTTGGCGATAGATTCACAACATTCACAGACCACCTCCAAGCTCAATTTTGGCAGTCAAATAACACTAATTCAGTTACAGAGTAGAAAGCGTTTTCATGTATATAAATTAACGCCTTCTTGGTATTAAAATCATTGAGGAATAATGAATAGCGAAACCACAATAGCGTTAAACCGCTAACTATAAAATAATGGTGTGACATTGAACGATTGAAGAGCTGTGTAAACGATTTTTAGTGTTAAAAATCATCTGATATAATAATATAATGTGTAGAGATTATGTGAACACGAGAAAGACCAAACCACATCAGAAAACCATGAAACACCGTTTCACTGTTAACTGAATAAATAGCTTTGAACGATGTAAAAGACGTAAAAATACCACAAAAATTGAGTAAAGTAATTTTTTTGCGAATTATTTTCGTTATCATTAGCAATTACGTTTTTTCAGTCGCGTGGACTACTTTGCCAATATTTTATAATAAATGTCAGGCCACAAATTCGAAAAATTAAAATTAAAACACGAAATCAGAAAAAGCCATTGGAATGCTATCTTCATGTTCACATTAAAAATGGCAACTTTGGGAATACAAAGTTGCATTCCTATCGTCTAATTTTGTAAGAAACACTGAAGCAAATGAAGGTATTAATATTTCGACTAAAGGTATGAATCCAAACGCTTCAATTTTTCAAAGATTTTTTAACAAACCGAAATCAGAAAAAGCCATTTGAATGCTATCTTCATGTTCACATTCAAAATGGCAACTTTGGAAATAAAAAGTTGTATTCCAATGGTCTAAATTCCTGAGAAACAACCAAATGAAGACAAATCTAAGGCTTCAATTCGCGGAGAATGCGTATCACTAGAATTTAAGTTTTTGTTTGTTTCTGTGGTTTTTATTACATGACTAGTTCGCCAGTAAAAATCAGTTTAGCACTAAATATCTAACTATTTCCAAGTTAGCCATAAAAACAAAACTTAACCTTGGTCCGTTAAGATATAGGTCACCGAGGATTAAGCGGTTTGCGCTATATTGGGAAAAGTTTTCATAATTTTGTGTTTTTTTCGGCCCTCGGCGCAGACAAATTCAGCTCTGGAGTGAACTCTAGCAGGAGGGACACTCTAACGTTACGTATTACGGGAAAGTTGTTTTCATTCTTGCATTGGATATTTCTTCTTTTTCAAAAATCAAGGATAAAACGATTAAACATTAGAAAAGAAACAGAAAAAAATTGATAAATTCATGCATGGAAATCGTACGATTTGTCGTATTTACTGACGCAGAGTCAGTTATGGTGAATGCGCTGAAATTTGTTGGAAAATTAGCTTTGATGATACAAATTTCTTTCAGTTGTATTCGGAAAATTGGACTTTTGTATTGGTTTACGTACTGATGGGGGGTTTGAGACAGCGAGTTAAGAAAAACAAAGAAAAATAAAATAAAAACAAAACAAATATAACTATGAAATAAACTATCTTGATGGAGGATCCGAGACTTTTTCGACGTTTGCTCACAAATGCCTTTTTTCACCTCCTTCGTTTTTTGTTTTTTGTGTTTTTGTTTTACAGTCTTCGTTAACGTACAAGAAAAACCACTGCTCACCCCCACCCCCATGGGGAAACATTTCTCCTTATGGGGGAGGGGAGGGGTGTCTATCGCCGGTCGGCTTCTGTGACAAAGGCCATCCTCCCTGCTGCCTTCATAGTGACTATTTCATCAGTCATCTGAATGAAAAATAAACTTCTAATAACAAGGCTTATTGATCTTACTTATGTTACGCAATAGATTATATCTATTAATTATTATTGTTTTGTTAGTAGGAACAGATATTCGAGAAAGTTCTTTGTACCAGCCACTGCTGATAGGGGGGCTCAAAGAATTACGTTAATAGACCCCCCATCTTGAAGCTATGAGTCCCATCGTCTTTGCCCACGCATCTTAAGCCGCTAATTAAGATGCCACACAAACTATCCAAATACCAAACTGTGGTGTTCTAGTTATCGAGGGCTTGTTTTTTGTTTTTGTCAAACCGCCATTGTTTCTAGTTTCTTTCCAGCCTCTCATCTACCCACTTTTATCGAGAAAAATATTATTGTTTTTGGTTTTAAAGGCTCTAAAAATATCTCTTAGTCAGTAACAAACTATCCCAAATTTATTCTACCAAGTGAAAACTTTTAGAGAAATTTAACTGATTTTTTTTACATAAAATATTTTTTTAAAGAAAGTGTCTTAATCACAATACAAATATTGTTTCTTCGACAAATATTGTTACTTCGATAAATATACATTTATCTGGTTTCAGACCTTTCTTTACAAAGTGTCTTAACTTACTTAAAATTTTGAAATTTAAGTTTACTTAGCTCGCTATTTTTATTCCTTTTCCACAGGCACGCCGGTAAACAGAGTACCGATTATGGCCAAACAGACGTTAGATTTGTATAAGTTGTTTCGCTTAGTCGTTGATAAAGGTGGTTTAGTAGAGGTATGTATGTGTCTGGTTTTTATTACACTCCATTGGGTTCCCTGTGGTGTAGTGATGATTTCTTGTTCCTAGGCTTCTATCTTCCTTATCTATCAACAGGAAACCCATAGCATAAGTTTGTTAATAGTTTTTTGTCTGTTTCAGGTTATAAATAAAAAGATTTGGCGAGAAATTATTAAAGGTCTCAATCTTCCCGCGTCCGTTACTAGTGCGGCATTCACGTTACGAACACAGTAAGTTAACGAATTTCTTATGTATTTGATAAAATTATAAATAATTTTTGACGGAATATTTAGAATAAAATTGTTTTGCTTGTCGAGTGATAAGAAGAGAGTAATTAACGAAAATGAGGAATATTGGCATGTGGTACTGCAATTCCAAAACAAATAACAAAGAAAGACAGAAAGTGAGAGACTCAGAAAGGATGGAGGGAGGGAGGGGAGGATGGATGGATGTGGTTGAAAGAATAGATAGTTGAATAGATAAATGGATGGATGATGGACGTAATGAGTGAAAGAACGAATGAACGAACGAATAACCACAAGACTCAAGCAGCCATTTTACATAAGATATTCAAGGAATGTTAAATTCTCTCTAAAGAAGACGCGCAATCGAAGTCATTCGGTGTAATCGGATTTTAATCGGATTTTAATCGTGTCTTTACGTGCAATGTTAATTCCATGTAACCAGAGGCGTCAAACCAACACAAATTAAGGTCAATCACTCACGAAGGATCAATTCTTTTTCAGGTACATGAAGTATTTGTACCCTTACGAGTGTTTCAAAAGAAAGCTCTCATCGCCTTCAGAATTACAATCCGCCATAGATGGAAATAGACGAGATAGTAGACGGACATACGGGTCATTTGGATCCCCTGGAGGTCCCGTAGATGGGGGCTACGGAAGAGTAAGTCCGCCTTCAGTTTCGATGGGTTATTCGACCAATCATTCTCCTGTACTCAGACCGAGTCCAGGACCGTCGCCTACCGGGGATGAGGTATGTGAGATTATGCTCTTGGTGCAGGGGATTGTGGGAATGAATCGGGTACGCCGGGTGGCAGAGCTTCTAGATGCGCCAAAATGCCGTTACCAATCATTTGAACTTGTGCGGTGAAACGAACAACAAAATCGTGCAACTTATCGCGCAAGATTGTTGCGTCGCAAGTTACATCAGAGAGAAAATTGTTCGTATTACGACCCCACACGCAACAAATTTTCTTTATTACAGAAAGTAGAAAGAGCTTCTACTCTGCAACAAAGTTGCGCAAAAAATGTTTGTGTTAGAGTTACACGGATTGGTGATTCGCTCTGCAACTTGCAATGCAACAATGTTGCGGGACAAGTTGTTCGAATTTGTTGCCCGTTTTACCGCACCTTTAGAAAGACGAACAGACCTCAAACCTAACATTATCATACCCTTGCGTTACCCATTATAGTGATGTTTCTCTCTTGTTGCTAGGGTCACCTACCAAGTGGCGTGCATGGAAACAATGGAGTCGCTCTTCTTCACTCACCCGGTGTTGCCCACCGGGGGTCTACCGAAAGTACCGGAAAGCGATCCCACAGCCCGGACATGGGTTCGCGTATGTCTGATTCTTCGCCTTCGAGTTCGCCTGTCAAAAAGTTTGCTAGCGGAATAGAACGAGATGGGAGACCGCATCACAGCGTACCGTGGACTCACATCAAGATACAAACTCCACCAAAAGGTACCTTACCACATCGGTTAACCAATCAACGTTAAGTCTATTGCCATGCTTTAACCTCGTCCGACCTAAAGGCGAGGAAATACGAGCAACAAAATCGTGCAACTTTTCGCGCAACATTGTTGCGTTGCAAGTTGCATGAGTGAATGTGGCTCTTATATTACCACCCTGTACAACAACAGAAATTTGTTGCGCCACTTGCAGAAGTACAACGAAAATTTATTGCGTACCAGGAGTGGTAATCCGAGCAACATTTGCTCTGAAACTTGCAACACCACAATGGTGTGCGACAAGTCCACCGTTTTCTTGCTCGTATTTCCACGTCTTAAAGCGTTTTAGTTTGAATACGCATACTTTTTAATGTGTTTTGGCATTGCGTTAACGCTAAAATGAACGAAAACGCTGAGCGTTTTCATCGAATATTCCAAAGTAGAAACGTATTTGTTTGGACAGAAGAAAAGGAGGAAATTGAAAACGCTGACATTAATCACATCTGTTTTTCGCATGCGCAGATGACGATATTGCATGATTCCCAATCGTATCTGCGTTTTTGATCGTTTTAGTGTGAACGGGCAAAACCGATATGAAAACCATAGTGTAGACGCGTAGCTTTCGATGCGTTTTCAGTAAGACAAAGACAGAGCATTATGAAAACGCAATAGTATGGACGAAGCATTAGTTTTACTACCGATGGCTTTTCGGAACATTAGCGTGACTCTCAAATGGCTTTCATTAATTTAAACCAATTGGAGCTAAGGATTATTTCCCACATTAAAATTCGTTGCGCGAAAAATCGTCTTTGCAAATCGTCTCGTGTAACATTGCCTTTAGAAAACTGTTCTAGGACCTCTGCTCCTGCCCCTACGCTGCTACATTAGAATCCTGTATCCCCTTGTTAATAAATACATTTCAAATTAATCACCATTTGTTTGTTCACCAAAGGGTACACTCTCTCAAGTCAAGGCCAGTATCAAGAACCTAGTTCTCCTAGGACTCGAGAGACAAGACAGCTACCACTAACATTACTGGACCAAGTTAGCGATAACTCTCTCCTCGTGTCTGTTGAACTCAATGGAGTCGCATATCAAGGAGTCTTATTTGCAAGACAAGGACGGCAGACAGCTTCAGCTGAACAATAGCATCTTTTGGCCTTCCTGCGGGAGAGGTTTGGTGTTTAACTATAATTACTTCATACTTTGCACTCGTTTGCTTACTTCAAGAAAATTCTCTCCTAACTTAATTCATTACGGTTTTCCTCCTGCATTCAAAATCTTCTAATTTTTTTATTTTTCCTCAAAATTCTTCTATTTATGAATAATTATGAACTTTTTCAAATCTGTTTTTTTTGTTATTGCTATTGCAAACTTTTGATATTGAGTTCACAAAACATCCAGCTTCCAGGTGCAGATCCAAACTGGGTTCTACCATTCTACCTAGCACCTACAGTCACATTGTGGACACCCCAATATTACAAACATCTTGCTGTAGCGAACAGGGGCAAAATCACAAACTGTACAAAGAAATGACCACAATTAACTCTTGCTACAAAAAAGTTTAATTTTCTGGATCTGTACCTGGTTTCCAAGGAGATGCTATATATTTTTCATTTGTTTATGCATTTATTTATGCATTGATTTATAAGTTGATCATTTAGTTTACAAATTATACTGTATTTTAATACATTGATTAATGAATTAGTTTATTGAAATTTGTGAACTTTACTGCGATTCTCAATATTCAGAGAACTCTGTAGTTCTGAGTTGCCCGTTGGAATTTGTTTTTTCACTGCCATCAGTCAAAAAGATCAAAGGTACCGCCTGATTGGTTTTGATTGATAGCAGCGAAAAACCAATTTCACAACAAGCCATTGAAATGTCTGAGTGCACAGAATATTGAAAATCACAGTAACATTCTAAGTCCATAACGAAGGGACTACACTTTGTTGCTGTCCTTAAAATTGTTTAGGACTACATTTAATTTGTTGATATTCCTTAAATTTGATTTATACAAACTGTATTGATATATCACATATTGTTATTTACTTCTCTGAAATCTAAAACAAATATTTATTTATAACCGTGAAACTTCCAAAGATAAGAAAAGAAAGAAACTTTCTAGCTAGAAAAGAAACTCCAAGAAGTGTTCAAAATTTTGTAAAAAAGTCTCTCAGAAACTATAATATATATTACATAGGTATTGCTACAATAGTAGGCTCCAATCTTGGCTTTCAAGCTAATAGTGCAAGGTGTAGTGATAGATTTTAGCTTATTGAATTCAATCAAATACTAACATAGTCTATGGGAATACATGTCCTTAAAGCAATGGCAATGAAGCTCTATATTGTCCAGTTCTAGTTAGGTGTTGAAATGAAATAGCCACTTGCTAGGATTAATTATCTTGTATTTTATCAAATGCATAGTGTAATATAGAATTCCAAAAAAGTTAGGCTGTTGATAGTCCCTCTTTTTAGTCCATACTCAGTCAAGTTGTCTTTTTCCCTCTTAAATATGTGGGGAGTAGCAGCAACTGAACAAACCTAGAGTACAGGTAATTAAGGCATGTGAATGGCAAAGATAAATACTTTCTTTCTTTCATGAACTCATTAGTTGCAAGTTGTACACTGTTGGCATTTTTTTTACTTCGATCAGTCAAAAAATGTAAAAGGTACTTGACTGATTAACTTTGATAAAAAACAAATTTCAATGGTGCAGCTTGCAGCTGAGGTACATGTATTTGCATTAAACCTGCTATAAAGTCACTGGACAAACTCTGTTGAGTTGCCATTGAAAGTTGTTTTATGACCATCAAACATTTACACCAGTATGGCTGCAGCAAATATTAGGGACAATAGATTACTTTCCAAAGAAGCACTAGATAAATAAGTTTTATACATTAGTTAGTCCAAACCTTGCAAAGTATCCAAAAGTTATCGCATATAGCAGAGTTATCAAAAAGTTATCTAAGCAATAATTATATTATTATCACCATTTATTATAATGACATGTTTATCATTATGGCTATTTTATTCTAGAAAGGAATTGCTTTATTTGTTTAAATGTATTATATTCTATGCACTGATAAACCTTTTATATTTACATAATGTATCTAATTTTCAGAATAAGATCAAAAGTTTTCTTAATTTATTATTATGTGTTGACATTTTAGATATATAGACCTGTGAATAATTTGTTGCTCATTTAGACTTGGTGTAAAGTTAATGCAAAACAATGTTTAATTGGCAACCATTTTTGGAGAGAATCGAGGAACAAAATCATGGCAGCCATGTTGGTGTACATAAGGAATTGCATTTATTTATTCAGACAATTCCAATCTTGGCTGGTTTCTTGTGGGTTTTTTTATGGCTTCCTGCATCCATCAAATTTACAACAGTCTGAAAAATGCATGGCTGCATGTTAACATGCATGCTAACTTCCAATTCTATCTGTGAATTAGCTGTGCCCTGACTTTGACCACTCTAGAGGTTGTTTCAGGGTTTGATGAAAAATACTAATTGTACATCATCATGCAACAGTGACATTAGCCAAGAACATTATCTAATATCCTACCATGCACTCGAACAGCAGAGTTTATGGATATAATATAAGTCTAAAGTCTAAGCATGGAATATACACCAAGTCTAAATGGCCTCAATCTATAACAATTTTCTTTACCTTGTAATTAACAATTCTCAGAAGATTCAGGATATTCTGGGTTATCAAAAAAGGAATTGCAATAGCCTATTGGCATTGCATTTATATTGATAGTAAAGCAGATGTTTTTTTCTTCATTTGTGAGAAAATGTTTTTGGCATGTATTTGAATATCACGTGATGCAAGTTGCAGTCATATACACCGCAATGGGTATAGCAGTAGTGCATTCATCCCAGCCCCACCTCTGAGCACAGGTTCCGTTTCTGGACTTGTGTGATGTGTGATGTAAAAACATACAAATTATCTCATTCTTGATAGAACAACTTTTTCTCAAGAATATAGACCCCTTGCACATATGCATGACGTCAAAGCAGCTCAATTTGTAGGACAATTAAAACAAAAGAATTGTTTCAATCTTCTGAGAATTGGAACCTATAGTTTTGTCTGCCAAATCGAGCTGCATTCCAAATTGCTGCAAGGGGTCTAATAAGTAAAACCATTTTAACACTCTAAGAGTCTACAGAATTTGCAAACACAAAGGAAAAACATAGGCTTTGAATAAGTTGTGGTATATATGAAATAACGTTTATAATTATAGCTCCCATACAGTTATGCTGCAAAATCTCTGGCAAGGCAACAAAATTTCCTTTTACACATGAACTATTTTGCAGATACAATTTGATTATATTTTTGCAGAGAATCAAGATATCATAGATAGTATTCTCCAGTACTATTTCTAGCTTGCAAGCTGAAAATTATTTGCTAAACTTCATGCGCAACTCGGAATATTTTATCTTACTCAGGCATTAATTAAAAGTTAAGGCTTTTTGCAAGCTATGAACCTATTAGTTTGGCTGTGATGTTTTCCATGGGCTTTATCACACAGCAGGCATATTGGTTGAAACAATGGGTATTAATTCTCTTGGGTACCCTTGCCCTTGTTTTGAGGCTTTTCAGAACGTTCCAAACAAAGTTTTTTGCTCTTATATGGGAATGAACATGCCTGGCTGCTGTGTGATAAAAGCCCATTCCAAAAAGTTTAGAAATATGAGTATTTTGTACTAGTATATAATTATATTATAGTCAGCAATAGAAAGTGTTAATGATAGGGAAAGAAATAATACTCAGGACAATGCCATATGCTTGATATGTAATGGGAAAACATTGTATCCAAACTACAGGCTCTATTTTCATACAAATATGCTGCAAAGCAATGGAAATTTTTGAGGCAATTTACAATCAAGTTGACTCTAAAAGCCACACAATAAACCTGTGAAAAAGTAATAGCTAAATAGTGCAATAGTCCCTTTCACAGTTCCCCAGCTGTGCCATCTTGAAAGGTAGCTGTGCCTTTGCATCAAAGCCAGACAGGAGGTGACATGTGAATTGTCCAAGATGTCAAAAAAGGTCTCTATCATTGCAAGGTCACCTCATGTCTCGCTTCGACGCAAAGGCACAGCCTTATAAGATGGCACAGGAACTGTGAAGGGGACTATTAAACGTTAGAAAGCAAAAGGTTTTCAACTAATTTAGTACTACTATTTAGTTTTTTAAATTACTTTCTAATGGGTTTATTGTGTACTCAAAGAGTACCTTTTATGTAGGTTTATGCTATTTTAAATTTAGGGGGCTTTCATTTATTACTGGGGGGGGGGGGGTGTGTCAGCAAAATCATCCATTGTCTTTTCCAAATATTACCCAACACCCCCTTCCTGGTTGGTAAAAATATCATAACCCCCCTATCTTGGCCCAGTTTATTACTAAACCCCTATAAAGCTTCATACGATTAGTAACAACCCCCCTATATAGCTTCCGAAAATAATGTGAACCCCAATATTGCCGACCCCGCCCCCCACCATACAGTAATAAATGAAAGCCCCCTTAGCAAAATTATCTCCTAACTGATTCCTATCCCCTTTCATTTATAAGCATACCTTTGAATAATTTATTTTAGGTTTAGGGATACTGAAGGGCTACGATTAGATCTAGAGGTAATGAAACTTAAACCACAAGTATGCATGCCTTTGGATTTGCTGTACTTTCAGTTTTCCCTAGTGACCGTTTTTGTTATATTCAATGTCAAAATACCTTTTTTAAAAACCTGTATTATGAAATTTAATTTCTTTAGCAAACGTCAAAGATTGTAAACACCAGCCTTTTAATAAAAAAATGTGTTTATTTCCATGTATGTGGTACTTTTTTCTATGCATAGTTAATAGTTAACCATGTTCTATGGGAAGAAAGAATAGACTCTTTGAAGCACATCGGAATGCAGCTCAATTTGGAGGACAAATTCCAGTTCAATTCTAATGAGATTGAAATTCTTTTGTTTTGTCCTCCAAATTGAGCTGCTTTGACGTCATGTGACTATAGACTGTCTCTTTACCTTGACATGATGTTTTCTCATTTCAGACCATTTGTCATTCCCTAGAGTATCATTTCTTTCTTTAATATGGTTACATTGTCAGGAGAAAATACATAAATATGGATAAAACTCAAATAAGAGAGTATGACGTGTGGTCTGGAATGGGAGAACATTATGCACAAGGTAAAGAGGGCTATAGACCCCTGGCTTTCATGTGACGTCAAAGCAGCTCAATTTGGTCTCAGGAGATAGAAATTCTTTTGTTTTGTCAACTGAAACCTATTGTTTTGTTCTCCAAATTGAGCTGCATTGCAACGTGCTGCAAGGAGTCTATTGAATTCTAGGATGAATAAATATGGATAAATATCTTTCAACTTATGCAGGCATATGTAGTCCTAGAAATGTCCATTCCCTGAATGTACAACTCAATAGAATTTATAGCCTACTGAAGGTATGGAAATTCTAGATGTTTTCTAGAACTTTACACATCACAGTCCTAACAAGGTGGCCATCCAAGCTGCCGACCTCCCATGATGTGGAAATGAAGATGATGGACAGATTGGCATCCATGGTAACCATTATTAATGACCACTCGATAGCCACTCTCATCAACTCCCTTCTGGGCAGCAACGTTTTTGGCAACAAGTAAACAGTGACCCAACAGCTATGATAAAATTTTTTCCATAAAACAGGAACTATTTAGTACAAAACAAAGCTTTATGTGCATTGCATCAGTGGCTTAGCAAGGACCCAAGATCTGGGGGGGGGGCAACTAGAACAAAAACTAATTACCAAAAACTTGGGGGGGGGGGCACGTGCTGCCCCTGTTCCTACGCTAGTGGCATTGACATCAAACATCAAAGAAAACAGCAACGTTTTTGGCAACAAGTAAACAGTGACCCAACAGCTATGATAAAATTTTTTCCATAAAACAGGAACTATTTAGTACAAAACAAAGCTTTATGTGCATTGCATCAGTGGCTTAGCAAGGACCCAAGATCTGGGGGGGGGGGGCAACTAGAACAAAAACTAATTACCAAAAACTTGGGGGGGGGGGGGCACGTGCTGCCCCTGTTCCTACGCTAGTGGCATTGACATCAAACATCAAAGAAAACAGCAACGTTTTTGGCAACAAGTAAACAGTGACCCAACAGCTATGATAAAATTTTTTCCATAAAACAGGAACTATTTAGTACAAAACAAAGCTTTATGTGCATTGCATCAGTGGCTTAGCAAGGACCCAAGATCTGGGGGGGGGGGGCAACTAGAACAAAAACTAATTACCAAAAACTTGGGGGGGGGCACGTGCTGCCCCTGTTCCTACGCTAGTGGCATTGACATCAAACATCAAAGAAAAAAAGGCTTGATCCGAAAATTTAAGGGGAGGGGGGGTCAATTTATGCTAACCTCAACAATATAATCCCTCCTAGGGCACACCCCCTCCACCACCTAGGAAATTGTTACTGGGTTAGCACACCAATACCTAAGGGAACCCATAAAATTAGAAATACAATTTTTAAGCAAGACATGTTTCGGCATTATGTACTGCCATCTTCATTTGCAAAGTAAGAGCAACTGGATTGCAAGGAATACAACTGTACGTACTGCCAAAACATGTCTTGCTTACAAGTTGGGGATGACATGCAGTCACTTCCCTAATCACCCCTGGATCCACCCCTGCAATGACTGTACATTTTCAAAAGTATTGCAGCAATAACATTTTGCCTCCTTCCTGCGAACAGGCTTCTTTGGAATGACAAGGAAATGAACCGGTGCTTGAGGATTTATGTCTTCGATAGCTACACACTTCAACGATAAAATAACTCTCAGTTAGTCCTTAATTTGGAAACTTCTATGCACTTAGTGAAAAAAAATATTAGAAGTCATAAAACAAGAGTTAAATATTGACAAAAGAAGCTAAAGTTGACGTCAAAAAAGTTGATAGTTGGTCAAAACTACCTTGTCATCTTCGTATAAAATCGTTGCTGGGATTTCGTGGCGTATTATTCGTCCAAAGACAGTGTCTCCTCCCGGTTTTATAGGTTCTGTTGCTGCTACTCGAGCCAGTTCTTCTTCAGACGCCATTTTTCGCGAGACACTCTTTCGTTTCTTCGACTCTCTAGCTTGACAATCTCGTTCCCATCTTATTTCACCCCTTTTCTTGGGCTTCCTGTGTAATCTTTTACCACAGGAACCCCACTTAGCAATACTGGATTTCCTCCTTGCCTTCCAACTAGTAAATAAAATTCCCATTGAACATCATTTTCTCACATATAATGCACTAGCAGATGCACTCACTAGCAGTGGTGTAATTATGTGAAAATAAAGTAATTGGCAAAAGTAGTGATATCAAAATTATCTGGAGTAAAAATGTCCCCTGACCACCCCCACCCCCCAAACAAATTCTACAAGAGTCTGGAAATGATGTCTATTGATAGCAACCTATTTGTGTTTTTTTTAGCTTCTGATTCTAATAACGACTCTGACACTGTAAGATAACCTCCAAAAAATGTTTATTCTAGTAGAATGACATGTAGGTAAGTAACTATGTTCATAAAGTTCCACCTAAAGGTCTAATTTCGTGTCCAAATGAAAGCTATTTTCTTATCCAGTCTCCTAGTTTATCTTCAAAAACTTTAAGTATGGCTAGAGGGGTAGTTTAACACCCACACACACACTGTCATTAAGGTGGGTGATTCAGCATTGTCATAGAATAAAACACTATCAGCCTGGAGGCCATTTCATCTTTCTTCCACCAAGAAGATGGACATGAATGTGCATGACCTCTTGTCCACCATCTGCACCATCGTTGATGACAATGCGGTAACCATTGCCGAGGGATAACTTTTCAGCCACTTTCTTGGCAACAATCAGAAGATGTCCAAGCACCTATATCAAATAATAAACAAAATGAATGAATACAGCGGATTCAGATTGAGCATTTAATGGCGCTGTTCATTATGATCGTTGCAGCTGTTAAATTTGCATGTTTCTATGCAGAATGCATGACCTTTCTAGGCGGCCAGGACCACATTTGGCTGATAAGATCCCTCTATGAGCACTTTACAAATATTTATTACTATTATCATTATTATTATAAAAAAAGTGGAAATTTAACGGTTGCAACGATTGTGACAAACAGCGCCGTCAAACGCTCAATTTGAATCCAAAGTGAATAGCTGAATGAAAGGATAGATGCAAACAGGAATGAATGAACTAAAAAATTAATGGTTATATAATTTAATGAGCGAATTAATAACAACTGACTGACTAAATGAATGAATGAATAGATAAATAAATGACTGAATGAATGAAAGAACAGATAAATTGCTAAGTGAAGAAAATGAATAAATGAATGAGATAGTAAATGAATATATAAGTTAATGAATAAATGAGATTAGATAATTTCAGCTGTTTGCTATTTCTGGCTATATAAGTAACACATTCTTTAATAAACAATAATAACTTCTTTTCAGAAAGTTATCAAGCTTTATGCAGAAAACGTTTATACGTGGCAGATTCCCACTCCCTACCTACCCCTACCCCTCATCTTAGGTATAATCCCGAAGATGTGTTTAACAATATAATTAAAATTAACACTATTCTCTACCTGCTCGTCTGCATCGTCGGCTTTAGAAAGCTGTGCTATTGGTTTCTTTGGAATAACCAACACGTGTGTTGGAGCTTGTGGGTTGATGTCCTTGATGGCTATGCACTGGAGATAATATCAAATATTATTAGAAAATATTGACAAGAACAACATTAGGAAGATAAGGGTTGTTTTCTGGAAGATGAACTCGAACCTGGTCATCTTCGTGGAGGAATTCAGAAGGAATTTCCTTTCGAATTATTTTGCCGAAAATTGTGTCTCCTTCCGCCATCTTGCATGGAAACTAGACTAGTTCCAGTCCACAAGGTCTTTTGGTAACATCAACAAACATCAACAAAACAAGTCTTGGGTGGGAGGGGTAGGGAATGAAAATTAAACTGTCCTTCTACTTTTAACATTGCCCATAAGATAACAAATATATTATCGTTTTTAAAAACTACTTTAATATCAATCTTAAATATGTATTTTTTTATGAATATTAAGAAATTTATTTTCATATTTAGTTAGTGCTAAAACAACCTATTCCTCCCCTCCCCTCTACTATTTTGGAATCGCCTCATTGGGCGGAAGTGGTACACGCCTTCTTTTCAGTGACAAATGAATGAATGAAAGACCGGTAGTAAAAATACACAAATATTAAACCATTATTAGCTAATAAACCCTAAATACTTAATTCATCTTTATGTTTCCGTATGTTTTGTGTGATATTTTGAATAAACTATTGTGCTGGTTGAGTGCTTTTTGGAATGATCTGTTTTAGTTGTGGTCATCCTGTGGATGGGATCGAAAGGTACCTTCGGTCTTTGTGACAGAGCGTGGGAGGACGATTGCGGACTTGCCCGGGATAATTCTCTTTTTTCCACTTATCTTGTAGTTTTTTTGTTTCATTTTCGCTTAGCTTTCATTTCGTTTTTGCCATTTAAAGAGCCCAGAGCTTTGCATTTGTCAAAACGGCTGGGAAATTTTGTGCCAAACGTCGAGTAACTACAACTTTTCATCTTGGCTAGATTTTGTCCTAATTCGTCTAGTTTTTATACTAGACTTTCCAGCTACACTGCTTTAAAATGCCTATCCCAAGTCTAACAAGGAAACAGTCCTCTTTATCAGCACTTATCCAACAAGAGAGAAGCCTTTCTGGAGGAAGCAGAGAGAGTGAGGCAAGAGAAAGCCGTGAACCAGAAGAGACACCAGCATCTGAAGAAAGACGTGAACAAGTCAAAACCACAGCCATATATGATGAAGGTGGCGATACAGACATTGAAGGAGGGGATACAGACATCGAAGACGAACCACCAGTTCCTCTAAAACCTACCCTTTCCAAACAAAAAACTGCCAGCATCAAGGAAGTACGAGAAGATGGCTCCCCACCGCTACGGATGTCAAGGAGACTCATGTCTATGAAGCGTCGAGGTAAAATCGTCCTGCTTAGAGAACTGACAGACGAGTTTGAGTTCAATGCTGAAGACGTTTTGACTGTTCGTGGAGAGGAAGTTGATTTTTATGTTTGTAGGGTTCTGGAAGATGTTCCACTGACTGCCAAAAGTTTTCGAGTTGCCTGGTACAATAGAATTGGTCCAAATCTGTATGAGGTAGAGCTATGTGCATTCATTTTCTAACTGTTAATGCTTATGTTTGATATAGCCAGTTAATTAATTATTTTGATTAAAAATAAGAGAGCGTTACGGATCATTGAATATATTATTTAATACAGGATATGATTTATTTATATATAATGGAGTTGATTTTACATTCTTTTGTTTATTTGATTCATTTATCCATCCATACTTCCCTACTTTCATCCATCCATCCATCCATCCATCCATCCATCCACTCACATATTCATGCATCAGTTCTTTCACATTGTTTCACTCACCCAGTTATGCATTTATTCACTCATTCTTTAACTAGACACTTGTCAAATTATTTCATCTAATAAACTTTCCCATTCATTCATTCATTCATTCATTCATTCATTCATTCATTCATTCATTCATTCATTCATTCATTCATTCATTCATTCATTCATTCATTCATTCATTCATTCATTCATTCATTCATTCATTCATTCATTCATTCATTCATTCATTCATTCATTCATTCATTCATTCATTCATTCATTCATTCATTCATTCATTCATTCATTCATTCATTCATTCATTCATTCATTCATTCATTCATTCATTCATTCATTCATTCATTCATTCATTCATTCATTCATTCATTCATTCATTCATTCATTCATTCATTCATTCATTCATTCATTCATTCATTCATTCATTCATTCATTCATTCATTCATTCATTCATTCATTCATTCATTCATTCATTCATTCATTCATTCATTCATTCATTCATTCATTCATTCATTCATTCATTCATTCATTCATTCATTCATTCATTCATTCCAATGGAAAATATTCCCTTTTTCTTATGATTTTTCAATCATTCCAAAACAATCATTATGACAATTCTGCTTTGGATTACAAATTTCTTTTTTAATACTTTCCCATTTTTCATGATTTCAAAATGTAACAATACAAATATTTATATATTTATTTATTTATTTGATTCATTTTTAGCCATCTTTTGATGATGTCTGCTACATGAATTCTGTCATCACTCGAGTGGCTCTGATAGAAAGAACGGATGGCCAAGTTAGTGTCCCCAAGAAGTATATCAAACAGACCAAAAGGTTGTTAAGAGAAGCACTTGCTGCCGAAGCAGGAAAAGAAGTAGATGAGATAGAAGATATTGATGAAGGTATAGCCTAGGCGCCTGCATAGCGGCCCTCTGCATTCTTGTACCCAGAGCCTTCTCAACTTTCTAACGAAAGATCATAAGCTCTGGGCATCCCTAAAAATATATCAAATTTCATTGGCTATTGATAATAACATAGCAATGAGCTCTGATTGGTTAATAGAATAAACAAACATACCAAAGTAAACCAAGCAAGCCAAATTGACTAGAACGGTTTGAATCTTGAATCAAATCCTATTTCCATTTGTTGAACATATAAACTTGGGGCGAGGAGTGAGGATTGAGGCGAGGAGCAGGGATTGTCACCCCAAGCTCCCTCGGGTGCCCTCACTAGAGGGCTGCTACGCAGGCTAATGAAGGTACTAATAAAAGTCTGTCTGTGGTGCTGAATTTGAAAAAACTTGTGTCATTAATTTTGATCTACTGTACAGTGTTCATGTTGGTGCTGTGCCCTAGCATTCTGATTGGATCAACTATAATCTCATGAATGCACTTTGATATCATGACAGCGCAGGGTTTCCTGTCATTTACAGGGCTAAAATAATGGCACAATGCTTATTTCCTCGCATTAATACAATATGAATGTAGCATAAATTACATGTAGAAGATTTTTTTACAGAAGTTGAAAACGAACAAAACTCAGAAAGAAGCTGATTTATTTATTTGTTATTTAAGATGAAGATGAGGAACAAGCAGAAGATGAAGAAGAAGAAGAAGAAGAAGAAGAACCTCCAGCTAAGAGGACCCGCAGCTCAGACCACATACCTGTCACAAGAAAAGGAAGAAAAGGTAAAAGGAAAGCTACCACTCCGAAGAAGGCTGTCACACCGAAGAAACCAAGAACACCCAAGCAGAAGACTCCAAAGAAAAAAGCACCACCAAAGGACAAACCTAGGAGAACTGGTGTTCTTATTCCAAACCCTGAGATTGAACTCCTTCATGAGGATCCCACATTTGAAACCAGGTGAGTTAACTTGATATGATGTACGATAATAATCATTTATGGTTGCAAGCATGGGTCCATGCACTATCCTGCTAATAGTGCTATTCAGAGTTCCTGTCACCGTTTTGAACACATACATGGAAATGACGCTGAGGTTGAATCATCCAGCAGATTTAAAGTCACAAATATAGAGAGAATAGTTTTACGATTCTGGCATCCTGATTAATTTAGGATGCAAATAAAATTTTAATATATGATGTCATCATTTTTTCTGTAGGGAGGACTGGGGGTTAATGCCTTGCAAGCTTGCCATTCGTGCAACACTGCTGGATGATATTAAGATGCTGAAGGACTGTGTCGAGAACATCAAGGAAGTGCATTCGGTAACTTATATAATACATACCTGTCTGTCAATTTTTCTGTCTTTACCTTATTTTCAACTCTAAGCTTGGCTATGTACATCTTATTAGACATTTTAGGGTGCAGAACAGGTGGATATTTTTTTCAGTCATTCATGGGTGTCACAAAAATAGAAAAACAGATAAAATACCTATTCTTACTTCACCCAAAAATGCCTGATAAGTTATTTATTATCCAGCAATTTTTTGTGACCAAACATTGCAAACATATGACTTGTGATTTGTAGAGTACAAATATCACATGATATTTGTACTTGCTGCAGTATTCCTTCTGCAATATTTGTACTTGCTCCAGACTTCCTCATGAGATATTCATATTTGCTCCAGACTATCTCCTGCGATATATGTACTGTACAGCTGAGTATATTGGTATATTAATATATTTTATAATGGCTATTATTCTATTTTCATCTTATTTTGTTTGTTGTATATTTAGCCCCACTGGCCTCGCAGTCCTGATGTTGGGATGTGTGCCATTCATTATGCACTTCTGAACAATAACAAAACAGCTGTTGATATGCTGGTGGATAACCTCATTCAACCAAAGGAAGATCGCTGTAGAAAACCAAGAGTCACCCTTGATCACATGGATACAGGATCGTAAGTCATATTATGCATTATTTATGTCAGCTCATCCAATCTTGACCCTGAGCCATGTCATTACTGTACATGCTGTACAAAATGCCAGAGACTCCATGGAAAACCCTGGTGACAGTGCAGTAGCTAAAAATCTGGCTTAACCGGGTTATGTAATGCACATGCAAGTTTGGATTATAGCTAGAGCATGGTATTAACAAATGATGCTAATTAAGGATATTTTGAATACCACCAACATGGCCCCACAATGATGTAGTTTGCAAATTGACAAGGAACCAATGGGGTATGAATTGATTTTTTCTTTGTTTATCGTACGATAGGTATAACTTCCATACATTTGGCCATGCTGTTAGGGAAATTTATGCAAGTCGTGGAAGCCGAGAAGGCAACAATGCTTTCCTACATGTAAGTTGTACTGTATATTTAGCTTGAGGGTAACTGGTTAACATAGTAAATGGCTCGAACCCAGAAGTAGGAGTATGAGTTGTTGTGGTTGTCTGGGTGAGTGTACACTTGCGAAAGACTGTTGTTGTTGGTGACTGCTGTTTCGAAAACCTGAGCGGAAGTCATCTTCAAAGTACAGTGAGGAATAAAAGATGTACATTGATGGTATTTATAGCTCTGGTTAATAAATAATATGCTTAATAAAATTGATGCTTATTGTCTTAATTACCACAGAAATTTATATTTTTATTGGAATTTCTTGCACAGGATCAAAAGAATTATCAAAATCCACATCAGCTCCTCAATAATCTGGTGGAATTCTGCTTTCAAAATCCTAAAGTTCCATTAGAGATGGTTGAGTACCTGGTTCAAAAGCTGATAAGCAAAAAGAAGTTGAGTTCACATGTAAGTACCTGAATGTTCATTGTCTTAGTGCAAATTTTCTTTTACACCTAGCAATGAATATTAAGTCCTTGAGTTGTGAGAAGGGAGATGAAGGAGCATTCAGTAAATAAGGTCAAAAACAACCCTTCCCACAAAATCTAATGAACGTACCCCTCTACCCCCAAAAGGGACTCATTTCCAGGTTTTTTAGGAGGTATAACTTGGTGTAGAGGACAGGATAGTGGACATGAGTGTAGATAAAGTGTATGTAATTCATGAGGATATAACGTCTTTAGGTCTTAAAAGATGTGTCAAATTCTTACCTCTAGAGGGGTGGGGAGGAAGCATTGAGTAATAATGCCAAAATTGGACCTTCACATGAAATCTAATTTATGTACTCCTCTACCCCCAAAAGTGACTCATTTCCAGGTTCTTTAGGTCTTTAAAGATGTTGACGACCATAGCACATTTCCTTCCCTGGGGGGGAGGGAGGGAAGGGGTAGCATCAATCATGAGTAATGTCATTTGTTATTTCATTCTCTTGGAATGGGTCTTATTCATTGCATAATATATTGTGCTGTCAGTTCCCCTATTGCATTTAATATTCTATGTTTTGTTTTTGCACAGAATGGCATTCATAAGGTCTGGAAGGCAATTCGATGTGGCAATAGAAAAGTAGCTGGTTATTTTGTAAAACAGGCATTAGACAAAGAAGGATTTGGATTCAATTTTCTTCACAAAGAGGTTTTTCATTAAATAACTTTTTTATTTTCATTCTTTTGATCTTTCATATATGGATCCTATGGATTTTTCTACTTTTTCGCTCAATATAAATCAGTTCACATCTCTATGATTTGTCCCCCAAATATCCATATTGTGGCCTGCTGATACAGAATTTTTGCAACAGTGAATTGTATGGTTATTAATCTGGAACTAGCCAAACAAGCTCAACAAGTTAAGTTTGACAGTACATTTGGTATCTAATTTTTTTGAAATAAACAATTTTCTCATGAGGAGGGGGGTTGAATCCCCTCAAACCATCCAGCTCTGGTTGGGCATGATACTGCATACCCTTAGTAATCCCCTCTATGTATATCTTAAGTTGATGATTTGAATATATTGACAAGGACTCATTTTATCAGGTGCTTGTGAATGACAAAGAACCTCTAACCAAGTTCAGAAGTCAGTCAGTCAAGAAGAAGCCCTATGAGAATAAATATGTGAGTTACAGTCCATTTTTACTGCTCAGTTCAGAATCTCCCGGCATCCACTGCTAATCACTACCAGCTATCACCTAATTATCTCTATTGAGCACTTTCCATACATCGGTTCACTGGTCAAACAAAGCATTCAGTCAATGCTGCAAGGTTCAAATCCTTTGAAACTACCTTGCAGCCTCAATTGAATGATTTGTTTGTGACCAGTGAATCAATGCATGAAAAGTGGTGAATGTATTTATTACTTAAATTTAAAATAGTAATCTGTTAGAATCATCAACTATATTAGGTAGGAACAGTATTTAAATTTAATAAAATAATACTTAAATTTTATTCCATAAGATTTTTCCAATCCATGCTGCATGCATCAACCCTAATGGTCAGTACCTGAAGCAGCTCCTCGAATCTGTACCAGAATACAATGTTGCCGACAGAGATGGATATAAGCCAATACACTATGCTAGTGCCTGTGAAGGTCCTGGACCCCTCAAAATACTCCTGGCAAGGTGCATTATGTATAAAAAAATAAATGAAATAAATGGGAATTACAGTGTGACTATAACCAGGACCACTTAGAGGGCAAGAATCAATCAAAATATAGACTGAATGAGAGCAATGCATTCCAATTCTGGCTAGTCGAGCCTATCAGGGACCATCACAAAACAATAGAATTTCAAGATTGAGTCCATCTGATGTAACACAATTATTCTGATTCCCATGAGAAAAAGGCAATCATGTAAACAACTCATGCTGTCCTGGTTTCTGATTGGCTCGAATACAAAAAGTAGGAATGCATTATTTTCATTCTACATTTTGATTGGTTCTTGGGTTATAGTAGTCACACTGTAACTTACAGTGGATTCCCAGGGAGGAAAAATCAGTTTGGAAGCTAAGGGACTGGGCCAAATTGCCGGTTTGTCATTTAGGGAACCAATGAGATTGCTCCTTTTCAGTGTCCCATATATAATCTAGCATCTGGGATCATTTCTATTTAGTGGTTAACACATTGGACTAGAATACCAAAGACATGGGTTCAGGTCCCACCAGTGAAGGGCATATGGTATTTTTTCTCTTAAGGGTGGTCCTGGATAAAACTGATCGAGATGATCCCAGATGCTACTGTAGATGACTTCCTATATTTACATTTGCCATGCCATTTTAGTTTTTCTGTTATTTGTGTTCCATGTATCAACTTTCATCATTGGTCTTGTAGAGGTGTTGACCCCAATGACTCGGCACCTGGAGGCTTGACTCCCATCATGATTGCCTCTAAATATGGCAGAGATGAAAATGTAGAAGCCTTGCTCGCAAGAGAAGAATCAACAGGGCCTGACTTTGGTGAGGAGGAAGAAGAGGACACTCCACAGCCAAGAATACAAATTAATGCTAAGAGCAGAACTGCAGAGGCAGCTATTCATTTTGCGGCTATTAATGGACATGCTGTAAGTTTCTTATTATATTCCTTTCATTATACAGCTATCTCAAAAAAGGTTGAAGGTGCGAATGGCAAAAAGGATGAAAAGAAAATGAAAAAGAAAATGAGACCTTATCAATTGAAAATTCACAAGATGGATGAGCCATACTACTCTCCTCATCAAAGATCTTCACTGAATGTTGCAGGCATTGTTTAGGTGTGAATATGCAGAAATTCTTAGACTAGGGTCAAACGTTAGACTTTACATGAGCCGAACCTAATGACATAAAGGAAGACCACCTTATTATCCATTGTTTTCAATGCAATCGGCTCATATGAAGTTCAACATTTGACTCAGTCTTGTTGTCACACCATGGGGTGTGCAATTGCCAATCACCACTCGCCATTCGCCGTTCGCCCCTTCAACCTTTCAACCTTTTTTGAAATAGCTGTGTATCAAGAAAGAAAGAATTTTTAAGAAAACATTATTTTGTTTTGGTTATCTTCAAAATAGTGTCAAAAAGTTAATGCAGCAGGGTGTGCACCCCTCCCTGGATCTGCCCCTGTATACACTCACCACTTATTTCAATTCCTGCACCCCTCCCTGGATCTGCCCCTGTGTACACTCACCACTTATATCAATTCATGCACCCCCACCCTGGATCTGCCCCTGTGTACACTCACCACTTATTTCAATTCCTGGACTCTGAACGTCCCAAATCTAAGCTGTTGAATTTCTCCTTTGATTTGAGTTTTTTCCTCTGGGTTTCCTTCTCTCCTTCAAACTCAAAGGTGAGTTAACCATGCCCTGATTCCCTGACTTCAGCCCAGATCAGCCCAGAGGTCGTTTTAATTTAGGGTTTAATTAAATTGATGTTGGTACATCAGGTTGTGATAATACTCATGTATTACACTATTACACAGAGTACAATCAGGATACTAGTAGCACATGGTGCCAATATCAACCTACAAACTGCCAGCGGCAAAGGAAATGCAACCCCCCTGATGCTTGGTGCCATGCATGGATATCTAGATGTTGTCAAGACTTGTGTGGAACTTGGTGGTGGTGCAGACAAGAGAGGTAAATCTAACTGTAGCACTATTTACTGACAGCACTTTTCATAGTTATGTGATGTAACAGACTCCAGGCTTCTGGCATTTTGGCTTCCATCAATCAAACTACGACACTCCAAACTCATAGGACCATAGTGAGCAATAAAGAAATTCTTATGTGAAAATGGCTGTTGAGTTGTGGAAATTTCTCAATAGCCATTTTCTCATGGAAATTTCTTTATCACTCGTGATCAGAATGATTGTTAATTTTTCTCTATTGACTGCAGTAATTTTTTTCATTAGGAAAATGGCGGATGACAGCATTAATGTATGCCGTCAAAAATGGACACTCTACCATAGCTGCATACCTGCTTCGTCTTGGGGTAGACCCTAATGCTGTCGACACCTCAGGCAATACTCCAGTGCATTATGCTGCAGCATATGGATGGCTGCACTGTCTTCAGCTGTTGATCAAAGCTGGTGCTAGTCCTAATGCATCTAACCAGTGGAAGGTATGAAAAAATTTAAGTTAAGTTTATTTTTGCCACCAATGCAACTTCAGACTTCTCATAGTTAAGCTGTATAAGGATGAGTAAGATTTGAAATTTTTATGTGAGTTGAGTTTTGTGAATGTAGTGGTAGTGAGTATGGAGCAAACCTCAAGAAGATCCCCTCACTGGGAGTGATGGTTGTAAAATTATAATTTTTTTGTTGTAAAATAACTGTTTGATTTTTACCTTCAATTCTCTACCAACAGACAACACCCCTTGCCTTGTCCATGCTAAAGGACCACATCAAGTGCACAGACTATCTCTTGGATCTAGACAGCTGTGATGTTAATGTTCCTGATGACAATGGACAGACATTGTTGTCACAGACGATCAGTAAACTGAAAGTCAGTGAGACGTTATTAGCGCGGGTGAAATACCTGATAGAGGAAAAAGGAGCACATGTCAAAACTACAGATATTCAAAACTGGACTCCTGTGAGTTTTTATTAATTTCTTTTAATTTGCATTTTACTGTTTGATATTAATAGACCCCTTTCGTATGACATCAAAGCAGTTCACTTTGGGGGACAAAACTCCTGAGGATTGGAACCTATTGGAAAAACCAATGTTATGTGCAATAGGAAAGGGGTGGGCCTCTTAATTAAAAACATGCAGATCAAAACTAAGATGTACCAAAACCTCCCCTTTAATTTATGACTGGTCCCTTAAGAAACACTTAATATGGATGGAGGTGGTTAAGGGTCGCCCACCCATTGAGCAGGCCTGGATTAGTACTTCATGTTACAGTATATTTATAAATATTATCAAAGTAAAATATTTTCTTTTATGTTTACTTACCATTCTTTCCTTTCCATTTTGTTATGTTTTTTTTCCAGCTCCATCATCTAGCTGCCAATTCTGTCCACAAGTCACCACAAAGAGTAAGTAGAAAGAGAAAATTTTACCACAGATATTGTGTGAAAAAAAGTTGATTCTTGAAAACATATCATGACACTTACTACCATTATCATTGAAGTGTGACCTGTATATTTAAAGTTTGATTTCTTGTTTGCAAACTAGCATCGCAAACTTTTGGCCAATTTTTTTTTTCTACAGTAATTTATGGTGTCAAGATTTTGATTTCTCACTCATTAGAAGTGATATTTTGATACCATTTTTCAAAACTCATAAGATTGACCAAGCTCACCATAGAGACTCCAGTAGCTCAGTGATTGGAGCATCTGACTAGGATACAGAGGGTCATTGGGTTCAATTCCCATCTGGGACTCAGATTTTTTATGCTCCTTATGATTTATTTTCATCTGTGATTTAAATATTCTAAAATTAGCATACAATGAAATTCTCAAACTTAATTTTATCTTGTTATTTTCATCTTGTCTTTCTTTAAATACCTATTGACGTATTTCTTTATCTTCATCTTCTTTCACTTTAGATACCAAAGAAAGAATGGCTCAATATGGAGATGAAGATATGGATGATGCTGATGATGACAAGATGGATGATGATGTTGGTGATCACGACGATGACCAGATGGATGATGATGATAATATGGATGATGATGATGAGGAGGAGGAAGAAGAAGAGGAGGAGGAAGAGGATGATGACAAGTATGATAGCGATGATTCAGAAAACAGAGTTTCAAGGTCATACATTGCGGTAAGTTTTTTTATTTTGAAAAAGAACTCACCCTGTAATATGCAAGAACAATGCCCTGAATTCCCTGTCAACCAACTGTGGGCTGTTTGTCGGCCATCTGACAGCCATTTGTCAATTAGTGCACTGCTTATACACTGCATCTATAAATCAATGTAGTCAGGGTATTCAAAACTTTCTGTGTGTGTGCAAGGGTGGGGGGAACGGGTATGGCAATTTTCCTCCCACTGCAAACATCAACTTCTAATTTCCACACCCTGTGTATGTGGGGGAGGGGGAGGAACAATAATCTGGATTTAAACATCCTAATATCATACTATTTGTATGAAGAAATCACACTTATGCACACTTCCAGGAAGTGCTTCACTTGTCACACACACACAGGTTTCAGTATGAGGCCCTGTGCTAAATTAATTTTTTTCCTATCACAAATTACTGAGCATTTAGCATGACAAGTGACAAGTGAAGCATATCTTGGAAGTGGGCTATTCACAGCTTTATTTTTGTCATGATTAATTATAAGTACTGTAACCTGAAGTTATCTCAGTCTTTCCCTTGACTTCAGCTAAATAACAAAGGCTTGATAAGCTTAGATTTAGATAATCATGTGTTATTTATGTCTCAGCTTTCCTGGGAATGCATCATATCTACACCAGGATTTTTGCACGAGTCTGTCCCCATATTCCTTATTCACTTTCAGATAGCAGAAGGCTTGATATTCTTAAATCAACAGTGTAATTATGATTGATTGAACAATATATTGTTTTTGTGTCAGCCGTCCTGGGAATGCGTCACAACTCCACCAAGATATTTGTCATCCAGAGGCAAGATGTCATGTGATATTGCTGAGATCCTCTTCATCGCAGGTGCTGATCTGGATGCTGTGGATGAAAAAGGCCAGACAGCCATGATGATAGCCATCTTACAGGTAATATTGAAGACAGAGACTGTGTATAATACCAGAAAAGAGGACATAATGGACCTTATGTGAGTAGAGTTGTTTGTTGACAGTTTCACTCCTGTGCTTCTAGAGTTTTCTGGTTTTTCCTCCCTCCATGAAAATCAACTTTTAGTTCAACCTATTGTTACCTTATTTTAAGTGGGTTCAAGACCTCAGTTATGCTTACTATCCACCTCAGAGCTGTGGTAAATTTGAAAAAAAAAATGTTTGTTTGTTTGTTTGTTTGTTTGTTTGTTTGTTTGTTTGTTTGTTTGTTTGTTTGTTTGTTTGTTTGTTTGTTTGTTTGTTTGTTTGTTTGTTTGTTTGTTTGTTTGTTTGTTTGTTTGTTTGTTTGTTTGTTTGTTTGTTTGTTTGTTTGTTTGTTTGTTTGTTTGTTTGTTTGTTTGTTTGTTTGTTTGTTTGTTTGTTTGTTTGTTTGTTTGTTTGTTTGTTTGTTTGTTTGTTTGTTTGTTTGTTTGTTTGTTTGTTTGTTTGTTTGTTTGTTTGTTTGTTTGTTTGTTTGTTTGTTTGTTTGTTTGTTTGTTTGTTTGTTTGTTTGTTTGTTTGTTTGTTTGTTTGTTTGTTTGTTTGTTTGTTTGTTTGTTTGTTTGTTTGTTTGTTTGTTTGTTTGTTTGTTTGTTTGTTTGTTTGTTTGTTTGTTTGTTTGTTTGTTTGTTTGTTTGTTTGTTTGTTTGTTTGTTTGTTTGTTTGTTTGTTTGTTTGTTTGTTTGTTTGTTTGTTTGTTTGTTTGTTTGTTTGTTTGTTTGTTTGTTTGTTTGTTTGTTTGTTTGTTTGTTTGTTTGTTTGTTTGTTTGTTTGTTTGTTTGTTTGTTTGTTTGTTTGTTTGTTTGTTTGTTTGTTTGTTTGTTTGTTTGTTTGTTTGTTTGTTTGTTTGTTTGTTTGTTTGTTTGTTTGTTTGTTTGTTTGTTTGTTTGTTTGTTTGTTTGTTTGTTTGTTTGTTTGTTTGTTTGTTTGTTTGTTTGTTTGTTTGTTTGTTTGTTTGTTTGTTTGTTTGTTTGTTTGTTTGTTTGTTTGTTTGTTTGTTTGTTTGTTTGTTTGTTTGTTTGTTTGTTTGTTTGTTTGTTTGTTTGTTTGTTTGTTTGTTTGTTTGTTTGTTTGTTTGTTTGTTTGTTTGTTTGTTTGTTTGTTTGTTTGTTTGTTTGTTTGTTTGTTTGTTTGTTTGTTTGTTTGTTTGTTTGTTTGTTTGTTTGTTTGTTTGTTTGTTTGTTTGTTTGTTTGTTTGTTTGTTTGTTTGTTTGTTTGTTTGTTTGTTTGTTTGTTTGTTTGTTTGTTTGTTTGTTTGTTTGTTTGTTTGTTTGTTTGTTTGTTTGTTTGTTTGTTTGTTTGTTTGTTTGTTTGTTTGTTTGTTTGTTTGTTTGTTTGTTTGTTTGTTTGTTTGTTTGTTTGTTTGTTTGTTTGTTTGTTTGTTTGTTTGTTTGTTTGTTTGTTTGTTTGTTTGTTTGTTTGTTTGTTTGTTTGTTTGTTTGTTTGTTTGTTTGTTTGTTTGTTTGTTTGTTTGTTTGTTTGTTTGTTTGTTTGTTTGTTTGTTTGTTTGTTTGTTTGTTTGTTTGTTTGTTTGTTTGTTTGTTTGTTTGTTTGTTTGTTTGTTTGTTTGTTTGTTTGTTTGTTTGTTTGTTTGTTTGTTTGTTTGTTTGTTTGTTTGTTTGTTTGTTTGTTTGTTTGTTTGTTTGTTTGTTTGTTTGTTTGTTTGTTTGTTTGTTTGTTTGTTTGTTTGTTTGTTTGTTTGTTTGTTTGTTTGTTTGTTTGTTTGTTTGTTTGTTTGTTTGTTTGTTTGTTTGTTTGTTTGTTTGTTTGTTTGTTTGTTTGTTTGTTTGTTTGTTTGTTTGTTTGTTTGTTTGTTTGTTTGTTTGTTTGTTTGTTTGTTTGTTTGTTTGTTTGTTTGTTTGTTTGTTTGTTTGTTTGTTTGTTTGTTTGTTTGTTTGTTTGTTTGTTTGTTTGTTTGTTTGTTTGTTTGTTTGTTTGTTTGTTTGTTTGTTTGTTTGTTTGTTTGTTTGTTTGTTTGTTTGTTTGTTTGTTTGTTTGTTTGTTTGTTTGTTTGTTTGTTTGTTTGTTTGTTTGTTTGTTTGTTTGTTTGTTTGTTTGTTTGTTTGTTTGTTTGTTTGTTTGTTTGTTTGTTTGTTTGTTTGTTTGTTTGTTTGTTTGTTTGTTTGTTTGTTTGTTTGTTTGTTTGTTTGTTTGTTTGTTTGTTTGTTTGTTTGTTTGTTTGTTTGTTTGTTTGTTTGTTTGTTTGTTTGTTTGTTTGTTTGTTTGTTTGTTTGTTTGTTTGTTTGTTTGTTTGTTTGTTTGTTTGTTTGTTTGTTTGTTTGTTTGTTTGTTTGTTTGTTTGTTTGTTTGTTTGTTTGTTTGTTTGTTTGTTTGTTTGTTTGTTTGTTTGTTTGTTTGTTTGTTTGTTTGTTTGTTTGTTTGTTTGTTTGTTTGTTTGTTTGTTTGTTTGTTTGTTTGTTTGTTTGTTTGTTTGTTTGTTTGTTTGTTTGTTTGTTTGTTTGTTTGTTTGTTTGTTTGTTTGTTTGTTTGTTTGTTTGTTTGTTTGTTTGTTTGTTTGTTTGTTTGTTTGTTTGTTTGTTTGTTTGTTTGTTTGTTTGTTTGTTTGTTTGTTTGTTTGTTTGTTTGTTTGTTTGTTTGTTTGTTTGTTTGTTTGTTTGTTTGTTTGTTTGTTTGTTTGTTTGTTTGTTTGTTTGTTTGTTTGTTTGTTTGTTTGTTTGTTTGTTTGTTTGTTTGTTTGTTTGTTTGTTTGTTTGTTTGTTTGTTTGTTTGTTTGTTTGTTTGTTTGTTTGTTTGTTTGTTTGTTTGTTTGTTTGTTTGTTTGTTTGTTTGTTTGTTTGTTTGTTTGTTTGTTTGTTTGTTTGTTTGTTTGTTTGTTTGTTTGTTTGTTTGTTTGTTTGTTTGTTTGTTTGTTTGTTTGTTTGTTTGTTTGTTTGTTTGTTTGTTTGTTTGTTTGTTTGTTTGTTTGTTTGTTTGTTTGTTTGTTTGTTTGTTTGTTTGTTTGTTTGTTTGTTTGTTTGTTTGTTTGTTTGTTTGTTTGTTTGTTTGTTTGTTTGTTTGTTTGTTTGTTTGTTTGTTTGTTTGTTTGTTTGTTTGTTTGTTTGTTTGTTTGTTTGTTTGTTTGTTTGTTTGTTTGTTTGTTTGTTTGTTTGTTTGTTTGTTTGTTTGTTTGTTTGTTTGTTTGTTTGTTTGTTTGTTTGTTTGTTTGTTTGTTTGTTTGTTTGTTTGTTTGTTTGTTTGTTTGTTTGTTTGTTTGTTTGTTTGTTTGTTTGTTTGTTTGTTTGTTTGTTTGTTTGTTTGTTTGTTTGTTTGTTTGTTTGTTTGTTTGTTTGTTTGTTTGTTTGTTTGTTTGTTTGTTTGTTTGTTTGTTTGTTTGTTTGTTTGTTTGTTTGTTTGTTTGTTTGTTTGTTTGTTTGTTTGTTTGTTTGTTTGTTTGTTTGTTTGTTTGTTTGTTTGTTTGTTTGTTTGTTTGTTTGTTTGTTTGTTTGTTTGTTTGTTTGTTTGTTTGTTTGTTTGTTTGTTTGTTTGTTTGTTTGTTTGTTTGTTTGTTTGTTTGTTTGTTTGTTTGTTTGTTTGTTTGTTTGTTTGTTTGTTTGTTTGTTTGTTTGTTTGTTTGTTTGTTTGTTTGTTTGTTTGTTTGTTTGTTTGTTTGTTTGTTTGTTTGTTTGTTTGTTTGTTTGTTTGTTTGTTTGTTTGTTTGTTTGTTTGTTTGTTTGTTTGTTTGTTTGTTTGTTTGTTTGTTTGTTTGTTTGTTTGTTTGTTTGTTTGTTTGTTTGTTTGTTTGTTTGTTTGTTTGTTTGTTTGTTTGTTTGTTTGTTTGTTTGTTTGTTTGTTTGTTTGTTTGTTTGTTTGTTTGTTTGTTTGTTTGTTTGTTTGTTTGTTTGTTTGTTTGTTTGTTTGTTTGTTTGTTTGTTTGTTTGTTTGTTTGTTTGTTTGTCAGGTAGAGGTATGGACATTTTGTGCAACTTTGTAACCCTACCAACCTTTATTCATTTTTTTCTTTCAGCATAACTATCCATTAGTTCGAAAACTAATTGAGCTTGGTTCCAAGGCATCTGCTGGCAAGAACAAGGAAGGCAGGCAGATTGTTCACCTTCTAGCAGAGCAGGAAGATGAGTTGGATTTGAGAGAAATGTATCCAGAGGAAACTGAGGTATTGCATGAGTTATTTAAAGAAGCAATTTTTTAAAAACTGCAAACAGTATTATGCTTGAAAACAGATTCTAATCTCTCAACTTTTTGGGGAAGGGGGGTAGTATAGACCCCTTGCGCTAAATCCCTAGTGGAGGTCAAAACAATGAAAAATTATATTTAAATCTATTGGACTCATACCTAATATTATATGATTATAATATTTACTCTTACACTCATTTTATTCATTAATATTGTCTGTAGCCGACATTGAGTGGAACCATTGACGAACAGTTGAAACTTCGTGAGAAGTACCTTAAAAGTCTGGTGACACGGGCCAGTAATGAGATGTTAAAGATATGCATTGATGCTGGAGCAGAGTTGAGTGCTGTAGATGAAGATGGGCTGACCCCTTTGATGGTTGCCTTGAACAAGGTGAGTAGCAACCTGATAATCAGAAAATTATTTTGTGTTTTCCTTTCATTATATTTATATTCCATCCATCAAACAACCTATGGTATCCCACCATCTATCCATCCATCCATCCATCCATTCCATCCATTCCATCCCTCCCTCCCTCTCTCCATCCCCTCCATCCCTCCATCCCTCCATCCCTCCATCCCTCCATCCCTCCATCCCTCCATCCCTCCATCCCTCCATCCCTCCATCCCTCCATCCCTCCATCCCTCCATCCCTCCATCCCTCCATCCCTCCATCCCTCCATCCCTCCATCCCTCCCTCCCTCCCTCCATCCATCCATCCATCCATCCATCCATCCATCCATCCATCCATCCACCTATCTATCTGTCTAATATCTTTATATTTATTAAAAACTCTTTTGGTTATTCTTCCCTGATTTCCAGAGCAACACAGAGATGTTTGAAGTTCTTCTCAACAACAATGCCAACCCTGCTGTTGGTCTGCAGAACACAGGCCAAAACATCTTGCACAAACTGAGTGCACTTGGATGGAATATCAAGGCACCTCTCCTGATGAAAAAAGTAGCAAATATGGTAGGTCAGCTATAAGCATGATTATTATAAATCAGCTTTTACGTTTAACCAAAAAAATCACATTTTCAGTTCAGTTCAGTAATAAAGCATGCAGGAAGTGACGAAAGCATGAAAGAAGTGTGAAGAGAAGCACAAGCAGTGGGTTAATTTCCTGGACTCTGCATCATATATGAGTAGAGTTTGTTAGGTCTCTCCCTTGATTCAAGTTTTTTTTTCAGTTTTCCTCCATCCTCAAAACCTAACATGCTAAATTCCAAATTCATCTGTAAGTCAGCCATACCCCAGAAGTTGTTTCAGATTATTGATAAAATTTGAAATTGGAAGGTTTTTACTGTAACAAAATAGTTCATTTATGGAAGGTTTTTAACTTATCCATTGATTCATTATGTGTAATTTATTCCATTACAGTTGGATAGAACTACAAGAATGGAACTGGCTAGTGCTGTGGACAATACTGGTTTTACACCTTTGTTACAGGCCTGTGAGGAACTTGTGGTATGTACACAGGAAGCCCAATTTAGATAAAAGTGTCCACCATAACACAAACAAGTGAAAAAATCAAGAAAATGCAATGCAAAGTACCTTGATAAATCCATGGCACTTTTTTTGTTCATTTACTTGTTTTCCCTCTCGCTCACTTCCTTACTTCCTTCTTTCTCTTCCTTCTTTCTCTTCCTTTTCTTCCTTTCATTTATTTTTTCCTTTCTTCCTTCCTTCCTTCCTCCATCCCTTCCATATATTCATTTATCTATTTATTTGTTCATCCATTCATTCATTTTATCATCTTTTCTTCCTTTCTTTTTCCATCCCTTCCATTTATTCATTTATTCATTCATTTTTCATCCTTAAGTATAGGTCTTAAGATAATCTTTTAATATTTCTAGCATAGCCATAAACCAAAGGATTGGAGTGCACAAAGCATATTAGAGGTGAGGAGTTTGCGACGCAGCTCTATAAATTTGTAATTAACAAACAATCAATTCATTTTTTTTTTTCTTTTTAGATTTTAATTGAAGATTTTGGGGCTGATCCTACTGCTCGTGTTGGGAAAATTAAGAAAGGAGAAAAAGTAAGAACATAACTGACAAAGTATTCTCTAGATTCTGCTCTGCATTTCCTTCCCTCATTCCAGGAACAATGGACTACTTTGACGATACGGCAGCCATCTTGATTTACAAAACAAAGATTTCTAGTTATATATACTGTAGAGTTTCATTTACCTGTCTTTCTTTCATGTCCATCTTAATTCAGCTCTAGGTAAAGAGCTCTAGGTCTAGGTCTTGTGGTGAATAGTTAACATTAATCGGTGCAAATAGAAGCTTCATATATCCCTCCCCCCCCCCCCCCTACCTAAATGGCTACCGTATCAGTAAAGCAGTCTATTGTGGCTCAGATAGGATCCTAAGTTGGCATCTTGGTTAGTCCACTCACCTTGACAAGCCTCTGGGGAACTCACATACTTGCTATCAAACAGGCTAAATTCCAATTTGATCTTTGAGTTAGCCTGATGCCCTAACTTTGATCAGCCAAGAGGCTGTTACAGAGCATCAATAGAATTTGAAGGTTTCAGGCGGTAAGTGCAATCTGCAAAGCAAGAAGATTCTTGTCAATCCCAAATGATCTTGGCAATTAATACACAATTGTTTCAACATCTCTCTAACTCTGATTATTGTAATGATGATGAAATTGATGATGATGATGATGATTATAGGGATGATGAACTCATGATTATTATTATGATAATTATCTTAGGTTTGTAGAAGATCTCCATCTACATTGCATCTGACAGTCAACAGGAAAAAGGATGAGAAGGAGGAAGATGATGAGTATGGAGTCACAGGTAACAACATTTCAGCATCGAAAAAGTAAACAGTCAATACAATACGATGCAACACAACACAACACAACACAACACAACACAACACAACACAACACAACACAACACAACACAACACAACACAACACAACACAACACAACATAACATAACTCAACCATGACAACACAACACAACCATGACAACACAACACAACCATGACAACAACACATGCAACCATGACAACACATGCAACCATGACAACACAACACAACACAACCATGACAACACATGCAACCATGACAACACAACACATGCAACCATCACAACACAACACAACACAACACAACACAACACAACACAACACAACACAACATAACATAACTCAACCATGACAACACAACACAACCATGACAACAACACATGCAACCATGACAACACATGCAACCATGACAACACAACACAACACAACCATGACAACACAACACAACTATGACAACACAACACATGCAACCATCACAACACAACACAACACAACACAACACAACACAACACAAATATTGCTTTTCTGGCATAATATTTACATATGAATATAATATATTTCAAGCTTAGGAAGCAATATGCAGCATGTAACACACAACACACAATATGCAACAAAACCTTCACCAACCTTATTGAAATACCTGTATATAACCAATAATGGCAATTTTTTTTTTTATTAGGAAAGTTCTCTTGCCTTCATTTCCTTACTCTCCATTATGACCATGAAAAGAAAGATGAAAAGAATGAACTTTTAGATCTACTTTTTGAAAAACTTCCTAGTAGCAATGACATCATCAATTCATGTGACCGTCATGGCCGCACTCCTCTACACCTGGCTATCCACTGGCACAGACCTTACTCTATTGAACCATTGGTATGTATTTAGTCCATTACGACATGTCAGATGACTTATAATGGATTGGCACAGGATATACCTGTTTCAAAAAAGGTTGTTGGAGCCAAAGGCAATAGGCAAGAGGGAGATTGTCATTTCATGAATTTGATTAATGGTATCTGTGCTGTTGCCATTCTTTTTTTCCACTCGTCTATATAATCAGACTGTTACAATCTTACATAGGTTAAAAGAGGTGCCGATGTGAACTTACTCTCTGAAGATGAACGAGATCTCTTTGCAACACCCATAATAATGGCATGCATGTAAGTTGGACATGGATGATTTATCAGACTTAACCCCTAAAAGAGAGTCTGGGTGTGGTCCTGGTTTAAATTTTAACCCTAAAAGATAACACTTTGAAAAATAAGATAAATCATTTAATTAAAAGCAAAAAAAAATCATTGAGTTTATTGCATGATAACTGATATCCATTTTAATGACTGGGGCCATCAATCCAGTAGTTACCTAAAAGATATAACGATGAACCTTGCCCTTCGTTATATTGGCGTACCCTCCCAGGTGTACTGCATCATCACTAACCAATGAAACTCTTTCCTTAGACCAAGCTTACAATATGATGAAGCCCTCTGTCTTCTACGAATGAAAGCAGATCCTAACTTGGTCGACAAGGATGGCCGTAGTGCTCTTTCTCATGCAGTTACTAACGACCCAGGTATGTTAGATCAGAAGCTATGGCTGTACAGGGGACTATAGCAAACTACTGGGTCTTGTTCCAGTCTTGTCACGTTTCTGACGCCATTTTGAATATGTACACAGTTTTTCCATTAGTGTATCGATGGCATGGGTCATAAGCAGGCCAGAGGCCCAAGCACATTGTTAAAAACAAGAGCCATTACTGCTATTTTCATGACAGGAGAACTCTATAGTTGCCTGTTGGAATTTAGTTTTTCACTGCCACCAGTCAAAAATATAAAACATTCCGACTGATTATTTTCGATTGATGGAAGTGAAAAACTAAATTTCAGCGTGCAGCCCGCAGTAACCGAGTTCGCATGTTGATAAATTATTTAACTATTAATGGTTAAGAAAGAAAATTCACGAAACATTTTGGTAGTAGTAATATAAATGTAAATGATGCCATCATGCGACTGAGATGGTATTTGTTGTAGCAGACAGTTCTGGAGACCGTTTAAAGTTAGCAAAGGCTCTACTAGAAGCAGGAGCAAAAGTCAACTCCACAGACAAGAAAGGCCGTTCCATTCTTCATTATGCAGCCAATAAAACAACTGGAGGTTTTGAGACCCTGACAGAGCTGGAGGATTTGTTGTTGAAGTATGGAGCTGATACTGCTGCAAGAGACACTAGGGGAAGGATTCCTCTGCACTATGCTTTTGTTAAAATTGGAAGGTAAGACACCTTCATAGAGCAGTTTCTGTATGACTATGAAAAACGTATGGCATGGACCACACCTTGCTGTGACCGAGGCATGTGTCGTGACTGCGATATCTTTATTAATAATGTCTACCCGCATGCTTATCTTTTTTCAAAAAGTCTTGTAAACCAGTGAATTTTGAAAAAAAGGCACTTGAAAGGAACAGAAACATATAAAAGTTTCATCATTCTGAAGTAAAATCTGCTAAATTGAAGATGGAAGAAAAAATGAAAAAATTATGGAGTGAGTTAATGAATAAATGAATACGTTTTACCTTGATCAAGCAGGAAGTGATTGCTCAATGGACGAATGAATGAGCAATTGAACAAATAAGAATAATTTATCTACAGTAATACATATATCAAAAAATTCACTTCGTCAGAGTAAAAATGTGGGCTAATCAATGGTTGAATGAATAAATAAAATAAGGAATGAAAGAATGAAAATATTTCCCTATATTTGGTTTTAGGCACACAGACTCCAGTCTATCAGATCCAGTCTCTATCACAAGCCTATTGGTGGAAGCAATGGCAGAGCAAAGCCAGGACATAATTGCACTCCTTAACCATGCTGATAACTATGGACAAACACCCTTACACAGGGCGGCTATTAGGGGTTCTACTCTGTGTGTACTAAATCTGTTGAAGGTATGCAAATCTGTTCAGTAGTTATAGCTTCACCAATGTTACCATGACGATAACTATGGACAGACACCCTTACACAGGGCAACTATTAGAGGTTCTACTCTGTGTGTATTAAATCTTATGAAGGTAGCCAAACCAATAGACCCCTTTAACGTGAAGTCAGAGCAGCTCAATTTAGAGGACGACACAAAAGAATTTCAAAATCCTGAAAATATAATTAGATCCTATTGTTTTGTCCTCCAAATTGAGCTGCATTCCAACGTGCTGGAAGGGGTCTATATTCCCATTGCTGTCCTCCTTTTCTTGTTCTCCTCCTCCTTACAATGATTTTGATCTTATTAACAGAAAGGAGCTCGTCTGGACGTACAAGACAACAATGGTAACACTCCCTTATCACTGGCTATACGAGAGGGCCATAACAGGTGTGTTTTGAGTATTAGAATATTTTAGGGCCGCAGTGTTTCAACTACCAATGAGATAATACCTTCAGGCTGTGGGATCCCACTTTTATAATTTTTTGTCTTTTTTACAGCTGCGCAATGGCTTTAATGCAAATGAACGCCCCTCCAGACTGCACCGTCATCAGTCCTGTGACACCACAACAGATCGAAGACTACAAAAAGGAGTAAGTAAATTATAATACATCAATGTCGCATTCAATGCAAACTGCTGTTTTTGAAGACCACAAACTTATTTGTACAGGCGTAGCCTTGTTTATAAGTCAGCTATTCAAAGACACCATCAAAAGTCCATGGGATTGTTATTATTCAACTTGCACATTCTTTACATAACAGTTGGCTGTTGCTAATGATTTGCAAAAGTCAACCGTAATGTAAAGAATGTGCAAGTTGAATAATACCAATGTTTTGAAACCTCAAATCTCTCTGAGTATTATATTCTCTATTGGGAACCCTTTGTGGGAAAGAAATGGGGAAGATGAACAAACTTCAGGAAAATCAAGGCGCCATTGGCAGCCTTGCAGTCATGAGTCACCTAAACCTCAACCTCTTATTTAACAATGACAGGAAGGAACGCGCAATGTGGATTTGGAAAGAACTGTCCAACGTCAAAGCACCCCAACCTGTGATCAGATCAGCGTTCCAGGCTGTAGTGGAACATGACTGGCAAGGTGTAGCATACCTGATGCTTGAAGTAGCAGGACTTGACTTTATCATTGCTTTAAGGGTATGTTGGGTGTGAATCCCCATCTTCATTATCATTATTATCATCATCATCATCACCATCATTTTGTATCATCGTCGTCCTCCTCCTCACAATCATCATTAAGTCCTTATGTTTTCAATGAATATCCAGGCAGTTCTTGGTGCCCGTAAGGTGGACCTTGCTTGGACGTTACTAAGGAAACAAAACAAAGACGTCTTTGTTCAAGGGGTTGATGATAAACGAAGAAATATACTGCATCTCTTGGCCCTGCATACTACAGGAAACGAGAACAATGACGTCGTCGAGAAGGTCAGTTCCAGTATTCTTCTTATAAGACTTTCAGACCACGTACAGAATTTTAGGAAAGACCTGGTTGATTAGCAGGAAGTCCATGCAATTCAATCAAAGTTATACGTATATTCTCTATAATAGAGCAGTTTTCGTTGATTGGAAAGAGTACGGCTTGTTTTTTTTTGGTTGATGTTCAGAGCCCCCCCCCCCCCCCCCCCCAAGGTAAAATCCTGTCTACGCCCTTGCCTACGCGCTGATCGCAACAAACCTACAGGTTAATGGGCAGTACAGTAGACTACTGTCAATCAAATAAATATTTAGTATGAGTAAAGGTACCTGGGAACTATACTCTAACTATTTATTTGATTGAAGCTAGTCTACTGCTGATTAACCTGCCACTCTCAATCAGTGTGAAACAGTGGTAATACCTTCTGACGCTTGCATAGGTCCCTGTGAGTGGAACAGTTACTCAGTCTGTTTTTCTGTCTTTTAGATCGCTGTGCACCTTCTTCAAAGAGGCGTGTCACCATCATCCCTGGACAAAGAGGGTGCCATTCCTTTACATTATGCTGCCTGCAACGGCAATGGAAACCTCTGCCAATTACTTCTGCGTATGTAAAAATTATAGATCATGAAACGTTTCATAGAACTGCACAGCTTGGGCGTAATATTTTCCCATTTCAGACCACATGTCACTCTCTTAAGAATAAGATTCTTTGTTTGAGTTGTATCCATATTCATGTGTCTTCTCATGTGCAACCGTTCAACAAAGAAATGATACTCTGGGGAATGACACGTGGTCTGAAATAGGAAAACATTACACCCAAGGTAAAGAGTTCTATTCACCTTTCCTTTCCTTTCCTATCCTTCTTTACAGGCTATAATCCATCTACCATCAACACAGTACACCCATCTGGCATGACTCCACTAGCATGTTCCTTTGACTGTACCGATTCAAGTTACAAGTTCAAGTAAGGATTAATATGTAGATATTCCTGGGATTCGAACAGCTGATAAAAGTCTTTGAAACTCATTATCTGCAAAATATCGAACGAAAATTAGTCAGATCAGTGAACTCTTAGCCAAAGGCGTAAGGACTCTTATGATTAATGCTAGAAAATCGAGCTCGTACACATTGGCTATTGAAAACTTGTGATTTAGCTGTTGAACACTCCGCACGAGACAGGAAATGAAGTCACGTGAAATCCAGCAAATTGCTTGACTTTCTTGAATTTATCTCCCTCCCCTCCCCCTACGCGTGCCCACGCTACCACAGGAAGCCCGACTTCGCTCTCAACCCAATATTTTTCCTTTTTAGAGAAGTATTTATCAGTGCTAAACCCAAGACTCTGGATGTGTGCTATAAAGTTGGAGGGCTGGACGACTCTAAGCAGGACACCACAACACCACTTATCGAAGCCTGTTTTGGAAACGATGAAAATCTTGTTGTTTTATTGCTGGAGAGTGGAGCAAGCGTGAACTTTGCGAAGGTGACATGTCTTTTGTTATTTCAATCTCTTGATAATGATTTAAGGGGAAGCATGGACTGCATAGTGGTGAGAGCACTCACCTCCCGGCATCAATACACGCATCAAGCATTCCGCGCTACTGCTCCAAGCGCATGCTCAGGGGATTAAAAAGTGGGATAATATTTTGTAAAATATGCAATTTTTTGGTATATTTGATCTTGAATATTTAGTGAAAATGGTGTTTGACAAGAAAAATACAACTAAAATATAACATGTTTTACAAAATATTATCTCACTTTTTAATCCAATGAGCATGCGCTTTGAGCAGTAGCGCGGAATGCTTGATGCGTGTATGCGACCCAGGTTCGAGTCCAACCAGGCTCGGTGTCCTATGCAAGTAGAGTTTCTATTTGGTTCTTTCCCTAGTTATGCTTCGAGGGTTTTTCTCTGGGTTCTCTGGTTTTCCTCCCTGGCTATTAAGTGCTACCCTTGGTTTGTAAAAACCAGGACAGATTGGGATTTTTTTTGTTGATTGCCTATGCTATTGTTGCCAGGCTAATGGAAGAACACCGCTGATGGAACTAGTGCGGGCTAACATGGAGGATATGGCCAAACTGCTTGTCTATGGAACGAAAGATCGAGCCAAGTGGAAGGGTAACAAGACGAATGTCAATATGGCTGCTACTGATAATGAGGGCAAAACTGTTCTTCATCATTGTGTACAGAGCCGAGAGGTGAGTTGTGGGGTAAACTACCTATGGGGAGGTAGTTGCCTTCATGGAAAGACTGGCAACAATCATGCAGCGCATACTATTGTGGGATTGAATTTGAGATCGTAAGGTGGTGGAGTTTTTTATCTCGTCCCCAAATTCACTATCACAAAATCTCTCTGAACTTGGTAAAGGTGAATGGGGGGAGGAAAGGGCGTGTCACGAGGAAGCTCATAAGGTTCCTGTAGAAAAATTCAGCAATGACTGCGTGACGATGACTGCGTGACGATGAATGCGTGACGATGAATGCGTGACGATGAATGCGTGATGATAAATGCGTGACGATGAATGCGTGACGATGAATGCGTGACGATGAATGCTTGACAGTGAATACGTGACACTGGATGAAAGGAAATACCAACTGCTATAATTTCTTTCTTTTTTTTATGTTCAAATTTTCAGTACGGCTCCTATGAGAATGTTACGATGCTCTTACTTCTGGCCAAGTTTGGTGCACCCCTTGACGTCCCTGACAATGCTGGCAAAACTCCTTTACAGTACATCGTGCAGCAACGGTCTGGGAAAATGAGAGAAGCTCTTGATGACTTTATTGAAGACAAAAGCGAATTACAGGTATATAGATAATACAGTTTTAATGATTAGGCCAACTAAACATCTTGTGTAAATTTACTTCACTCGAGAACCAAAATCTAATAATTTAAAGTGAACAATGGAATAAACCTCTTTAGCGTGGGTGTCATATTTTCCCATTTCAGACCACGTGTAATTCTCTTGAGAATAAGATTCTTTATTTTAGTTCTTCTCATGTGCAACTCGTAAACCAAGTAATGATACTCTAGGAAAATGACACATGGTCTGAAATGGGAACACATTACGTCCAAGTTAAAGACGTCTGTTAGTGTCCGGGCACACTGTTGAAATCCATTTCACAGTCATACAACATCTACTCTAGTAACTATTTGATATATTTTGGATATTTTTGCTTGTGATCAGGACGGTGAAGAAACCATGGACATCCACCAAGAATTTGGTTTCCAATTTGCTTCCACCCTCAATACATACTGGGAAGGCCCAGAACCAGACATTAATGCTGACTCTGAAGCCATGTTGTCCCAGGCCAGAGATCTTGACAAAGTTCTTGATAACGAAGATGATGCTAGTAAACCCCCACCAGTTGACAGTCAGGCCAATGTCGAGAATGGGTAAGTGTGTTTGTGGGGGAGGGGGTCTTGTGTGCTTGAAGTTGCCAGCCAACGCATTTTGCCATACAAATCCTTAAAATATTTGATTTTTTTGATGCTAATTACCATCTCACTTGGGGGTAAAGTTTTCACATTTCAAACCTATTTGAGTTGTATCCATATTCATGTGTCTTCTCATGCACAACCGTTAAACAATGAAATGATATTCTAGGGAATGACACGTGGTGTGAAATGGGAAAACATTACGCCCAAGGTTATAAACAGGTGTATTTTCTTCTAGTAGATATTATGAGCCGAACCTTCTCTTTCAACTATAACAAGCTGATCTTTTCATTTCTGGTGTAAATCTTGTCCCAACTGATTGATTTAAAGGGATACTGTCACGTGACCTGTCAGTTCGAATGCCGGCCTTGGATTGTAATGAGTCGTCCTGTTTCTTTTCTTTCAGGGAGGTCTACATTGACCCTACCACAGGGATCCCATATGATATTCTTTTGACCAAGGTTGACGTCAAGTATGGAATTTATGGACTCAACAACTTCTACAAAATGCAGGTATGTAAAAATGTCTACGTGGTTACATAATCTCTCCTGTTTTGTTCCAGATGTTCAACAGATAGCCCAAGATAGCCCATGCGCTGACTTTTAAAGATTAGCCCAGAAGTTATTTCAGGGTTTCGTCTAGCCGTGCCCTGACTTATACTAGAGGCTGTTTCAGGGCTCAAAATATTGGAGGGGAATCCCCTCCTCCTCCCTCCCCCCATATATGACCTAAGCTGCTACACAAGGTTAATGTTTTTGATGTCTTTCTGTTATCATTTTCCAGGTCGTACACCACAAAGGCAAAGATCTGTGGGTTCTGTTAAATCGATGGGGTCGCATCGGTAGCTTTGGACAACATCAAAGAACGCCCTTCAGAGACCCAGCCGATGCTACTCTTGAATTCCGCCGAATTTTCCGTAGCAAGACTGGAAACCACTGGGAGGAAAAAGAAAAGTAATTTCCACGCTTCAATTTAACTTCATTTTCATCTGATCGCTACTATATAAGCCTTTTTTGAGATAGTGAACATGGTGCATTGTAGTCTAGCTTGGGTACCAACATCTTTTGTTCATCAAGTCTTATATGGTGTTGTTTATACCCAAGCTAGACCACAATGCACCCTTTTCAGTTAACATGATGCATTTTGGGTACAGACTTTTGTTCATCACGCCTTATATGGTCTTGTTGGTACCCAGAATGCAACCTGCTCAGTTATCGAAATCAGAAAAGGCCTGTGTTATCTTGGTTGCCATGGTGACTCATTTTGCTCTGCTTTATTGCATTCCCACACGGCGCACTGACTTAGCCGACCACGCCTGCTTCTAATGCTTAACTGATTTGCTTATTTGTGTATCTTCTTACTTTTTGGTTAATCAGTTTTGAGAAAAAGCCCAAGAAGTATGCTCTGGTGTTACCGGAGAGAAACCCAGAGTTTAAGCACAAGAAGGCACACGAAATACTCAAGCCGTTTGACTTGGACAAGTGCCCACCCTCTCGACTCCCGAAACGGCTACAAGAACTCATGAAACAAATGGTACGTACACAGATGGAAAGGGAATATTTGGTGTGAGTGGGAAACAGTATTTCTATATCCTAGCTGTACTAGTGTAGCTATAAGTAGCTGTAGCCATTTCATTGTTACGGCATGTTGTACCGTGTACTTGCTTCAAGTCGGTACCGTACGTTTCCCATTCATTTGAAAACCATTGTTATGGAAAGCCATTTTAGTGTTATGGTATGTCGTACCGTTTACGTGCTTATAAGCAATATGATGGGGAGCGGTTTGATCGCTCGCCTCTCACCAATGCGACCCGGGTTCGAGTCGCGCCGGTGTCGTATCAATCAATAAAATTGTACCACAAACCGATCTTCCTAGAAGATGAACGTTTTCTTAGATCTCGGCTAAATTGAAAGTTTTCAATACAATTCTTTCTAGCTGTTAGCACATGGTGGTCAGTGTTTGACCAGCCAACATTTCGAGCAGATAATGAGATTCCAAGACTGTTTTCAGCTGATTGAAACCCAGCGATTGATTAAAATGATTTGTTGGTTCTTTTCTAGACTGATGTTAAGTTTCTAAACCAGTTCTTGACAAATTTGAAGTGGAGGCAACTCTCTATCGACTGTAACTACATGCCGTTTGGACGTTTGTCGACTGATACCATTAACAAGGCTCGGGATATTTTACTCACCATCAAGTAAGTAACAACAGCTATGGACGTGTTGTGTAGTCTACTTGACAAAGCCATGTATTGACACTTTGACTCGATGATAGAGGAGTGATTTCATCGATTTGATTGGTAGATACTAACCTTACCCATGCACCGTGCCGTGCCTTGCCAAGGCCACGACGGTGGAAGACAGAGACCTATCTCGCACACCGTGATTATGAAATAGAGCATAAAGTCTTGAAGTGTTTCTTGAAGGACCTTGATTTTTTTTTTACATTTCAAGAGCGTTATATTTTATTTTTAGGAAAATAGTGACCGGCATCGATATTGAAAAGCTGAAAGATGAGGAACATAAATTTGAACAGGTAATGAACTAAGATCTTTAGGCTCTCTAGATGCCTCATTTCTTCACTTCATTGTTCGTTGAGCTATCTGAAACGACTCTCTAACTACAAGAAGTTTATCTGATTACAAATTAGTCGAACTTCTTCCAGTTAGAAAATTGTTTTAGATTCAGTGTTCAACGAACAATAAACGATTTCTGAGATATTTCTTGGTGCCCATGGTTTTTCGATTCGCACTGTAATGATTCTTTCTCTTCATTCGCATCTATTTTTCTATCTTACACGATAGTAATTCTTCACTAGCAACTGTTACTTTATGTTGCCAACTATTTCCCCTTCCACTATCGTTTTAATCACCATTTAATCGTTCCAGATTGCAGACCTTAGTAACTCTTACTTCATGTTGATTCCAATGGCTGACTACGCCTACGAGAGCATCTCTCCACTCAATGAAATCACAGACATCGACGCCCACCTGAATGCTATCGAAATCCTCACTGAACTGGCGTACATTAGCAAGCTGTTGTTAGCTGCTCAATATCGAGCCAAAGGTAAAGATATTCTTCATTCTTTTACCTGATATTTAGGGGAGGACTGGCTGGTACCGAACGAGTCTCTCAAGGGGTACCATAAACCTCCCAAAAAAAACAAGCCCTGGGCTTTATTTCCTCAATGTGCGTTTTGGGTTGGCTTATTTTCAGAGAGGCTTGTTTCTGAAGGGAAATACGCTGCGTCAATATTCTGATTCAGGTTATGACCCACGGAAAGCACGGGTGGAGTAGCGGTGAGAGCGCCCGGCTCTCACCAATGTGACCAAGGTTTGAGTTGCTTGTTTTCTCTATCCTGTGCCTTGAGGGTTCTCAAGTTTCTCCAGTTTTCCTCCTTCCGCAAAAATCAACTTCTAAATACAATTGGAATTTTAATGGATTAATAGCGAAATATCTACTGCTAAATCCCAATTTTTTAATTTTTTTTTAATGTTTTTTAACCTAGTCAAGATAGCGTCCAAAAAGTAGTGTTTCCCATTCTATCTTATGCCGTCATTTTGAAATAGATTCTCTTGTAATCATCTAGAAATCAATCCTCTCGACTACTGCTATCGAGCCTTGGGTGCCCACATTGAGCTAATGGACTGTGAATCAGATGAATGCCAACAAATCTTGAAGTACATCCACAACTCCAAGGGTAAGAATTCATTGTCTACACATGACTGAGTGATGGAATCGCGATACTAATGGACCTATTTACCAATACGGCGGCCATCTTGGATTCTATTGTTTTAAGTAAGACATTATGGGATGCCGAGGGGGAAATTATTGGAAAATTTATAGTATGCACGGCTGTCAGGGTGTCTTTTTATATAATTTAACGTTATCCACTGAGAAATACATCTTAAAACCAATTGAATTTGCTGGTAGCTGGGGCAATATCCAGGTGTGAAACACCAAAGCGTAAAAATAATTTGAGAAAGTAACCCCGCCACTCTATGCTTTATAAATATTTCCACGTTTGCCCACTTAGCATTCAATAATTTAAGATGGCTGCCGTATTGGTAAAAAAGTTTATTGGAGTAATATTTGTCGTTCTTCAATAACAACTTCATTTTTCACACCACCAGCAACTGGCAGAAGTCACTTCCAGTTCGATGTACAAGCTGTCTACCGCATCTCTCGACCAGGAGAAAAAGAGCTCATGACGTCATGTGGTGTACCGTCCAATCATCGACTACTATGGCATGGAACCAAGACCGCTAACCTGATGGGGATCCTTAAACAGGGACTACGAATCGCACCTCCAGAGGCACCCACTACAGGATGGTCCCTTGGCAAGGTAAACAAATCTTCACTTTTGAAACCAAGTGTCGGGTTGAATTCACTACGTTTCAAGGCAGACGTTTCGGGATGTCAACCACAAACAATGAAGAAACAGTCCATTATCAGTGAAGATGTTTGATCACGCGTTAAAAGTGGACTCTAACAGTTATCTTTATTTACAAATTTACAAATTTTATTCAACTTTACAACTGTGAGATGTACGGAAAGCCTTACATACGACACCGAGCCTGGCAGGACACGAACCGGGGTCGCATTGGTGAGAGACGAGCGATCTAACCGCTACGCCACCTGTGCTTCCATTCATTGTAACAGAGTCAGAGAATGGCCGCTTTTATTATATATATAAAACAAGAAATGACACTCAAGGGAATCACACTTGGGAAAATATTTCACCCAAGCAAAAGAGCTTTATCATCATCCTGGTGTTCTGGGCCAACCGAGGTTGCCGTTTAATTTCACCATACTATGTGCATATTCTTAACTAGGTGCACAATTTCTTTCTTTGCAGGGCGTTTATTTCTCAGACAGCTTAGAAAAGTCTCTTGGTTACTCTGACCTTTCTGATTATCGTGGAAATAACACTGGCTTTGTTCTGCTATCTGAAGTAAGTAAAACACATGGAAGGTAGAGCAGTTTTCGTATGACTATAACAAACGTAGGCACGGCCCGCGCTCTTGCCGTAACCGTGCCGTGACATTTTACACTCATACGAAATCTGTTCTATGTGCTTATGGTACGTCACTCAGTAAATATAGCTTTCTCTCATCGAACGCTGTCAAATAGACCTTTCCCAAGATGCACATGTACTATCCAAAGCCTTGGTTTACATACTATCGGGGACAGGAGTATCCTGACTATGTCACACTTGCCATGATGTAGATTTGACACAAGGCTAGAGCGCTAATTAAACAATACAGTTCTGTCTTCCAATAAGGAAAGCTGCTGTCAAGTAAAATCAGTCTCCTGAGCACTTGACTGTATCTTGGGAAAGGATGACTGTGTTGTCTACAAATGTTTTATGAGTTTTTTAATCTTTCTTCTCAGGTCGCTTTGGGTAGCCAGTATGAGTATCAACCCGGGTCCTATGATCCAACTAAGGGTCCCCCAGCAGGCTACCACAGTATGTGGCTCACTACCAAGAACATCCCCGATCCTTCCCATGATGTGACCACACCCTACGGTGCTGTAATCCCCTCGGGTCCCCACATCACCAACACCCCGCTGATCGAGAAATACAAGCAAAAGAAAAAATCCTTGCAAATTGGTTGGTACTCGCACAATGAATACGTGGTGTACAATGAGGCCCAGGTGCAGCAGAGATACCTTGTCTGTTTGAAGAAATAAGATGAGATAGGTTTCGTTCTTAAGAGTAGATAGGAAAAATGACAGGTGAATGGCTTTTCAGTTGGACCAATAAGAAAGCACTTACGAAAAGACACCAACCAATCACGATGCTTGAATCTGGAAGCCACTTGCGTGTCTTCAAAACATTTCGTTAGTGAAAAAACGTAGTGGGAAAATGGCAGTGAAATGGTTTTCCTGTTGGACCAATAAGAAAGCACTTACGAAGATACCAACCATTGACGATGCTTGCTTGAATCTGGAAGCCATTTCATTGTCATGTGTACATTTCCTTACTCAAAAAGCAGGGAACGTAGAAAAATTGACAGTCGATTGGCTTTCAAGTTGAGCCTATCAGAAGCATGAATAAGGCCCACCAATCATGGTGTATGAAATTGGAATCCATTTCCGTGTCATTGGTATGTTTTCTTACTCGGTAAGGAGCATTACTCTAAAATATTCAAGTGTTTCAAAAACATTATCTTAACTCCGTCATAGGTAGCTTCATACATTTTGCGGTCCTTAGCATGCTACCCTGCTTGGCAGGTTTTCTCGTTCTCCACTCTACGAGGAAACCTCTGCTAAGCAGGGTAAATACACGCGCACCGTATATGCACTAATCGCACCGTATACACTTAACGTGGGGTGAAATTTACTCGCTTCATAAGGAATTTCAAACTATACCAACAAACACACTAAACGACAGAATTTAACCAATGTTCTTAGAATACCATTAAAATGAATTTCTTTGGAATTTAAAAAATTAGGTCTAAAATGTAAGAAATTTTAAGGTGTCATTTTAAAATTTCGTTTATCTAGATCATTCTAGATTATTAATAATGAATAAGTTAATAATAATTAATAGACACGATGATTCGTAAATAAAATTATTCGTTTTGGTTTCCATGGTAACGCAGGGTTTTGAAAACCCCTAAATTTGTCTTGTTCAATTAGTATTGTACTTCAAAAAATTTAAAATTAATTATTAGATTTATATTATTAGATTACCATTATGCACAAATAAAGAGTGAGAAATAATATTGTACTCTTATAAACAAGTCAAAACAAAGACGTACTCGGTCTAGCATAGTAATAGCCCAATTCCGAAATATGATTCGTTTGTCACTCGCTTTGTTAGCGACAAGCAAAGCATATATCGGAAGTGGGCTATTTCAAGATACCATATATATATATATATATATATATGCATGTCGTGGAAATAGAAAAATAAAATGACTGTTATTACAGTTAGTCTGGTGGTGCTTGTGTGAAAAAAAACTAACTCCACTGGCAATAATTTTATGCTTTATTTTTGCTTCTGCTGACAGTGTCAGGGTTTATGAGTAATACTCTCGTTAAAAAAACTATTTTTTGATTAACTGTTCTAAAGATAGTATTTACATGCATTCTAAGAGCGGATTGCATATGAGTTGTAAAAAAAAAAAGACATCCATTGCCGTGACCAAGTCATGTAACTGGATGAATGAGAAGCCATTTCGAAGTCAATGTATGTCACATGGTGTATCTAAAATGGGAAGCCATTTCGATGCTATGGTATGTCGCATGGTACTCGTTTTTGACCAAGCCTTGAAACTTGACGAATGTGAAGCCATTTTGATGCTATGGTATATGTCACATGGTGTCCCTGCGTGTGCCTAAGCCTTAAGGAGGCTCGAAATGGTTTTCCTTGAACGAGCGCGCGCGCTCTTAAATGACGTAGCACTGAACATTTGAAATGGAAATAGGAAAATTTTGTCCCAAAAAACCTCATACTTAAACTAAAATAACTCAAAAACTGGACGGTAAAATATTTTAAAACTTTGCATGTGGCTTTTATTTAATGGTTCGTAAGTGCTAAGAAAAAATTAAAAAATTCTGTAATGGGGAACGTTCTGAAACAAAGTTCATTGATTTTTGAGAATTTCTCATTACATAATTTTTTCTTTTTCGGTGTAATCAAAGATTGGATTATGAAGTTCAAACATGCCAATTTTAAAGGATTTTCACCGTGCGGTTTTTGAGTTATGATTTTTTAAATGAAAAACTTTGCACACATTTGAAGTGTTCTATCGTTGTCATAGCAACGTGTTACGTCCTATTTTTCTTTTCATTCCAACCTTTACTTTATGGTCTTTCGTCTTCTGGGTCAACGTACGGTCAGATATTAGCCATATAAAGTTTTTCAGGGTTATTTTTGTTAGTCTATATGCAAGTTCCAAAACCCTTTCTAGCCTCCTTAAAACCGGATCAATGGGAAGCCATTTCGATGCCAAGGTATCTATATTACAATTATATTGCAAATTCTGTGGCGCAGGACTGTTCTTTTTCCACTCATACGAAAACCGCTCCAACACTGACATTTTTATCCGAGTCGTTTTGGATGACACCGTAAAAAAATGCTGGAGATGGAAACGATGGGAAATTATATTATGAATACGTTTTGAGATTTCCATACATTAAAACAAAGGCGATTTTTTAGGCGATGAGTAAAAAAAGATTAATAATATTATTTAAAAGATCTACAATATATCCATGGCTTGGTTGTTCCTTAAAACAAAATTAAAACATTGTCCTTCATAAAATTCTTCATGGTTTTCCTGAATGTTCCATAACAGTTAGATCTGTGTGCTTGAGGGCCAGTAATATACAGGGAAGCCATCAAAGTGTTACTATGGCATTCTCTAACCAAACAAATGCACATTTACAACATTCCACTTGGCCCAGCTTGAGAGAAGTTGGCAAGGAATCGACTAGCGTCCTGTTGACTTGGAATATTTTGGGTATCTGTCATCCCAGCTTGAGATACGACACCAACCCACTGAAAGAAACGGAATGATCAGCAAAAATTCACAAAATCCTCATAAATCCATTGTTTTCTGGCCTATATTTTTGAAAGTCTTCAAAGTTATGAATCCCCCATCTTTTATTCTCGTTCCCCTGCCAATTTTTACAACAGTACTTGATAATTTTACCTCCGTTAACGAGTGTTCTTGTAGCTTTCGAGCTTGCATGTGGTCTGCAGAAGGAAAATAACTTTGTCAGATTAGGTTGATAAAAAAAATTAAAAAGTCACTGCTGACTGGAAATGGCATCAAAATAAAAGACCAAATGTTGATTACTTCTTACTTTCTATAAGTTGTTTCGTTATATTATGATGTCGATGAAAGCTTTCTCTTGCTTGTACAGGATCTCCTAACATATTATAAAGGTCTAGAAAGGATAAAAAATACTAAATAAATGGTTATGTTCTGAAATTAGACAAAGCAAAAATGTGCTCTAAAAACCTTAATATTATAATTATAATTAGTTATTATTGCTGTTGTTTCTATTATTATAATTATAATAATTATTATCAATATTACAATTCGATATATTTTCCCGCCAAAACGTACCAGTTTTCCCGCTCAAACCGACGCATGCGCGCATCTCTTTTCTTCCTCGAAGGAGCCTCGAAGGTTTTTTAATTTGTACAACGAATTTTTGTTTGTCTGGAAGAATTTCTTTGTTATATACCTTGGAATATTCCAATGTTATAAAGAACATACCTCTTAGAAGACTTGCAGCCCATAGCTGAACGTAATTATCGGGAATTTTCCCAGAAAGTTGCATCGCTGGTAAAACCATGTGAAGTGCTTCCTAAAAACGAAGATGAAACGTCGCAGAAACAAAGCATGAAACTACGGTAATTCTCAAAGATTTACAATATTTCTAGGTAAGCTAAAATTACACAGACACCAATAGATACCACAACCATTTACTTGGCATGTTTCTTTTAAGTTCGGAAATGTTGAGACAAACCTGGGGATTTCCTGATGCGAAAAATGTATGTCCAAGAAGAACAAGAGAACACGCTGTCAGCCTGTTGAGGTCTTCTGTGTTTGCGATTTTTAAAGTTTCTCTTAGGTATTTTCTGTACAAAAAGTATAAAAAAAACAAAAAGAATATATTATATATGTAAACTCCCTTAGAGTGAGCATAATACACAGTAGTAGACACTTATTCCATTGTTTTCTTTATAAAAATTTGTTTCGGGGGTCAAGCACAGATCACTCTCATTGTTATGACTTACAACACAAAAAGGACTGAAAGTTTGAAATGAAAGACAAAAATAATCCACTTGAGAATCTGTAAGGTTAAATAACGGTAAACAAAAATAGGAAAATTATTTTGTCGAATGACTTACTTTGCGTCTTGTATTCTGCTTTCGAAGAAGGCTCTTAAACCACATACGTAATAGTATCCTGCTTGTAGGCTGTGAGAACTGAATCAAAAGACAAAACATTCAAATATAATCATAGAAAATTGTTTAAATTAGTACTGACTAGTAGAGTAGCAAAATTGTATCGTAACAGAACCGTATCGTAATGGAGCAGTTTTCATGAGTGAGAAACATACGCTACTAACTTTTTAGCAAGTACATGGTACGACATGCCGTAACACTGAAATAGCTTCCCACAAGAATGGTTATCGTATGAGTGAGAAACATATGCTACTGACTTATAGCAAGTACACGGTACGACATGCCGTGACACTGAAATGGCTTCCCATAAGGACGGTTACCGTATGAGTGAGAAACAAACGGTACGGCTATAGTACGTTTTTGAATTTGCTCAGAGTATCATTTCCCATTTATGCGAAGAACGCTCTATGTTGTTAGTAATTTAAGGTAGGGTGGTTGTGTAGTATGTGATGTGGTGTGGTAAAGTGTAACTTGGTGTGATAAGTGTGGCGTTTTAAGGCGTGATGTAGTGTAGTAAGGTGTGATACGGTCTGGTAAGGTTTGATATGGTGTATAGGGAGCTGTGTGGTGTGATAGGTGATGTGGTGTTTTAAGGTGTGATGTGGTGTAGTAAGGTGTGATATGATGTGGTAAGGTGTGAAATGCTGTGGAATGTGGTTAAGGGTAACGTGATGTGGTGTAGTATGGTGAAGTAAGATGTGATGTGGTAGGGTGCGATGAGGTCAGTGCTGTAGGGTGTGTGGTTCATGTGGTAAATCATATGGTATAGTTACTCTTACGTTATCGGTATGTTCGAAGGGTGTATTCTCTGATGAAGAGCTGCCAACTAAAAAAATTAGGAAAGTAAAACATATCAGCTACTTAGTTGAAATACAAAAATTCAAAATAAAACCTAATACTCCGCTCTAAATATTTCATCTCACCTCGTGTTTTTTATTTTCTCCAGCACGCACATATATAATCGTAAGATTCAAACCAATAAACGTTGCTAGTTCCGGTCTGGGACATAACTGAAATAAACAAAAAAAAAATGAAATAAATACCCTTGTACGAAGACCTGGATTGCGCCAGTTTTGTGGCCGGTTGAAGTTTAACTGTACCTTTAAAGCCATATTGAACTGTGTGCTGGCTTGTTCCATCAGATTCATTGACATCGCGTACAGACCCTAGAATCATTCAGAGATCGAATCGGAATTTAGTATGTTGGAAAAATGTATTATAAGGTACGAATCTTGACTAACACATAATACTTGAACTAGAAAAATAAACAAATACCGCCCCAAAAAAAATGTTGTGTAACAGTTATAAGCTTTGATTTCAGTTTTTTAATTAAAAAAACGCGAACACGGCTAAAATAATAGACCCCTTGCAGCACTTCGGAATGCAGCTCAATATGGAAAACAAAACAATAGGTTTCCATTTCTCAGGAGATTGAAATTCTTTTGTTTTGTCCTCTAAATTGAGCTGCTTTGACTTCACGTGCAAGGGGTCTATACTATTGAAACTCTACGCAGGTTGCACGCGTACACGCACAAATATGAAACACGTTACTATCCCAAAATATTTTATTGTTTGGGTAGCTGACGTTTATACATGCGCACTCCTATCAGTTGCTTGGTCGCCACTCAGTAGTAAATGCACCAGAATATGAAGATTTTAACCAAGAGTGTCATAATATCTTTAAGATACCTTGGCAATAACGAAAGTTCTTACGAAATATGACAAGGAACGGATGCTTTGCTTCTTCTGCGAATGCAAACTGCCGTACGAACTAAACCAGGTAAACAATGAGATAACTAAAGCTATACTGTATACCAGGTGAGCTAAACGAGACTGCACTAAATGTTCTTTAAAATCTGGATCCTGGGATGCACAGGTCTGTTTAAATTGGGGTTCTAAATTGTTCTCTTGGGTTCCAAGATTTTTGTTTCAAAGCAATTTACAGCTGATCACTGCAGGGCTCGACACTAACTTTTTTTAGCTACTAGTCATTGGAGTAGTCACTGGGGATAATCACTAGTCCCAAGGTCTTTTTCCAACTAGTCCACAGCAAATCTTCACTAGTCTGAGACTAGTAGATGTATGTTATTGTTGGAGCCCTGCACTGTTTTATCTCGTTGCAATGACTGTGTGTGTAATGTTCAACCGAAACCTGGCAGAAATTCCTAATGTAGATCAATTTTGGAAGAACAATCATGAGAGCAAAAATTCTATTTTTTTATTTCTTGTCCTTAAAATTGAGCTACAGTCCAATAGAAATACACTGCAAGATGTCTATAGACCCCTTGCAGCAATTCCCAGATTCCCTGAATTCACAAGACAAAACAATGAATTCCATTTGTCATGAGAGTAAAATTTAATTGATTTATGAACCCCTTGCAGGTTCAATTTGTAGGACCAAACAAAAGAATTTCAATCTCCTGAGAATTGGAAACCTATTCGGTTTTGTCCTCCAAATTTAGCTGCATTCCGAAGTGCTGCAAGGGGTTTACAGTTAGTACATGTATGTGGCTATACTTACTAATAAAGTGTGAAGAACAGGCTTGTGTGAAGCGATCAGTTTAGGGTCATGCTGTAGACTTTGATATATCATAGATATCTGCAAATATATACTAGAGTGAGTCTTAAATGAAGAATAAATGAAACAGTAATGATGTCAAGAATCTAAAGGCACAGACACACAATGTTGCAGGCAATGTTGCTAAAAGACAATCGTTTTCTACTTCAGCAACATTACATACAACAAATTGTGTCGTGTGACATGGCTTGCAACACTGATTGCCTGCAACATTACATGCAAATAAAACTCTTAACCCTTTGAATAAGTTACTTTTTGCTATGCATACCTCTTTGATGGCATGAGGAGTTTGGCCTTGTACTATCCTACACATCACATTATGTTCAATCAAAGTCATCTGAAATAGTGTCACCAGACTGCTAGGTGCTGTCACTGTAAGAACAAGAAAAAAAAACATTTGAAATAAGAAGCAATAGATCTTTCTACATATGGTATAATATTTTCTATTTTAGAAGATGTGTCATTCCCTAGAGTATTATTTCTTTGTTTAATGGTTGTGCATGAGAAGACACATGAATATGGATACAACTCAAACAAAGAATCTTATTCTCAACGGAATGACATGTGGTCTGAAATGGGAAAACATCAAAATTAATGTACTTGTTCAATTGCATCAGGTCTATTAGCAAAATATAGCATGAAAACACATCTCTCGAGTCAAGTTGCACTATATTTTGATGAGCTGATGGTATTGTTAATAAATATGTCTAATCACCTTTAAGTCTTTCAACTTGATCTAATGCTTTCGCACTGTACTTTAAAACTTTGTCCATGTATCCTGCATACATGGAGTGCATTACAGTGACCTGACAATTTGAAAATAAAATGATCAAAAAATAAAATGATAATGAAATTCATATGGCATCAGTTCAGTTCAATTCCTATTATTAATACAGCCCAATTTTTTCCTACATCAACTTACCAAATAAACTAAAACACACAAGTATTCTCTTGGTAGCCAATAAAATTTCTCAGCATCATTCAACTGTGAATCTTTGAAGAAAAAAATATAGGTATTAGAATAGAAAATTTCTAGAAGCAACTAAATTTATCAAATAAAGTAAAAACAATAAAAAAGAAATGCCAAGTATTTCTCCAATAATTATTTCTCCTCCCTCTACAAAAATCAATGTGTGAGATGAGAGTTGTGCGTTTAGGACATTTAATGTAGATGTACAGTAGTGAAAGTGGAGTATGTTGTATTATCAAATGTTAGCCTCTAAGGAGACTTGGCAATGACTCCTTTATTTCACAACATAAAATTAAGATATTTTTTGTTTTAAGTATGACTTACCATCAGAATTCATAGTTGTTAGCTTTTGTATAGACTGTTGTAGCTCTTTTAAAAAGGGTTTGACCGTCTTTGCCTATAAAATTGATAAATGTAAACACTATATATAAATTATGACTTCAAATTCTAAAATTCTTCGTGAATCCAAATAAGTAGACTTGCTCCAAGCTGACCTCTCTGATCTCAGACTCTGACAAAGTCACCAGTGTAAAGGAAGTGAAAAAAGATGTGAACGTTGAAGTCACAGAGTTCGACTTGTTCCTCTTGCAGGATTTTCATTTGCATTTCATGCCAAAAAATGGCATGTATTTCTGTACTGCAAGCTACATTTCCCTACATTGACAAAGAGCAGGTGCATACTGTAATCTGTGACCTGTATTTGGGTCCCTAAAATTAGCGGGAAACAAGTTGGAAAAATCCTCCATCCAGCACAAAGTTCCAGTGTTTGGGTCCTGGTTGGGCTGCCTGACCCAAAGGCCTCAAATTGAAACAGCTTTTTTAAGGCAATAGAGAGTAACTCTGATTTCTGCTATTTTTCCAAACATTAGGTAACATGAAAGGTGCAACATTACCTGACCAGAAGTCAAAAGATGCCAAACTCTAAGAAAGAGGTAAAAAGTCATGAGGGATTCTCTGCTGTAGCTCTGGACCTGCCAGCGCTCTAGGAAATTCCCAACTGAAGTTAAAATTGGTTCTAATTGCATGAAATTCTTTTCGACCAGGAAAACCTGAAGAAACAAACAAAAAATGCAACCAAATATAAGTATTGCTGAAGGTACATTGATTTACACAAGAATCGCAAAGGTTAGTTAAAAATAAAAAATTATTGGATGAGGTTGAGCAAACTTCTTTGGTACATATTTTGTGTATGTGGCCTTCTTTATGTTGTTTGGGAATTGAATTCTTATTTTGTAAATGAAAGAGGAATTGCATATTACACAGATATAGATATAATAGACCTTTCCCAAATTCGCTTGCCTCAAAACAAAAGATTCAATTCCAGGCTGGAGTTTTCAAATCCGTACATTGACTGCATTTTTCTACTGAAGCCTTGCCTTGAATCTGTTGTTTCTGTGGTGAGTCAAGCAAATTCGGGAAAGGTCTATTCATTTTGTATTTTTGATGTAACAAACCTACCAGTGCTTTACTTAGTGTAAAAAGACATCTGAAAGGCAAAAAAAAAACACCAGTTAAAAAATAATCTTTAAATTATAAAGCGATACAAATTATAAACTAATAGAATTTATAATCTTTTATAACCAAGTACAATGTACAGCAATCATCACACACACACACGCACGCACGCACACACACACCCACACTTGTCCACAGTACTTCTACTGAAATTTCGCTCACCTCATATACTGTGATCCACATTGTTCAGCTATCCTTTCACCCATTTCTAAGACTTCAATTGATACTGTCGGCTCTTTATCACAAGCATGAACTTCCTAAAATTTTAAAGAGAAACCTTAAAATTAAAATTAACTAGTACACTAAATTAAAGCTTACCTAATATTTATGCTGAACCGAATCTAACATGCTAAATTCTGGTTCAATCTGAGAGTTAGCAAAGCCCCGTCTTAGTTCAGCCCAGAGGTTGTTTCAGGGTTCGATCTGTGAGTTACAGTGTAGCCGTGCCCTGCCTTAGATCAGCAAAAGGTTGTTTCATGGTTCAATTTGTGAGTTAGCCATGCCTTGACTTAGATAAGCCCAGAGGATGTTTTAGAGTTTTGTCTGTGAGTTACACCATAGACCTGACTTTGCTCAGCCCAGTAGTTGTTTCAGGGTACTGATCAAATTTGAAAGTTTGAAGGTTTCTGAAGGTGATTGTCATGCTTATGATAACTTTTGATAGTTTTAACACATTCAGTAATACTCACTGCTAATTGAAAAAAAAGCCTGAATTGCCAGAAATATATGTTTTCCCCTTGAGTGACTTCTAATGCCTGGCGCAGTACTTGTTTTGCTAAAGGATATTGTGCCTGTGTCGCATAAAATGATAAATATTGAGATTACAAAATATTATTAGACCAGAGACAATGGAATGAAATAATTTTCGAGGTAAGGACTTTTTGTGAGGGCCTAAACAACAAACCCATTGGGAGGAGATGAAAATGGGTGGTGCTAAGGAATGTCACAACTTGTTTTGTGGAACCTAGAGTTCTTTTCATGTGTCTGCCACCGAAATAAGTGAAAATTTGATGGATAGTAAAGTAAGGCTTTGTGCCTAAGCCCTATATTTATATTTACATTTAATACATCTAATAAATATATCGAAACAAAGAAACACTGAGGGAAGCATAGGTAGCATAGCAGTGAGAGCGCTTGCCTCTCACCAATGTGACCTGATCTAATTTCACACTTAAATTGAATTACTTAACTGCAGTGGCTGTCGACTCGAAAGTTTATACTACTTCGACAGCCACACACACTTTACTATAAATTAAATACATAATTTTCAGTCACTTATCCTGCTTTTAAATTTGTAAATGTTATGTATAAATATTCATATTGTAAATATATGTGTGTGAATAAAACAAAGTTCAAAGTTCAAAGTTCACCTGAGTTCGATTCACAGAATTGGTGTCCTATGTGATTAGAGTTGCTACGCAGTTGGTTCTATTCCTCCTGTGCTACCTATGCTTTGGTTTTTCACCCTCTGCAAAAATCAACTTCTAAATTCCATTGGAGTTCAGTGGAAGAAGAACCACTCTGTGGAATCCACTGTTAATTTCCATTTTTTATCTTATTTTTCATTTCATTACATACCAGTTCCTTGTATATGTGGGAGAGAAGACTTGCACCTTCAAAAATGATTTCTTCAAAACCTGGCCCTAACTGATTTTATTTACTGTTAAGAAAATATTGTTCTCTATTAAATCAGTTGTACAGAGCGACAAACCAAAATATGACCACTTTGAATGTATTTACAGTACAATATCTTCTATACACTGGCTATTTGCTACCAGATGAGCTTTTACACACCATATTTGATAAAACCAGCCAGCTTCGCATAAAATGTGTCAGTTTAACCTACAAAAGACTGTGCATAGAAGTATGCGAACACATAATTTAAATATAGTCATACTTTTATGTGGCGTGCTGTAGGTGATTATAGCTGTTCACTTAATTATCAAGTATAGAGTAAGTTTAATTTAACTACTTATAGAGCAGTTCTGATATGAGTGGGAAACAATACGGCAAATTTGTAGCCATACTGCATCTTACTATAATAACTACATATTGTTATTGGATGAATTACTGGAAGACAATTGGAAGCCATTTCAATTTTACTGTCATGTCATACCTAAGTTGTATGTACTGTAAGTCAGTACCATAATTATGTTTCCCCTACAAAAACTGCTCTACTCTAGTATATATAGCATAAGTTATAGTTTACGCATAGTATAAGAGATCTCACAAAATCCTATAGAATTTTTTTAGAAAGTCAAGCATTAGGGAGCTTAAGCAACTCGAAATCTAGAACAGGAATGTCAGTATCTGAAGGAGAAAAGACGATATCATTCTCGCCAGAATGCGATATTCAGCATGTGCATGTCATTCACGTCTTGGATCAAGAAGTAACACCTAATTCCAGATCTTCCTCTATCATTAAATTGTAGTTCTGAAACCTCAGGACATGCGTCCCTGTCCTAGATTTCGAGTTGCTTAAGCTCCCTATTAACTAAAGGCTTCTACAATCTGAACTGTAAACTTCAACCCAATAATCAATATTTGCTTATATATTTCATGTTTTTTCGGTTTCAGACTAGACTTTCAGGCTAAAACAAGTATAACTTGTTTATTTCATTAAAATCATCGATTTGTTATTCTTGGATTTCATATACACTGTAAGTAAGCAAGCTTAATATTACGAATATGATTGTCTGGGTGAGAGTAGTATTCAGAAAGACTGTTGTTTTTGGTGACTGGCATTTCGACAATGTCAATTAAGTTATATAAGCATAATCATATTAATAAAGTATTTCCTCTTGTTATCGATTATAAATATTCTAAGACTTTATAAGCTTCAACTTCTTTATGACAAATATACAAGGATACAGTTTGTGAGAGCAGAATCTGAAAAGAAAACAAATAGCGATCTTTAGATTTTAGACGAAAATACACTTCTTAACCTACAAGATTTACATCTAATGTCAATAAAGAGCGATCAAGGTCACTCAAAAGCTTTCAAAGACAACACAACTTACAGCTTTCTCGAGATGCGAACGCGCCAAATCCCTATTCTTTGTATACGAATGAAGAAGTCGTCCAATTTGGAGATGTGTTCTCGCTTGGATCGCCGATGATGGATGAAACTGGAATACTGCCTGTAAGCATTGGATTGATTCCTTGATTCTAGGGGGTTTTGAAGTAAGAAAGCCATCTGCAAGTCCTAAAAGACCAGCATACCATCCATCGATGGTAACCGCCATTTTGTTTTTGACTGAAGCGAGAGGTCTGGGAACTAGACTTTTATTTAAGGGTTCTGTGTTCAAATAGTTGTCATGGTGATGGTGGTGGTTCATTTTCTTTCGTTAAATTGTGTTGCAATGAAAACACAAATATCTAATGAATCTGATAATTTTTAGGTACAAATCTTTTACACATTTTTATGGTAACAATGTTGTTACCATACTGTATACACAAGTTTGAAAACTGTCCCGTTTAGTGGGACTTGAAAGCTACTTGAAATAACACAAGCTAAATGGAATGTATGAGTTTTTCTTTAATTTCGACGAAGGACTAATGTCTGAAACAATAGTAAAGCTTCTTATTCACTTAATGCATGCGTCCGCGCGTGTGTGTGTATATGTTCCATTTGGGTTACCATGGTGACCGTTTGGTATGTCCTTGAGGTCAGTCTCAATCTCGTTTAAGCGCTAGGAGCAATACCTGTTGGTGCTTGCCCTCACACACGACGATTGAAAATCTTTCCTGTGTTTATCTTATTCTTTGCTTATTCAGCATATAAAGGAAAAAAGGAAAACCGGCAAAAGCGTCGTTTTCAAAACAAACCCCACGGGGCTCTCATATTTTAAGATAAGACAACTGATGTATTGGGTGGATTATTTAGAGACTAAAGTTATTTACTATACTGGGTTCATTGCGAAATTCTAGGCGAGAAAAGAGGTTCAGTTCGACACAATGATATGATTCTGAACAGTAAATTCCAATTCGATCTGTGAGTTAGCTTTGTCCTGACCTTGATCGATCAGCCCAGAGGTTGTCTCAGGTTGAAGTTTTTTGAAGAACTCCACACTGAATCCAAATAAATGTAACCCACATCAATATTCTGTCATCGAGAAAGCTTAGTCATTTTCGCAACACACGAATGACGCAATAATTTATGAGCCATGTGTCTTTATTCTAGCTTTTCTCTTAGTTCACGAATATAGTGCCTAACCTTCCTATGCATGATCCATCCGGCATAACATCGATTGTACATCGATTACTGGAAATTTATTCAAATAGTGACAACTCATACTTACAGCCATTATAGAGCATTGTATTAAGATGGTCAGTTGGAAATGATGAAATAGGTCATTAGAGCACACGTATTGGATAATGATTCTAAACATACATCTATATCAAATAGTTTGACTGATCGATATATATATATATATATAACAGTATAATGAATTTCTTCTAAAATATTTTAATGTTTTCACGAATTCGCTTTATTTTGATACTTGACATATTACTACTTGAACCATAGTTAAAGATCTTGTCGAAACTTGCTTTGATTCATAACCAGAGTATAGTAGTCTTAGTCAACAAGACAAAAACTTGCCTGTAAACATCCTTATCTGTGTTTAGACAAAAAACTTTCCAGTGAAATACTTGCAAACTAAGTCGCTTTGGCAGCGAGAGAAATTCTTTGTTTTTTTCTAGGCTGAGCAGCTCAAATTTCCGATTCCGATCAGCGATACTAGGGTACCTATCATAAAGTGACCTGCGTGATCATTCTCGTGAAAGGTCAGGAAACAATGATACGCTTAAACAATCACGTATTATCCTTTTGTTTTGTCGCTAACTATTCCTATAACTCTGGAATTTACCGATTTTTCACAAATCTTTATAGTGTTATTTTAGTACCAAAAGCTTTTGAAGTTTTTTGCAACAACATGAATGTGTCAAGTGTTGATGGTATCGTTTTCATAAATATCGTGCGACCATATTATTAGTGAACAAGTCTGGGCAGAATGTAATTTCGAGGGGGATGCCGTGAAAACTATCTTGAATGACTAATTAAAAACCTGAAAGAATAAATAAGTAGGCTTCCCAGTCATAGTAAAACTGCTTTCTAGTTTTCATTTTTTTTTTGTCTTTTAAATCATTTTTTCATTTTTTTTTCAATGACATTCTTATAGGTGGAAAAACTAAACAAGAAAAAGCAGAGAGGCTATGATTCAAAATGATGAATTTAATGCTGAAACGGGAAATGTGTCAATGGTTATGCTAATGAAAGAGTGAAATATGAAAAATTATAAAATTAAATCGAAAACTAAAGAACAGGAGTGTTGGTGATAGTATTTTCAAGCCCTTTGTGAAGAATATATTTTAGAAAACCGTTAATTTAAATCAAATAAATAATCAATCAGTTCTTAATGAAAACTTTTTGTGATTAGCTGATGGTTACCTCTAATAAAGGGCGCCATTTCACAGTCTAAGTAGCCACCCCAGCTCCCCCCTGACAAATGTACATAATCCGTAACTGAATGTTAATCCTTTTCGCCATTCGTATACTACATCCCGTATGACAAAAGAAAACAAAGGCAGTTCGTTAACCTGATATGCTATACTGATCTACTTAAATAGAGCAACGCTAAAGCTTACTGTGCTGTAGCGAACCAAAACCCCAAAGGGTTAACACAGCTGGCTTCTTGGACCCCCGAAATATTGAACTAGCTCTAAGAGCTTGCTGAATTTAGATTCCTTGGCCAGTATTTTTGCTTAAATTAGTGATGCGTCTATCCGTTGTGTTTATTATTTTAGCAGTTTTGGTGCTTTTCAGTCAAGTACATTCTTGGCGACGTCGAAGACGCCGTCGTCGATGCGTCGGCTGTTCCTGGTCATCTTGGGGAAACTTTGGCTCTTGTTCTGCATCTTGCAATTATGGCTACAAATATCGCTCCCGTAGCAGACAATCTGGTAGTTGTGGAGCAGTCTGCGCAGGTTCAAGTAGGCAAGCAGTTCGTTGTTACCTTAGATGTTGTCCTGTGAATTGCAACTGGTATTGGTCATCGTGGAGTCCTTGTAGAGGATGTGGTATTTCGACGCAGACTAGTACAGTTGTGGTGAGAGTACGAAGTTCTTGTAGAGGAAGGGCTTGCCCTACTACTACAACACGCAGACAGTCTTGTAATACTGGAGTGTAAGTACGGTATTTACGTTTAGAAATTTTACATCATTTATCGATAACGATAACGAAGTTGATATATATATATTCTTTAATGATGCTAACGTAGAAGTGAGTTCTGTGCTGTATATAGTATGTTAGCTATTGTTTTCGGACGCAAGACCATGCTACCTTCCATGTTCACGCATGGTTAAGCTAGCCGGGAGTCCCGTTTTAAACAAGGGTACTAGAAACCATATTCATCTAAGCTGAAGTTAGAAACCATTCTTACATTTTACATAAATATAAAAATGATCATTTGTGCTAATGGTCGTTGAACTAGGTCCTACCAAAACCCTGACCCAGGAACCCATTAATGGGCTCCTGCAAAACCCTTTGGTACCTTCCCAAATAGGTATCCTAACCTCCCCTACTGGGTCATCCTCATCGCCATCTAGAATCGCCTAGTACTGAATTTGTAAAAGATTCCACACAAACTCACACGACTTTAGACTGACATCATCATTTGAACCTGACAATTTGGTTTTTTTTAATATTCGGCGTAATTATTATCTAAGATTTTTTTTGGAATTGTTTGCTATTTGCTTGTAAGGTAGTCATAAAATGCGGGTAGAACCAAAGTTTATACGACCAAAGTTTATGTTTTTTGAAGGAACATGTCAAAACATGTAATGACATTATTCATCGAATTATTTGACAAGATAAAGCAATAATGATAATATTTTTCGGCTAAAAACAACCAGCGATTCCTCACTTTCTTCATCCGCTCTGCTGAATCCGTTTAAATTTTTACCGGGAAACCTTTTGAGTGCTTCAATAAACCCATCATTTATTTGACACTTACGTCATTAATAAAACCATTTCAATGCTATTTTAAAAATCAGAGTCTAAACAATTCCAGCATTTCAGTCGGAATACTGTTTGAGATTGGCACCTTTTGATTAATTTTGCTTTCACTCAGTACGAAAACCATTTGAGTTATTTACTGATCAGTTCCGCATTTGAGCTAATTTTCACAAATATTAAGAAAGAAAGTTAGAAATATCAGTGAGAACCCATTTCAGTTCCCTAAGCGATTCTCAGCATGATATAAAATAGCTTTCCTAACAAGTGCAATCAAGGTCACGAAGCTACACCTTCTCAACTTCAAATATGAACTTCTTTATATCAAATATATTTGCAATGAAAACTGTTCTCAATTTCCGCCGGACACACTGAATAGTCTTACTTCAAGTACAAGAAGCTGCAATCAATTTAAAGGACCGCCGCTTTATTGAATAAGTGTATAAACTCTCTGTCTTAGGCTGTTGGGTTGCCTGTGCCTGGATCTCTGAGGTGGGTACGGGCATAGGCAGTTCAATGACGCCAATGTCAGTTAACGATCGATCCAAATAATAATGAGAAAAATCATTATAAAGCTGTGAATATGATTTCGGTCACTCCATCAGCCACCAAAGGAAAATAGACTCTGCTAGCAGGGAAAGAATAACACGAAAAGCGTCGAAAATATTTTCGTATTTTTAAGAAATTTTTAATAATTTTAATAATTTTTCAGTGTTGACACTTTATATAAGCATTATCGCCATCAGTTGTTTAGCTTTGTTTTGATTGAAAAAATAATAATATATTTAAAAAAATACTTTCAAATGGCTTCTTGAAAGAAACCATTTGAGTGTGAATGGGCCATATAACTTTGTACCTGAAGGTTGATTCAGTTAATCCGATTTTTCTAACTGGCGTATTTATGATTGCTGTAAAAAAAATGAAAAAATAAAGAAATATAAGTTATCGGGGAAATCAGTATGGCCGTTGCTTTTGCTAGCATAGCAAAAACTTACGCACCAAACATTTCTTTTCGAGAATTGCATGGGAATTCTGTGGCTATCTCGGATTTTCCAACCCCAAAAATATATCAGTGCTCAGTTTTCAGTTCTTGTTACTAACTGCACAGCAATGTAAATATTCATGTAAATATTGTAAAATAGTTGTAGTACTATACACTTCGTTGCTATGATTGGGAAAAGGAATTCTTTGTATATTGGAAATTATAACTAAGCGAACGTTAAATGTAAGAGGTGCTTGTGCTACAGGACGTCTGTCATTCGATCTCTTGAACAACTGAAAACTAACGCAACTCACCCTGGTTTAATACAATGCTTTTTTCCTGAGTTGCTTCAACCGAAAATCCGCTCCACGGATTTTTCTAAACTTCTAAGAAAAAAATTCCTTCTGAGCCTAAAAAACGAATGATAGAACTGATGAAAACCTTCAATACTTGCCGAAGAAACTCTCTCAAACTTGGTTTTTAATATAAACAAATAGATCTCAAGTAAAAACAAAACCAAATCATTATAAACAATAGATGAAACTTTTAACTTTTACGCCAACAATTGCTAGATTTCATCAACAATAACTGCAGTTTATGAGGATGGTTTTTTTTACGAAATGCTAAAATTGGTGTGTGTGTCGGTGTTTGTGTTACGAAACTTTGGTTATTTATTGACAGTGTGCGTTGTTGTGATTGGTGGAGAGAACAACATGCGACACTTCAACAACAAAACACTATTGATAGATTCCGTGCTCTTATTATCTTTACTCGATCCATTCGTGCCTGTCACTACCGTAACTAGGTTTGCTGTTCTCAGTTCTATACTAATGGTGTTCTAGAGGCATGCTGTGCACGAACTCGTTAGTTAGCCACAGGAGAAGCTTGACTTGAAGAAAAAACACTCTTATTCTAACTGTTTTTGGTCAAACCGTATGAGCACTAGAGGTCATGATCTTTGGAGGACATTAATCGACTGGCTGAGGCACAACTTCACATAGGGCGATATAAGCTGGAGCTGGCAAGTAGTATATCAACACCAAGAAGTTTTAAGAAACCAAAAATATTATAATAGAGTTTTGATTGATTAGATATCATATCCACTAGAAGAAAGACAATCGCTGGATCAACTTCTAAGACGTCAAAATATCTACCTCGGTCTCTAATTGTTTAAGCCCGGCGTAAGCTCAACTTGGACATCAAGGGTCCTGCCTGAGTCAGCCTATAAAGCACTATGAAGGGACTGCATATATTCTTGTCAGGACTCTTTCTTCTTAGTTTCATTCTACCACCTTCCACTGCATGGTTTTTCTCGAGACGTCGTAGAAGCTGCTCCGCAAGTAACTGTAGGATGAGTTCATGGGGGTCTTGGAGTAGCTGCTCCAGGTCCTGTGGAGGAGGGACGCGATCACGTTCAAGGTACAAAGTGGCATCTGAATCGTGTGGTGGTAGCTGCCCTTACAGTACTCGCCAAACAGGTCGCTGTAATACCAACTGTTGTCGAGTAGATTGCTCATTCACTTGGGGGACCTGGAGTCCTTGTACCGGGTGTGGGAACACCACTCAGTCCAGATCTCCTACCATTAACCGCAATCCTTCCTGTGGTGGTACTGCTTGTCCAGGAAAACAGACTCAAAGCTGCGATACTGGAGTGTGAGTACAACTAAGCCGTGAGCAATAAGTGTTGCATAATAGGTGTTGTTTTCAAATAAGGTATATCCGGCTTTGGGACCGGCTTTTTGATTTTTTCCTCGGAATTTCTCTTTCCATTTTAATATCCTGACTATCTCTAAAATGAATAATTCCTCAATTTTCTAAGTTAGAATAAATCTGAAGCAGGTTTTTCTACCAGTTAAAACACTGAGAATTCAAATTAACTTTGCATATTATTAAATTTTAAAGAAAAGTAAAGAGTTCGCAAACTGAAGAAAATTCTTTTACCCACTTGGCTTTTGAGAGCGCGCGCGCAAAATATCCTTTGATGTTATAGAAAATTAAATCCCAAAATAAGACTGACATTGGAATGAATAAAATGGCTTAAACAGAAAAAAGTAATAAAAGTCAGTACTAAGATCGTTGGTAAGAATAATTTTTAAAAGAAAGTTCGCCTGACTCCCACATTATCACAAACGTTTTTTTTTTATAAGCTGATACTAATTCTTTTTTGTTTGAACATGCACTCATTTTGATGCTTTTTGATATTGGTCTAAAACGAAGCAAATCCCGATAATAACAACCATTATTTCTGTTAGTAATACTTTCTCAATCTTCCATTAAACTTTTAGAAATAATATAAACCTCTTAACACTTTTCTAAGTAGATGATTAAGAGATTTATATGACAGAAAACATATAGAAGATTTAATTATATCCAAATTACTAAAATAATAAAGTATGTTAATCCTAGGTTTTCGTAAGCATAAGAAAGTGTGATTGATTCATCTTGTTTTGTTTCTCATTTCCAAACGTACGTTTTTGATCCAGTAACAACTATGGCAGGAAATTAATTAAATCAAAGTATTGTACGTCACGACAAGTACACCTTATTATATTAGCGCGACTTAAATTAACGCGAATGGAGGGCAAAAATACTTCCAAATGAAGAAAATTAACACAAGAGAGGAGCCAAAATTTCCATTTAAATAAAATACACGCGATGGTCACAAAGATAACTCATCTGAAAGTGAAAATGAAGAGCTTGTAGAATAAAAAACGGAAAGATAATTTCCGACAAATGCTGAAATATTGTTGTTATTAAGTGACTAGCTGTAATGTTCAGTTTTAAATCAATAATTTTTCAAAAGTAGATAACAGATAAAATAGCTAGAAATTCATATCATAAATATTAACATTCCACTTTATTAATGATATGGAAATTAACATTAATAGAAATTAACACGACTTAAATTAACGCGAATTTTTGAAATTCGCGTTGATTTCATGGAGCGTTAATTTCCTAAAATAAAATAAGTTAAAAAATGCTTACACAGCACATTTGTCTGTGTCAAAATTCTTCAGTGTTATCGCAGGAATTCAAAAAATATTAATCAGATTACCAAAATAGCTGTTTAGATGGCCTTTAAATCCTGCATATACACTGTGTTTACAGAACACCCATAAGGGTGAATGACCTCTATATAAATGTGATTTGTGATTTCAAAATACATTCAGAGTCACCTCATCTCGGTAAGATTTATCTCTTACTTGACAGGAAACCATTATCTGTTCTTATGAAAGACTGTGCATTTTTTATTGATCGAGTGTGTGCGTCGTGGGGGGAGGGGTGGGGGAATGCTCAAGCGATTGTCGCCACCGCGATAACGATGCACATTAATTGATATTTATTTAGGACAGTAGAATAACAGAAGAGCTCGAGAAGGCAGAACTAACGGAATGTGCTACGGATTTCAATACCACCCACTGTCAACTCTCTTTTTGCTAGACTCTTCAATATGATCTGCTCAGGCTGTCTTGTTAGAACGTGCCAACAACGCCAAAAATAACCTTTATTTCTCAGTCAACCTACACCACTAGGAAACCACTCGTACACGCACTCGCAAACGGAATTATTATTAGAATTCACCGGAAATAAAACTTTTTTCAACATCTATAAAACTCAGTCTAATGAAAAATAATTGATTTTGATTTTTAGATTTGAGATAACTTGATAATCCAATAGTTTAATTAATCACTCTCACCGAACCCCTATGAAGCGAAAATATGCCCTATTTATGATATCCTCTTCCAATAAGCTCATAGCGGTATTCTTTAATAATAAAGACGTCTTCGTCCAAACGCTAATGACAACTTGCGTCTGTCAAGACCTGTATGCAGAACTAAGAACTATGGCGATCGAGCTTTCTCGATCTGTGCACCAAATTGTGGAATGAACTTCCGCTCACAGTCAGAAATGCTCCATTCACAGACACTTTTAAACAAAGATTGAAGACGTATTTATTTAATTTATAGATTTATTAATATATTTAGATTTAATATGAACATAGATTGATTATATATATACATATATTAATTTTAGCGACTGATTTTAGAGACTGTTTATATTTTATATTTTATATTTATGATTGTAGGTTTTCTTTATGCATGTGTATGTGTATGTGTATGTATACATATATATATGTATTGTGTATATATGTATATACGTATGATGTATATATATATATGGATGTATATATTTATTTATTTTTAAGAATGTTATTGTAAGTGCATTGAAATTGTTATGTAATGCGCTCAGAATTAAATTATTATTATTATTATTATTATTAAATAAATGATTTCATTGTAATCCATTTCTTCATACCTCTAGATGGAATAGATCTTTCCTGAATTCGCTCGAGTGACAGTGGTTCCAACGTTGAGGTTGGGCTTACATTAAGTGTATCTTATCAAATCCATAGCATAAACGGATATATTTTTTCACTTCCTTGCCACGAATGAAGACCTCAGATTAAATTTAATCCTAATCGTGCATGCTGTGACTCCATAATTTGTTTACAGGAACCTTTTGTTTTTAGATAAGGTTACCTTTGATTATTAGGCAGCTCTCTGTTTTGGATTCTTGTATTATTATATCTTCTGAACCAGATCTACTTTTTCGATCATAAGCAGGAACTAGTTAGAAAACGTACGCTACAAATGATATAAATTAAAAGTCTAAATCAGCCGCGGGAAAGACATTCCAGTGACCCTGTGGAGAACGACCTCCTCGTGAGCCTGTTTCATGTTGTGTTGTATCATATTCCTTCACTTTGTTTTCCGGCCATCTTATTTCTCAAGTTTAGTCTCCTACGCAACCGCCGTTAGTGTCATCACGCAACGCTCTGTCCCCTAAGTAGCGGTGCTAGTTAGGAGAGAGGGTTGCGTGACGACAACAACACTAATACTGCGGCTGCGCAGGAGACTAGTTAAGACAACATCATTTTCTTACTGGTTTTAAGATTATAGCTATAGAAGCCTGTAAAAATTATCTTGGAAGCAGGAAACTGATACATAACAACTTATAGAGCTGTGCTCCGGGGGTCATACATCAACAACAACAACAACAACAACAACAACAACAACAACAACAACAACAACAACGACAACAACAATCGTTTATTAAGTACCAATAATTAAATGAAAAAGAATTACAAATATAATTAGAGACTTAAATACAAGGTACAAGCTGTCTACAATAACCACAAGGGCTAGCCTTGTGGAATGGGGTATAGAAGCTCAGGAAGCTTTAACATTATATTATCACAGAGGTACTCAGACTTGAGAGTCTCATAAGGCCCGTTTACACTAGCAACTTTTTCGCGCGACTTCAGCGGCGATTTTATGGCGATTTAACGGCGATAGATCGCAGCTATGTCGCCGCCAATTCAAACATGATCGAAATTTAGTGCAACTTGCTGGGATTTGGGTCGCGATAAAATCGCCATTGAAATCGCCGCTCAAGTCGCGCGATAAATTTGCTAGTGTAAACGGGCCTATACATTGACTATATAGCGGCGCGGCTGCCAGAGGTGCCTTCGCATGCTTTAAGTTCGACTCCATTAAGCTGCGCCATTGATGTACGTCGGGTAGTTTATATGTTTATCAATCTAGCTCGCTGTTAAACTGCAGTACTGGCTTTAATTCCATTGGTCAATGTTTAGTTTTTTCCTTGGCACCCACAGATTTTAGACTAGTTACTAACCCTTGCTTTGTCAACTGATTAGCCTAAGCAACAACCAAAAGAGGGATAACTTGAAGGCTATCTGACTTGAAGGCTATCTGTCTGTCTGTCTGTCTGTCTGTCTGTCTGTCTGTCTGTCTGTCTGTCTGTCTGTCTGTCTGTCTGTCTGTCTGTCTGTCTGTCTGTCTGTCTGTCTGTCTGTCTGTCTGTCTGTCTGTCTGTCTGTCTGTCTGTCTGTCTGTCTGTCTGTCTGTCTGTCTGTCTGTCTGTCTGTCTGTCTGTCTGTCTGTCTGTCTGTCTGTCTGTCTGTCTGTCTGTCTGTCTGTCTGGTTACTAATTCCGTGCGCAGCTCGTTGATGTTTGTGTGTCTTCATGTGTCTAGATCGGTCGGACGTACGGACGGTCGCCATCTACCTTACTCTAGCGCGGATAAGCATTCCAGTTAGAGAATATATTCATCACTTATTTCTTAAACAAAATTTCAGATGCTGTCCCGTGAACTGTGTAGTCAACACCTGGGGAAACTGGGGAAGATGTATTGCAGCTTGCGAGCAAACTGGCAGACAGACACGAACACGGACCGTGCGCACTCCAAGCAAATGCCGCGGGACAGCATGCCCAACTCTCTCACAGTCACGTTCCTGTCGCGGTGGTTGTTGCAGACGAAACTGTGTTGTATCTAGTTGGTCACCATGGAGTTCTTGTAATGCACCAACTGGGCAGTGCGGTGCAAACAGTGGAACACAAACAAGGTCAAGGAGAGTAACCCGTCCAGCATCTTGTGGTGGTACTGCTTGCCCTACTTTATCTGGTTCTCAGAGATGTACACCGACGCCAATATCCTGTTCGGTAAGTTAAAATGAGTAAAATTCGATTTTAAACCATTTCAGAATTTCCCCAAATAAGCACAAGGAGCCCAAGATCTCAATATGACTTCTTGAATGATTAAAAGTCTTAAATGCCGATTTACACGGTACAATTTTTGTTCACAACTGTCGCTTACAATCTGCTTACGCTACGCTTACAACACGAAGTTGTAGGGTTGATTTACACGGAGCAATTCGTGTTGTGAGCGTAGCGTAAGTAGAGTGCATGTGACAGTTGTAAGCAAAAGTTGTACCGTGTAAATCGGTCTTAACTCTTTTACATATGAAAGAGAGATTACGTTAAAATGACATTGCCTTGTCTATCTTTATATTCACGAACTAGACAACTCCACAGTGGCTTACAAATAGCCTGAGATTGACGAAAGCCACTGTGAAAATCCCAGATATCTTTCAGCTTTCCCTGCGAGCAGATTCTCCCCTTTTTCTCTTCATTTTTTAGGCGTGGAGGAGCAGATAAATTATCAAAGGAAAATAAACTCTGCTAGCAGGGAACTTTCGGCCTTGTTAGATGTGTAATTAGGAAAATGCCAGGTCTAGAAAGTAGCCTTTTTTCTTATTTACTCTTCCAGGTCAGTAGCTGGTCATCATGGGCTCGTTGTACAGCAAACAATGGTCGCTGCGGTGCAGGGTCTCAAACCCGCAAGCGTACTATTACCCGTCAACCATACTGCAGCACACCCTGTCCATCTCTGACACAAAAACGGTCATGTACACATAGCTGTTGTCCTGTTAACTGTGTCGTGTCGAGTTGGTCAGCTTGGACTGCGTGTACAGAAACGTGTGGATCTGGTAAGTGATAGTTGGAAAAGAGAAATAGCTGCTCTTAAGTTGAAAGGAACGGGACCGCCATTAACGTGATCATCCGAGCCATTTGAAAACACGTATAAACATTTGCAGATGGCAGCATTTTCTCCTCAGTTATTTTAAGTCCATGAGTGGTAGTCCGGCCAGGGCTTGAACCCATGACCGCACACAATTTTCCTCCGCACACAACCTCCGCACACAACCTCCCGGTTGGCGGTTTGTACTTGCTTTTACTTTAACTAATATTGAATTATTATCACCTTATCGTTTAAGGTATCAAGGTCAGAACTCGCCGAATCACAACTCAACCCAGCTGTAATGGACAAGCTTGTCCTACCCTAAGAACGACAACACCGTGTACCCAGTATAATAACAAAGACTGCGTCCTATCAGCGTGGTCCTCTTGGTCCCAGTGCTCTAACAGATGTGGGCGGGGGTTGATTACAAAGACAAGAAGAGTAATTTCGCAACCTGTGTGTCAAGGTAGAAAATGCGGTCCCTTGTCTGCTAGTAAAATTTGTACTAGCTACAGCGACAATCGCAACTGTGCGGTGAGTATACATAGAGGTTATTAGATTCAAATTTTATCAAACCCTGAAACAACCTATGGGCTGATCTAAGTCAGGGCATGCGCACGGCTAACTCACAGATCGAATAAGAATTTAGCGTGTTAGGAGTCATTAGCATATGACAAGGAAAAAACCTTTATAACTTCAAGGCGCATCACTCAAACTATATGAATTTTTTTGGTCATTGAACAGCTCACCTCGTGGAATCAATACTGAGAATATTTTCACATGTGTTATAGGCACTTCAAAATATCTTGATGTGTTGGAGAATTATGCATATTGTTTTCAGGTTGGTTCATGGGGTTCATGGGGCGCTTGTAACGCAAAATGCGCCGTAGGTTCTCGCCAGAGAACTCGAGCTGTTGTCACTCCACAACGTTGTCGAGGCACTCCATGTCCATTGCTAACGGTAAGTTAGAGTTGCGTTCACGTTCTCTTCAATTGCTATACTTCTGGTCTAGGAAAGATCTCTGATTGTCTCTTTGGCGTAATGTTTTCCAATGTTAGACCACGTGTCATTCCCTCTAGAGTATGATTTCTTTGTTTAACGGTTGCGCATGAGAAGACACATGAATATGAATACAACTCAAACAAAGAATCAAAGAATTCAACGGAATGACATGTGGTCTGAAATGGGAAAACATTACAGCCAAGGTAAAGAGGTCTATTTGAGTAGCCATTGTGGCACTCGTAGCACTGTAAGAAGCAAAATGAATAAAATTTCTTCAACATTATTATTTCAGCAAACCTCTTCGTGTGGTTCAGCAAATGGTGGTTGTCAGCACGTTTGTAGCAATGGCGTCTGCTCGTGTCGTCCTGGTTACAATCTTGCGTCAGACAAACGGACATGTACCGCGAAGAACTGTGGAATACCTTCGCTTCGTTTCTGTGCACAAGGTTTGAGATTATCATATTGGGTGGGACATTTATGCGCTTTAGCTGTTTTAAGAAATACAAGACCTTTTTCGTCTTGGCCGTATTGTTTTCCCAGTTTTTTTCAGACCATGTTTCATTTCTTTAAAATATGATTCTTTGCTTTAGTTGTATCCATTCCTCCCTGTGTCTTCTCATCCGCAACCGTCAAATAAAGAAATGATACTCTAGAGAATGACACGTGGTCTGAAATTTGAAAACATTACGCCCAAGCTGAAGAGATCTATTCATCTGCGCTAGTTATGCAGTCTAAACTCTTTGATGTACGCCATGCTAGATTTGCTTTTCAGCGTTACTGGGTAGTGTTTAAGATGCTGATGAAATATCTTGGAGTGCTTTTCATGTTACGTTTTGCAACCTCCACACAGCTTTTAATAACAACTATTACCTCAAGCAATATTGCTTTGATGGATGGTTGCCAAAAATACTAGTATTTGTTAGTTTTCTGGATCGCAGAGACATGAAAAACGTAACTATAAACGAGCATTTTTTTCCTTTCAAGGTACCAAGGTGGGTTCCAAATGTCAATATGCAAGAGTCACGTGCCCAGGAAGAAACACCACATACCCTGTCACGTGCAGTTTAGGATGCCCTACGCACTACACGATTAAGGGAGCAAGTACGATCACGTGTCAAACAAATGGACAATGGTCTAGCTATAGCTCGTCGTACTGTCGACGAAACAACGACCCGCCAACTCAGGTAATTTGGTTCAGTAGTTACTATCTTTTATCATTCAGCTTTAGCTTAAAATCCCTGTGCAGACCAGCTGCAGTATACGTTTTTGAAGACGTTGTTGCTGCTGCTGTAGATGTTGTTGACTCTAGCTGTAGGGGATATTATTGTTAAGCGTGGTTTTAGTTGCTTTTCAGCATCGTTCGTATTATAGAGGACATTATCTTGACCTGGAATTTAAAAAAATAATTAAACGCGATTTTTTTCCGATTTTATTTTCACCTTTTACTTTTATCTAAATTGGGCTCCCTGTGATCATACCAGCAAGGTTTTCAATCATGATCAAATACTTTAATTCTTCAGATCTTACTGTCTGGTACCAGCTCAGTGAGAGAAAACATGCCTCGAGGGACGACTGTTGGTACCTTCAGTTCTCTCGACCCAGTGAACAGTAAAGACAGGCATACATACACGATGATCAGGGGAGGAAGTGGACTGTTTGAAATTCGTGGTGCAGACCTCTTGACATCGAAAGTGTTTAATTTTGAAGCTTCCCAAAACGTGTTAGTAAAACATTTTGATACTCAAAACTCATTTTTTTGTCAGTCAGCCAGTCAGCGAACCAGCCAGCCAGTCAGCCGGTCGGTCGGTCGGTCGGTCGGTCGGTCGGTCAATCAATCATGCATTCTGTCAGTTTGTCTGTCTGTCAGTCTGTCTGTCTGTCTGTCGGTCTTTCAGTTAGTCTGTCAGTCTGTCTGTCTGTCGGTCTTTCAGTTAGTCTGTCAGTTTGTCTGTCTGTCAGTCTGTCTGTCTGTCTGTCTGTCTGTCGGTCTTTCAGTTAGTCTGTCAGTTTGTCTGTCTGTCTGTCTTTCAGTTAGTATGTTAGTTAGTCTGTCTGTCTGTCTGTCTGTCGGTCTTTCAGTCAGTCTGTCTGTCTGTCGGTCTTTCAGTTAGTATTTTAGTTAGTCTGTCTGTCTGTCTTTCAGTTAGTCTGTCAGTTTGTCTGTCTGTCGGTCTTTCAGTTAGTATGTTAGTTAGTCTGTCTGTCTGTCTGTCAGTTTTTCAGTTAGTCTGTCAGTTTGTCTGTATGTCAGTCGGTCTTTCAGTTAGTCTGTCTGTCTGTCTGTCTTTCAGTTAGTATGTTAGTTAGTCTGTCTGTCTGTCTGTCAGTCTTTCAGTTAGTCTGTTAGTCTGTCTGTCTGTCTGTCTGTCTCTCATGCAGTCGGTCAGTCAACTGAACCTACTTGTTTTCGTTCTTTAGGTTCGACATTACGGTTCGTAGTACAGATAACGGAATCCCTTCAATGTACCTGGACAAAACATTTACCATCAGGATTACCGACGTTAATGAAGACCCAACAGATATACAGGTGCGTTACCATAGCAACCTATACCTCATTAGTGCGTTTCCTTGGCAACAGGCTCGTTGAGAGATTTAATTTGATTGAAACTGCACTGGTTTCTTTCAGCTTTCCGGTTCAATTATGATCGAAAATGCTGACATTGACATGACAGTGGGCATGCTCAGGACCGCTGACCCCGATAGACGACAGTCGTTTACATACCAGTTGCTTAGCAACGCAGGTGGAAGATTCAAAATTGTGAATAACCTGATTAAGGTGGGTAAAAAGTCAATCGAAATAAAATTTCTAATTAATCTTGAATAAATAATAATAAATAAATAATAAATCATTCAATGGGATTTAGCAGTGGCTCCTCTACAGAGTAGCTATTCCTCCACTGAAATTTCAAAACCGGACAACCCGGAGAAAAACCCTCGAAGCACAGGAGAGAACCAACAAGCAACTCTACTCACATACGACAACGATCCCAAACGCTCTCACCGCTACGCCACCGGTGCTTTCCATATCGTAACCTCTGAACTTATTGTTGTCCACAGGTAGCCCAGTCTAACAGACTTTGCCTCCAAGTGGGTGGAAGTCAATGTAGTCTAAACTATGAACAACAGCCCTACCATGAAATACGAATCCGCAGTACAGATAGCGGTTCGCCGTCAAAGAATATCACCAAGACGTTTAATATTACCCTACATGACGCCAATGACAAGCCACGTGACATACGACTGTCCAATCAGAAGGTCAAAGAAAATGCACCCATTAATACTGTGATTGGTCAGTTGACAGCACGTGACGAAGACTCTGGACAGCGATTGGTTTTTACGTTCGATAATGACGATAATGGTAGATTTAAGATTGACAGTACGGGTAGATTACTGAAAGCAAAGGTTACAGACTACGAGACGAGTAAAGTGCATCTCGTCACTGTTAGAGCTACGGACAACGGAAGTCCAAGACTATGGGTAAGCTTGAAGTCTGACTAGAATTTCAAAATAATTTCATTCCAGATGAAATTTATTTATTAGGGACGGACCATTTGATTTTTGATTATGGGGGTACGGATTTTTCGAATTTCTTTTCATCTGCTACACAGGTTTTGAAAAATATGCTTAACCTGTATAGCTGGGAAAAAATGGAGTACACAGAAGATTCATACCCCATTAATCAAAAATCAAATGGTGCTTCCCTTATCTAGGAATGTAAGCGTAGAATAATTTATCGTTTATTTGTCACTAGTTTGAAAGAAAAAATCAGAGTTCCTGGTAGGAATAGACCCCTTGCAGCACGTCGGAATGCAGCTCAATTTGGTGGGCAAAACAAAAGAATTTTAATCTCCTGAGAATTGGAACCTGTTGTTATGCCCTCCAAATTGAGCTGCATTCCGACGTGCTGCAAGGAGCCTATTGAACCCATGACCTTACGGTAACCGTTCAGATGCTCTAACCACTGAACTACAGGAAAAACTCATGATGCACACTGCTAGGCTCAATACTTCCAGATTCAGTACAGAATCCTTCTAGTATAGTATCACCTAGTGACAAATGATTAATTATTCTAAACTTAATTCCCGTTATCTCGAACTTGAGGCCACATCCCTTAGACTTGCGTCACTGCATGTTTACCGCCTTGGATATCTTAAACCCCAATTAGAGCAGTGTTCGTATTTCTATGAAAAACTTACGGCTCGGACCGCGCCGTGTATGGAAACATTTGACATTCGGTGCCGTGTCTTCGCCGTGCCGTAACCGTGCCGTAACCGTGCCGTGACTTTTTACACTCGTACGAAAATTGCTCTATTTCAAACCTTTTCCCTGGTCCCCTAGGATTGAGATAACAATACTCCATTGTAATTTTTTTATTTTTCAGATTTCCAAACAGTTTTCCATCGTCGTATTGAACGTCAACGAGGCTCCTGTATCTTTAACACTTGACAAACCCACTGTCAAAGAAAACTCACCCCGTGGAACCCAGATTGGCACACTCTCAGCTGTGGACAAAGATGCTGTACAGAATCTTACTTTCAGTCTCGATGACAGCGCAGGTGGCAAATTCTCCCTTGGTTCCAATACCAGCTGTAGCCATCCAAGTCAGGGAAGTACGCAGTGTTCTGCGGTGCTTTTGGTCAACGGAGACCTTGATTTCGAGGATGCGCAATGGGAAATTATAACAGTAAGAGTTACCGATGACAAGGGCTTGTTTCACAGTCAAACTTTGAATATCACAGTAGTAGACGTGAATGATAAACCCTCCAATATAACTATAGAGGGAAGCCTTTTGGCTACTGTAAATGAGAACAGTCGAGATCTTGAGATCGGAGAGTTACAGACAGTAGACCAAGATATCAGGCAAACCTTTAGATATGCGTTGCTTAGCAACGGCGGAGACAATTTTGAAATTCGCGGTAGCAAACTGTTTGTTTCGAAACTTGCTAATCTTGACTACGAGAAAGTGATAGCGTATCAGGTTCGTTTGAGGAGTACAGACAGTGGAAATCCACCGTATTCCACAGAGGCTACCATAACTATTAACATCAACGACCTGAACGAAAGACCAACAGATATAACTTTATCTAAAAACACTGTCCTCGAAAACACGCCCCCTGGTACGGTGATTGGCAGCCTGTCAATCAAAGACCCTGACAAACTTGGACCCAATGGAGTGCGACAGACTCACACCTGTCAATTGAAGGACTCAGCCAATGGGATGATTGGGACTGCTGTCAATCAAAATGTCAATCAGCTGACTGTAGGTCCAGCGGGAGTGAACTACGAAGCAAACAGCACCGTAGTTATAATTGTTCAGTGTTCAGATCCTCCGGGATTGAGCTTCGAGAAACCGTTCACAATCAAGGTTCAAGACATCAACGAAGCTCCTACAGATATTGTAGTTTCTAACCTAAGAGTGAAAGAGAACCTGTCCCCTCCTACCACTGTAGGCAGAATTACTGCAGTTGATCCAGATAACGAAAATACCATAAGACAATCTTTCAATTTTTCTATTCTTTCGAGCTCCGCCGTACCTTTTGCTGTGCGAAATGGTAATTTAGTCGCAACTAAGAAGCTCGACTTCGAGGCTAATGCACAGTGGTCATTTAGGATACGAGTACAAGACAATGGTATCCCTGCTAAGACGAGGGTGGAGTCCTTTACTGTACAAGTGGTCGACACCAACGATCAACCAACTTCAATCTCGGTAAGAATAGACCATTTTCCTATTCGTACACTACCGCTGTTCATCGATCAAATACAGACTCATTTACTCAGGGTTAGCCTCATTTCAGCGTCTAATAAATATTCACAAATACCAACGGTAAAGTAAGTAAACGAAAATAAGTATTAAAAAAGAAAATAAATGAAAATAAACTTTTCTCGTATTTCTTTTTAGTTGTCCAATTCAGCAGTAAACGAGAACAGCGCACAAGGCACCCTGGTTGGTTTCCTGAGCACCGTCGACCAAGATGTTGGACAAAACTACACCTACCAGTTAGTTGACAGCTCCAACGGTAGATTTATGGTCGATAATAATGCTATAAAGGTAATGAGAAAAATCTTATATGTTCTCAATATAGAAATACGCACAGCAAAATCTGCGCGTTATTGCAGGTTTCTTAAAAAACCTTAGTGGCAGGCTTCTCGTATTATGTGATGCAGTCCACCCATCGGACGGCTATGGTACAGACAAAATAGTCCCCTTCACAGTTCCCTGTGCCATCTTGAAAGGCAGCCGTGCCTTTGCATGGAAGCGAGACATGAGGTGACCTTGCAATTATAGAGACCTTTTTTAACACCTTGGACAATTTATCGCGTCTCTATTATTGCAAGACCACCTCATGTCTCGCTTCGATGCAAAGGCACGGCTACCTTTCACGATTTCGCAGAGAACTGTGAAGGGGACTATTTTGACTTTTTTTTTTCCTGTTAAACACTCAGGTAGCACAGTCAAATAAGCAATGCTTATCTCAGGGAGGAAGTCACTGTTTCCTAAACTACGAAACAGCAAAACAACAACGAATACGCGTGCGCAGCACAGACAACGGCGTTCCCGCGCTTTTCTACGACACAGACCTCGTCATAAACATTGGTGACATCAATGATCAACCACGTGATCTAAAGTTATCCAATAACAAAGTGAAAGAAAATGCAACAATCAACACCCTGATTGGTCAATTTAACGCCAGTGACGAGGACGCGGAGCAATCCTTGTCGTATTCTCTTGCTGATGATGATGGTGGACGATTCAGAGTAGACTCTAGTGGATCTTTATACAAAGCAAAAAGTACAAATTTTGAGACGCAAAAAAGGCATACTATTCGTGCTGTTGTGACTGATAATGGTCGTCCAGCGATGAAGGTTTGTATTATTGGACACACATATAAAAGTATTAAAAATATCATGATTGTTTTGGCCTATTTTTCGACACTGGTATGGTGAGAAAATTCTCCCGACTAAGCCCTTCCCCTTGAACCGCCCCTGTCACCATCATTCTCCACTGGCTGTTAAGTGCTACGTTATACCCTCGTAAAGTAAGGACGACTCGTAGCAAATTATTCTCGTAAAACATGGATCCTTTTCTACAGTTTTAAGCATACCGTTATGTTTATTTAGTTTCACTTAGTTATGACAGATTTTTATCTGATTTTTTTTAGATGGAAAAGGTCTTCCTTATCGAAGTTCTTGACGTAAACGAAGCGCCCGTCAAGATTCAAATAACCTCGGCAAGTGCGCAAATATCCTTCCCGACAAACAACGCTCGTGTCAAAGAAAACTCTCCACAAGGAACTGTGACAGGTACTTTAGAAGCCTTGGATCACGACTATAATCAAAGGCTGTCCTTTAGACTGGATGACGATGCCAACGGCACTTTCATCTTGGACTCCTCCTCGCCAAGATGTTCTGCCGTTTCTAACTTGCTTGGATTTAAGACAAAATGCACGACTCTTTTGAAACTAAAGGGAAAACTGGACTATGAGGAGAAGAGCGACTATGTTATTACTGTCAGAGCAACTGATAACCACGGTCTGTTTACTTCACAACAGCTATCAATCACCGTGGTTGACCAGAACGACGCGCCTACAAATATTACCCTAGGGGGTGGAAGTAGTGCAAATGTGTATGAAAATTCTAACGGAGCTTTAGTTGGTGTCTTAGCAACCACAGATGAAGACGCCTCGCAGACATTTACTTACACGCTCATTGATGATGCTGGTGATCGTTTTGTAGTGCGTGGTGACAAACTCTTCGTTTCTAACTCAGCAAGTTTAGACTACGAAAAACAGTCTTCATACAATGTTTCTATTCAAACGACGGACTCTGGTTCTCCTTCCTTAAAAAACACCAAAGACTTCTCCATAACTGTTCTTGACATAAACGAAGCGCCATCAATGATTGGACTAACCAATAGTCACGTGACTGAGAACAGCAAACCTGGCACTGTGATTGGCTCCTTGAATGTAACAGACCCGGATAATATTGGTCTACAAGGTGTGCGCCAGTCACATACTTGCAGCGTCATTGGAAATCAGATTGGGAAATTTTTAATTCAAAGCAGTGTTCTTAAGGTGAATCAAGCTACTTTGGACTACGAGCAAGCTTCCAGACATGACATTTTTGTGAACTGTGTTGATAATGGGGTACCTAGTTTGAATCTTCAACAGAACGTTTCCGTTTTTGTGGATAATGTGAACGAAGCTCCAAGTAAGATCGCTTTATCGAGTAGCAGTGTTGCAGAGAATTCTTCGCCTTCTCTAGTTGGTAAGTCTTGGGATTATTCTTGTGATGCATGTGACGTCATAGACACCATGTTGTTCGACTTTGACAAAAGATTTGGAAATATTTGGTTTCTGTTGTCGTGTCAACCAGCATGGCGGTCATACATCTTTTGTCCTTTTATTCTCATGGCAAGGGATGCGCACCATTACAAATTCTTGGGGGTGTTTGACGTCATAGCCGCCATGTTGGTCGACTTTGACAGAGATTTGGACTTCGTTTCTCTTGTCATGTCAACCAACATAGCGGTCGTATCTTTTGTTCTTTTTAGCCTCATTGAGAGAGATGTATGCCTTCTATTATCTGTAACGTCTTTATTTACTGGTTTCTTATTCTCGACTTTGAAGGGCACATTGCACAAATACAATAGCTTGTTATCCTTCACTCTACATGAAAACTATTGTGTTTATACAAAGTGCTCCTCAAATTTGATGCAAACGAGCGAAATCGCGATGCTTTATGGATCAAGAAAGCAGCGTATTGAACTACTTATAGTTTTACTTAGACATCATTTTGAAGCACTTTTAAACGGTACTAAAATGAACTTATTAAATCTTTAAGGCACTCTAAGTACCACTGACCCTGATAACGAAGGCTCAATAAGGCAATACTTTACATACCGTATTATTGGTGATACCGCTGGTCTTCCATTTAAAATCGATGGCAATTACTTGAACACAACAAGATCATTGGATTATGAGACTCAAGGAAGCTGGAACTTGACCATTAAGTCTACGGATAATGGCAGCCCAGCTAAATCTGTTACCAATATGTTTACCATCTCTGTTGTCGGTAAGTCGTTTGGAATTCCTTACTAAATGTCTCGCAGTTGTCTTCATGTCTTCATCCCTTCTTTTTTTCCCTAGATATAGACCTCTTGCAGCACGTCGGAATGCAGCTCAATTTGGAGGGCAATTCTTTTGTTTTGTCCTCCAAATTGAGCTGCTCTGACGTCACGTGAAAGGAGTCTATATAGATCTTCTGCGTATTTTCCCATACCTTTCCAATTTTACTAATTTTGGTATGCTCTTTTCAAATATCCTATCTTGGCTTTTGTTGGATTAAAATTTAAAATGTCACGCAAGACCTGATAAACCCTCACAGTCATACATACATTTTCTCTAATAATGTATCTTATCTTAGACGTTAACGATCAACCTGTGAATATCACACTCTCTGGGTCGGCTGTGAACGAGAACAGTGGAATGGACACTATGATTGGAACACTGTCCTGTCAAGATCCTGACGTCAACCAAAAACACACTTACGCACTGACGGACACAGCATCTGGTCGATACAAGCTTGTTCAAAATAAGCTAATGGTAGCTTTGTCTAATGATAACTGCTTGAATTACGGTGGTGCTTTTTGTAAAATCAATTTCGAGGCTCAGCGGCAACACGTTATACGCGTGCGCACTACCGATAACGGAGTCCCTCCTCTAAGCAACGAGAAAATCTTCACTATCAATGTGCGTGACGTCAACGATAGACCACGTGATTTGAAGTTATCTGGTTATATTGTGAAAGAGAATGCAACTATTGGAACGAAGATTGGTCAGTTATCTGCCAAAGACGAGGACAAATCCCAAGCTTTGTCCTTCTCACTTGTGGATGATGATAACGGCAGATTTACTATTGATTCTGCGGGTTTTCTTGTCAAAGCTAAGAACACGGATTATGAAACTAGTAAAGTTCATATGGTGACTGTACAAGTACGAGACAACGGGGCAGACCCATTATCGGTAAGTAAAATTGCTTTGTTGATGATGATGGTGATGATGATGATGGTGATGATGATGATGATGATGATGATGATGATGGTGATGATGATGATGATGATGGTCATGATGATGGTCATGATAGTCATGATAGTGTTGATGGTGATGATGATGATGACGATGATGGTCATGATGATGATGACGATGATGGTCATGATGATGGTCATGATGATGGTGATGATGATGATGGTGATGATGATGATGCTGATGATGATAAAGTCATGATAGTGTTGATGGTGATGACGATGATGGTCATGATGATGGTCATGATGATGGTCATGATGATGGTCATGATGAAGATGACGATGATGGTCATGATGATGGTCATGATGATGGCCATGATGATGGTCATGATGATGATGATGATGATGATGATGATGATGGTCATGATGATGGTCATGATAGTCATGATAGTGTTGATGGTGATGACGATGATGGTCATGATGATGGTCATGATAGTCATGATAGTGTTGATGGTGATGACGATGATGGTCATGATGATGGTCATGATAGTCATGATAGTGTTGATGGTGATGACGATGATGGTCATGATGATGGTCATGATAGTCATGATAGTGTTGATGGTGATGACGATGATGATGATGATGACGATGATGGTCATGATGATGATGACGATGATGGTCATGATGATGGTCATGATGATGGTCATGATGATGATGTTGATGATAATGATGATGGTCATGATAGTGTTGATGGTGATGACGATGATGGTCATGATGATGGTCATGATGATGATGATGATGATGATGACGAAGAAGACGACGACGACAATAACAAGTATTGGAATTGACTCTGCTGGACTCTGTATAAACCTTTATTCAACACTTTCCATACATCGGTTCTCTAATCAAATACAAAGCATTGAATCGAGGCTTCAAGGTTCAAATTTGAACAATCCTTTGAAACTGTCTTGGAGCCTCGATTGAATGATTTGTATTCGACCAGCAAACCGATGTATGGAAAATGGTAAATACCAAAAGAATTTCAATCTCCTCAGAATTGGAAACCTATTGCTTTAAATAATTGTCCTCCAAACAGAGCTGCATTCCGAAGTGCTACAAGAGATCTATAGAATCCACCAGATGTTTTAACCTTTCTTAATCTTATTTTTCCCCAGTTGAACAAGACATTTAGTATTTCTGTAGAAAACATAAACGAAGCGCCAGTAAATACATCCATCACTTCTCAAGGTGGACAACAAGCCTTCCCTGATGATATGCCACAAGTGAACGAAAACTCCCCCAAGGGGGATGTAGTGGGGACGATAATCTCTTTAGACCATGACGAGGTCCAAAAACTGTCTTTCAAGCTACTTGACGACGCAGCCGGAAAATTCTCCCTCGGTCCCACTGTCACGTGCAAGAACCAGTCTAACATCCCTGGAATAAAATCCATGTGTTCCGTGAAGCTAACGGTCAACGGTTCTCTAAACTATGAGCAAAGTAAGACAGAAGATATAGTTGTGCGTGTGACTGATCCAAAGGGTCTGTCTCACACCACGAAATTCACGGTCAAAATCCTTAACGTGAATGACAAGCCCAGTAACATCACCATTTCTGGTGATAATGTTGGATACGTGGACGAGAACGCTAACAATGCATTTGTTGGTGATCTAGCAGCAGTAGACGAGGATGCCAATCAACTGCATACCTTCAGGCTGATTAATAACGGTGGCTGGAAGTTTGTTCTCAAAGGGACCAAGATATATACCTCGTGGTACGCCAACATTGACTACGAGAAGCAATCCTCTTTTGTTATTATTGTACGGGCTATCGACAATGGACGACCTAGATTATTCCTTAATAAAGCGTTTACTATTCAGGTAAATTTTAACAAGTTTTTCTGTCTGTCTGCCTGTTTGTCTGTCTGTCTGTCTGCATGTTTGTCTGTCTGCATGTTTGTCTGCATGTCTGGCAGTTTCAGTTTCTAAACATGTTAAGTTAACTACGTTAATTTTCCTTTCTAATTTTTTTATTTTTTATTTCTCAAAAAAATCAAAAATCATCTTCTAAACTCTAATTTGACCGAATGGAATGAGGGCCACAGGTTTGTTAGCCATTAGCTATTTTGGTAAAATAGAACTACCCTCGTAAAACAAGGACGCTTATTAATCTTATTAATCTATTTTCTCTCCTGTGCTTTCAGATTCGAGATATCAATGAAAAGCCTACGAGTATCTCACTCGACAACCAAAAAGTGATCGAAAATTCGCCTCAAGGCTCCCTTGTTGGGAAGATTTCTGTTGAAGACCCAGATAACAAAGGCCCGAGGGGACCCTGGCAAGCACATATCTGCAGCGTATTCAACAATGTCCCCTTCATTGTCAACCACACATCAAACGAGTTGCTCGTGGCGGGAAATTTGAATTATGAAATCACGCAATCCATTGACGTCATTGTACGTTGCTACGACAATGGTTCCGCTCCTCTCTATCTCGAGAAAACGCTTACAATCAACATTATGGACGAAAATGAGGCTCCAACGAGTATTAGGTTGTCCGGTTCCACGGTTGCCGAGAATTCTGGGATTGTTGTCATAGGAACACTCGACACAGTTGATCCTGATAACTTGGTGGCTGTTGTGCAGACATTTAGTTATTCTGTCATTAATGGCAGCGGTTTGCCATTTAGTGTGGACGGGAATACCTTGAAGACAACTAAGAGCCTGGACTACGAGATTAGAGCATCGTGGGGAATCTCTATCCAGTCCACAGATAATAAAGGTAGTTTTTCATATTTTATAACTTTTTCAACTTTCTACTTTACCCAATGGAAACTAGACCCCACTTGGGCCTGATTGTGGTTGCCATGGTTTTTTAGGTAGCAACAGCCTTTCATTCCATCGTTTTATATGGCTTTACCCGAAAGACAGAAAGTTTTTTATGAAAACTTTATCATCAATGTACTCTTTAAGATTGGGTATTTCATTGCGCCTGTCGTTGAAGATACTACTTACAGTGCTTTTCAAATTTTTTTACTGCTACCTACCGTCAATCAAATGTACGGCGGGGCAAGTTCATTCCGATTGCGAGCAAAAAAGAAATTCGGCTCTTCCTGCAAAAACAAGAAAGACCCAGAAATTTCCCTGAAAAATAACTGCCTAGACGCGGGATTTTCCTAATCGCTTGACCGGAATGAACTCAGCACATTTTAAGTTTGATTGACGGATGCCAAAATGCCAGACGCCAGAAGTCGGTAAGGTAGCAGAAATATGAAAAGCGCTGTAATAGGAGTGAGGCACAAATAAGGAATCTTATTCTTAAGAAAATGAAGAATGTTCAGAATGGGGGAAACATTACGCCAAAGTTGAAAAGTTCAATTAATTTCTCTTTAATATATTTCTATATTGTTATTAATCTACAGGCCTGAAGGTCACAAGGAAGTTTCTAATAACGGTATCGGATCGTAATGATGCGCCCACAAGTATTAAAGCCAGCGGAAGTCTTTCAATTTCCGAAAACAGTGCTCTAGGGACGTACATAGGAAATGTGTACACCGCTGACCAGGATGTTGGACAGACCCACTTTTATCAGATTGAGAGTGTTTTAGCAGAGGGATATAAAGGAAAAAGGTTTGTACATTCAGCTCTCGTTACAGCGTACACTCTCGGGGCCGTATGTTACTTGGTGTCCGCAATAATGAGCGTCATCAATAGCGAGAGTTAATACAGTTATTTATCCCATACCATAGAAAATACAGCCAATCAGAAAGCAGGAAAGCCGTTGTATATTTGTCGGTATTTCACTCTTCCTTCCCACCATGCACTGCGCGTTGAATCTACGCATTTGTATTTTCTATGGTGTGGGATAAAATGGTTATACAATGGTTTCTCGTGGCATAGCGTGGATATGCCACTCGTCACTTGTATTTTCTTTGTATACATTCTCGTGTGTATACTAGAAACTACAAGTGACTCGTGGGATATTCCACGGTATGCGACTCGAAACCATTGTATAACTAGTATTTCTTTGACAGTATTTTTCGCTGGGGGTCTATTTGGCTCGTGTCCGCAATAGCAAGGTGTCCGTAATATCGGGGTGTCCGCAAGACGAGAATGATTCTGTGAGATTCTTCAGAATATCGCCGTTGATTGGTTAGAATAAAACAAAACAAAACAAAACAAAAGCCATGGGCGCCATATTAGAAGATATAACAAAAAAGTTCATCGAAAAATCTTTTGTCAAATTCTTCAACATGGCGGCTATTATGTGCAAACGAAGAATAAACAGCGCCAATCTGCGAAGACACTTCCTCATAGTTGTTACTCACTTTCTAGGAATGACAGTAGCCTGCTTAACACTTTCTCCGTCGGATCAACATCTGGCTCAATCACACTGTCCTCAAGGCTCCTCGACTTTGAGCAGTACTCTAACTACACGCTCCAAGTACGTGCTGTTGACAATGGTTCCCCACCCCTCTTGGTCACGGGGTATATCAGCATACAAGTGAAAGATATCAACGAGGCTCCAACAGCCATCTCACTGAGTAATAACAAGGTATTTTGCGGTTTATTTTCCTTAATAAATAAGAACGCTATCATATACTCAGTTCAGCTAGGCTCTTCTAGGTCGAATTAGAATTTATAGGAGTTAATTTTATTGAGGAAGGAAAACCGAAGAAAATCCTCGAAGCACTAGAGAACCAACAAAAACCTCTACTCACTTACGACACTGAGCCTGACTGGACTCGAACCGGGGTCGCATTGGTGAGAGGCGAGCGCTCTCAATGCTACACCACTCGTGCTTACTATGGGCGATGATCGTTGCAGCATCCCTTGTCGAATCCTGGACCACTTGCTTTGCATTTGCTACCTAAAAGTTATAACCATTTTTTTATTATTTTTCTTTAGGTCTTTGAGAACACGTCACCTGACAGTATAGTTGGAAATCTGTCTGTTCAAGATCCTGATAATGTAGCAATATCCAGGCAAAAGTTCACATGTCAAGTAACCAACCCAGAACAAGCTCCATTTAAGGTAAGACCATTCGTTTATTCCTTTTTTCACCGTAAAAGATCTTACACGAGTGATCTGGAGAAGGCAATTCTTCGTTTGCACGTAATTCATCACAGCTATGCTGATGTTATCTAACAAAAGATTACTACTTGTCTCGCAATGCTTGAAAATGTAGCATTGCAGGTTTTCGGATGAGGTGTTACAATGCAACGCGATCTCAACTCATTTCTTGAAACATATACCTTATAATTGCGGGAAAAGTTGTTGTAGGGGTGATACCCTGTGCAATGGCATGCGTATTGCCATTTGCTGTCACGCGTTGCTAAAAGTAGAATTGAGTTCTACTTCATGCAACGCTACCGCAATGAAAAAAATTGCGAGACGACCCTTGTTACACTGCGCAATTCTCCAGCAACTTGTCTGTTGCAAATTGCTGAGAAAACTGCACAGTGTAACAGGGCCTTACCACCAATTAACATGAGCGCCGTATCTTTGCAAGTTAACTCTCTTGGAAACTGTTGCAAATCCTCAATGGTATATTGCTTTCAAATGGCAAATTCTTAAAATGTAATCGTATTTTTTCTTGTTTTTAAGGTTATTGGTCATTTATCGTTAGCTGTGTCCAGGGATGTTCTCGACTTTGAAAAACAGAACGTTTATTTAGTTAACGTAAGTCTCGCCTCTTAAAAGCTGTTTTCGCATGACTAGGAAACACTGAGTACCGTACTGACATACAGTACGTACACGTATTCTAGTAACATTGAAGTGGCTTCCCAATGTCTTCCTGTAATTCATCCAATCACAAAGCGTAGTTACAGTTACGGTTACAGTACGGTTACCAAGTTACTAACGTATCGTTTCTTAGTCGAACGAAAGCCGCTCTCTCTATATATACAGCTATTTCAAAAAAGGTTGGTGAAGGTTTTGTTGCATGTTGAATGTCACATATCAAGCCCGAAATGCAGCATGGGTGACGTGGGTTCAAGCGGCGAAAGGTCACGACAATATGGGATTTTTAGCATATTTTCTCCTGTGTTGACATTATGAATATAATACATTTCAAGCTTGGTAAGCAACATGCAACATGCAACAAAACCTTCGCTTTTTTTTGAAAAAGCTGTATATCTGTTTTCCTTGTTTGTCAGTAAGATCGATGGTTTTGTCTATGTTTTTTGTCTCTTTTAAATCCGACTGTCGATCAATTTTCCTCCCTGTTTTTCAAACCCTTAGACTTTAAAGTCCTTCTCCGTATTAGTTCACGCGTGCTGAAGCACAGGCTGCCCAACCAGGATCACACGCGTTGGACCTCGCGACTTCGATGTTCGGTTTTTTTCCACTTCCTTCGTTCGTGACTCTGTCAGAGTTTCAGAGAGGTCGGCTTGAAGCAAGTCTAATCAATCCTGAATATATGACAGTATTTATTTTCCTATTTTTTGTCTGTATGCCCACTTATTAAGTTCATTGTTGTTCCCAGATGTCATTCCTTATTCCTTTAATTTAATCTAATTCTGTTTTTCTCGTTTCATGCCATCATTTTGTTCTAATTTGTGCAGGTCAATTGTAGTGAACGTATCTCACCACCCTTAACAATATCGACAACCTTCACGATCAAAGTACTAGATGTCAACGAAGCTCCATATAATCTGACCATGAATAAAGCATCTCTACCCGAGAACGGTAACCCGGGGGATATCGTTGGCTTGATAAATGTCCTAGACCCGGATACCCCGGTAAGTAGAGCAACTATTAGTCTGCGTTTTCAAATGTTTCAAAATAATTCCGCTCATCCGCGAAGAATAGTTTTGGGTTAGATGCCTTTGATCTGGCCGCGCTTGACGCGTTAGTTCACACACGAGAAGAAAGTTACCATGGTAACCACACCACCTAGCAACTGTCACACTAAGACATCATTCAGTACGTAGAGCACTTACAAAGACCGTATACCAAGAGATATTTGATGTAGACTTAACATGCACATGGTCTCTAGTACGCCAGTGTCCTTGTCACAGATGATGTTAGTATTCTTTCTTAAGTTAGAATTCTTCCAGTTTAGTTTTAGTGTTATTTAGATTTGTACTATCAGTTTCAGATGTTATTCTATATGTCCTATACCTTTTCATTGTTATTTCAAAGAGAAGCGCCTAGCATGGGACTTAGAGTCCCGTTCGCACTTTCCCCATTGGGTAGCGTAGATGGCATTTGTAATCTTTTTATTCTGATATGCCCAATAAATATGTAAAGAAGTATGAAGTAACATCTCTCATACATAGGTCTATCCCCATGAAAACTATTTGAAAATCTATTTTTAGCTCCACGTGCAGCTATTTTTAGCTCCACGCGTAGCCTGAGCTGAATCAGGAATCCCATGATAAAATATTTATGACTGCGCGCGGAGCTTAAAATAATCATCATAGAGCACGGAGATGTGCTCTCTTACTTCATACTCTCTTGCCATATACTAATCAGGGAAGGGAGGGTGTGAGCAAAAGATCAACAACGCAAACACGCATTAATCAATGAATATCAATATTATAATTTAATATACACTTGACTCTCTTGTAATAAAGCAATCATAAATATCTAAATTCATACTTCAATGCTGATATCGCGATCGTTTACGAGAGTGGTCGGTTACAAAGTAGTCGGTTACAGAGTGGTCGGATACGAGACGTTTTTTTAAATAACAGTGTTTATAGAGGCTTTGCACCATCACGTGATGGCAGCCATGACAGGAGACAGGAACAATTGAATCTGGTTTAATCTAATTTACATGAGAAAGAATTCAGTTTCCCAGGGAAAAAAGACTCTATTGTTGTACCTGTCATGGCTGCCATAACGTGATGGTGCAAAACCTCTATATGGAAAACGAGTTTGAGAACTGAACGGTGGTCGCTTAAGGTGACTGACTACTTTTGAACGTTCAATTTGAGCCCACGATGTGCGCGCGTACTCGTTTGAGTACGATTTTCGGTTTATTGAGTTAACACAAGAGACCATTTGAAGAAAGTTTTAAAAATGAGATAAAAATTCAGCATCTTGTTAACCAAGAGATCATGGTCTCTTGGTTAACAAGAAGCTGAATTTTTATCTTATTTTTAAAATTTTCTTCAAATATTTTGAATTAGTCTTCGAAAATAATGTTTAAAATAGATGTCCTGAGAAAATTGCTTCCAGAGCTTTTTTAATTTTTGAGTTATGATTTTTTGTGTGCAAAGCTTGACTTCCGTCATTTTTCTTTCGAAAACTTGTCAAGATGGTCATATTCAAAATTCATTATCTCGAAAATGAGCTCGGGACACCCCATTTTTCTTTTCATTTTTTGAATCAGCGTTAAATTCTGCGTAAAATATCTTTCTAAGAACATTTTGAAATTATTCCTTGCTAAAGTAGTCAGTCACCTAAGGGAGATGATCGCTTACAAGAGTGGACGTTCAAAGAGAATCGAGTGTGATCGAATCAAGTTACAGAAATAAATTAACTTATATTTAAACTATTTAAAATAGAAATTAGCCCAATGTCCATTAGTCACTGTTCTATAAAGTTTCATCCGTTTACCGTTTGATAGTGCATCAAAAGCGTTTGTTAAGGCTATCAAATATTCAACAAAAATATATTACAAGTTAAATGTCACCAACATTAGGGCATTATTCTGTATCTTTGCTTACCGATGTTCAATATTATGGTTCAATTCAAACTGCCCTATTTCGTGCGTAGCTATTACTCACGATTCATTATTTCCACAATGATTATTTTTTCTTCATTTCCACCTTCCTGAAACATGATATCCAATACAGTTGTGCCTGGGATATGGAGGTCGGGTTCTTCGTGAAGAATTCTGACTCGTACTTGATCGAGTGTACTGGTATTGCGCTCCAAAATGGTACCATCAAACTTGTGTTTTGTCATCCTTTTATGCCCTAGTTTTCGCTGGGTATTATAGTTCCTCGACGCTGAAGATCCCATTACCAAATAAATGGTTTAGGCAAATCTAGTGCACTAAGAAAGGGATAAATGAGTTTTTCTGTTAAGCGGCGAAAAACTGAGGCATCTTATAAAAAGAATTTCAGTTTTAACTGAACGTATCATCTATTTCTATGGCAACATCGACGTCATCGTTACCATGGAATTAGTAAAGTTCGTCATCTGAAAATTTCTGGCTTCATCACCGCCGCTCCGCGCTACTGCTCTAAGCGCATGGGATTAAAATGTGGGATGATATTTTGTAAAATATGCAATTTTTCAGTATATTTGATTCAGAATTCGCTTAACGGTACGCGATCTTGAATATTTAATGAAAATTGTGTCTGACAAGAAAGATACAACTAAAATATAGCATATTTTACAAAATATTATCCCACTTTTTAATCCCCTGAGCATGCGCTTAGAGCAGTAGCGCGGAACTCTTGATGCGTATATAGACCGAATGCCAATATGACCGCCACTTCATTATCATAATTTTTTAAATTAAAATTTTAGTTGACCGCTACATCAAAGATTAAAAATGAAGAACAAAGCTAGAAAGTTTGAGACAAAAATATTAAATTCTTGAGAAGTTATGAGAATTTTTAAAATGTGAAAAACACCACAACGAGTCTAGTAAGGAAACAGTTTACTGAACAGATACAAATCTCTGTAACTTTGATTCCAAATAGCTTCACTTGAATTCTATTTATAGCAATGAAACTTTCCAAAATTACATATTTTTGTTTTGCTCTTTCTGATGGGGGTGCTTATTATTGAAGATTAGGCTTTTGTTAATGAAAGTCCCCTCTCCTCGTATGAGTAACTATATAATTCGAATTTTCACTCCATAAAAAACAACAGTGTCAGCACTTTGTTATGTGAAATGGAATTTAGTTAACCCTTCCGAGGGGTTACGTGATAAGACTCGTTCGCGTTGATCAAAATAATTATTTGTTTTGTTGTGTTTATTTTTCTGTTGCTTTGGTTACTTCGACGTTAAAATAACAGGCAAAAAATAAAAACCTTTCATTAATTCGTCCATCCAACTCATCCGTCTATATATCCATCCATCCATCCATCCTCTCATCCATCCATTCATCCATCCATCCATCCATCCATCCATCCATCCATCCATCCATCCATCCATCCATCCATCCATCCATCCATCCATCCATCCATCCATCCATCCATCCATCCATCCATCCATCCATCCATCCATCCATCCATCCATCCATCCATCCATCCATCCATCCATCCATCCATCCATCCATCTTCCATTCCCTCATTTCAATTTTTCTATTTCTAATCAACAGGACAGTGGATTTGCAAATATTTCACTAAGCATTCAAAACCAGTCCCCTAGCTTGGACGCGTTCAAGATAGTCGGAAGGCGCCTGGTTACAACTAGACCGTTAGACTTTGAGAAAGTGAATTCCTATCAAGTAACAGTCGTAGCAATGGACAGCGGTAACACACCCCTTCGTACTAGCAACACCTTCACTGTTAATGTAAGTGACATACTTCTTAGATTCTCTGTCTTCGAAGTGACTAGAAATAACAAAGGAAAGACTAAGAAAGGAAACGGAAAGGAGGATTCAAAAAATGATAATGATTTGATAATGATTTATTATTTATATAGCGCCCTTTCTATGTATATATAATCAAAGGCGCTTTACAATGATGAGAGGTGGTTAGTATGAGGTGTAGGCACTGAGGGTGGTCACTGCCAGGGTTTCTTTACGTCCTCAGTGGTTCTTTTACGTCCCTCAAAAAAAGACTGAGACTTATTTCGATGCTCAAAGGAAGAGTGGAGAAAACTTCAAATTCATTGATACCCTGAAACAGCCTCTGGCTGGGATGAAATGAGCTTTAACAAAATCCCTTGGGGAGGAGAGAAAGGAGAAATTGTCTTGTTCTGACAACCAATATGGCTGACACACAGATAAACATGGTAATTTTAGGTAATTGACAAGAACGATCCAGCAAGTACACTCGTTTTGGATTCTTCTGGAATATTCGAAAACGCCACCACGGGTACTGTAGTGGGTAAACTGTCGGCAAAAGACCAGGACACGAACCAATTGCATACATATTCTGTCATCAATCCCAAAGGTATGCAAAACAGATTTGCTTCTTGATTGAATTCTATAGGCCACTGTAACTGAAGATCTTCTAATAATCCAGTTTCGAGTTCTCTGTTGCTCAGGGTTAGCTTCGGTTTTGTGTAGAATATTCATGTGTTCCAGTGAAGTTCCGTGGAAGTTTTGTACTGTTGAAGTTGTGCAACCGTTATCCTAACATAATGTACGTTCACGCTTCGCTCGTACTTAGAGCAGTTATTTTATGAATATGAACATTTTAAGGCACATTCGACATTCAATGCCGTGTCCGCGCCGCGCCGTGTGCTGTGATTTTTCACACTCGTACGAAATCTGGTCTAGCGGCCATAACCCAATGGATGCACGCTGAATGTTGACCATTTCATATTTTCAGATCTTTTTCTTGTCAATGGAAACACTCTAGTTCTTGATCTCAAGAATACAGGACTGGATTACGAAACTGCCCCACTTATAAATGTAACCATTAATGTCACTGATAACGGACAACCTCCAATGAGTGCTGAGGTATGGTAATAATAATTTATATCTATCTATCTTTACATACCTTTGATCTAGTGAAAATATACGTTATATCCAGATATACCGTTGGTACCAGTGCTGGTACTACCCTTACCATGCAAGCTTATGAGGTGTTGTTTGTGCCCTAGCCAGAATGATTTTCATTGGCTAGATGATGAATGGGCCACAAACATTGATTGATCTCAATGAATAACTTACATAGTGTTACTCGGCGCTTCCTCGGAGCAAGTGCATATTGTTTCAGCCACATAAGAACACTCAGGAAAAAATACAAGCAGTAAAAAAAAATTGGTTGAATGTTAATTTCAAAACTATCTTTTCCATCAATCAAGCTTTTGGTAACTGTTACCGTTCTGGACAGCAACGATCCACCATCTTACATCAATATGACGTCATCTCTTCCTGTCGACGCCGCGAAGAGGATTTTGGTCCCCGAGAACAGCCCTGGGGGTACACCGATGGCCAATCTATTTGTAGTGGACCAGGATGTTTCACAGAGTCATACTTGCGTGCTGTTAGACGGTGAGAAGTATTTTGTTGTTCGTAACCAAGCGAAGTCTACTGCGCAGGTGCTGGTGAAGGATGCCGCTGGACTGGACTATGAGACAATGTATGACAAGAAAATCACAGGTAACCCAGCAAGTTATTTGTGTGAGAAAATAATCAATTAATCATCAGTTATTTCTGATCATATCTTTCTCACTGTGTCTCAGGAGATTGAAATTCTTTTGTTTTGTCCTTCAAATTGAGCTCAGTTTTGACGTCACTTGTGGGATTTCAAAACTGTGAGAAAATAATCAATTAATCATCAGTTATTTCTGGTCATATCTTTCTCACTGTGTCTCAGAAGATTGAAATTCTTTTGTTTTGTCCTTCAAATTGAGCTCAGTTTTGACGTCACTTTTCAAAACTTTAGTTTTGTCCAAACTGCACATTCTTTATATAAAGACCATTGTATAGTACTCATGCGATGTTTTTTTCATTAAGTTACCGTTCAATGCACGGACAGTGGCAATCCTCCGTACTCCAAGAGCTTATCGTTTATCGTAGCCGTCAGTGACGTCAATGAGCCACCGTTCAACATCACACTCTCATCACACCCTCTGCCAGAACATCCTCCAAAGGGTTATGTTGTTGGTTCTCTCTCTTGTCAAGAGCCAGACTTCAACCAGATTGACGTATTTAGAGTTGTTGGAGATTCTTCAAAGATATTTGAGGTAGACATGATGCATATTTTGTATAATTTAATAGGTCCTTTGCAGGACATAGGCATGTGATTGTTACTGCTTGGCAAAGACATTTTTGCTAGATAACTAATCTCATAACCAAAAACGTTTTCAAAATATACTATTTTCCCCTCAGTTTTGACATGCTTTTGATCTCAAGATACTAAACATTTTCAAGTTTGTTTGCCAACCAGCAGAGCCTTCTCCAAAGGAGGCACCTAAACTCTTACCTTAAGAGAACGCCCTTGTCGCGTGCCGAGTTGCATCCATGCACAAATGCATGTTCTTTTACGAGCGCAAAGGAGCATTGATGCATCGATACCAATGCCCATGTCACGTGCCAAATTGAACTTTTTACTCACTCATTACACTGCTCATGTCATGTGCTCATTTTTCAGGTTAATCAAGTTTCAAAACTCTTGGTAGTGAAAGATCCTTCCTATCTTGACTACGAAGCCTTACTACCAAATGAAACTGTGACTATTAGTATCCTAGCAACAGACAGTGGAGCCAAGCCACTAAGCGCGTCACGTGACTTTATACTTCGGGTTATCGACGTAAATGAACCTCCATTTTTCGATGCCATTAATGTCACTGTAAGGGAAGATATCGTACGTGGAAGGTGCGTCGCACAGATTAACGCCAAAGACCCTGATCTCAACCAAAGAGTCAAACTCGCTCTCTTAAGTCATGAAGACAAATTTGACATAACAAATACATGCGTCAATGTGTCAAGCAATGGCATGGAGACAGGAGGATGGTATCTGAGCAGCCGGAGCTCTCTTAGTTACGATGATTCATTACCAGACCACGTTTATGATGTTCTTATCGAAGCGAAAGATAATGGTCAACCCACTGGCACCTTCAACGAATCAGCCTTTGTCTATGTTAAACGCGTTAATCCTTGTGATGCGCATCATGATTGTAATGGAAATGCATCGTGCGTGCGCGTGAACGGTACGAGCTACAAGTGCATTTGTAATCCGGGCTACTCCGGTGATGGGCGCATTAGCTGTGTTGATATCAACGAGTGTGAATCAAGCCCTTGTTCACCACATGGAACCTGCCATGATGGGGTGAATACGTATCGTTGTTCATGCGAGGAAGGTTTTACAGGGAATACTAGGTGTAGTCCTACTGACTACTGTGCGCTCAACCCGTGCTTCAATAATGGTACTTGTGTAAATTCAAACAGGACGATCTACGATTCAGACTTCTATTGTATTTGTACGGCGGGCTATACTGGAGGAAACTGCTCTGTGGAAGTCAACGAATGTGACGCAAATCCATGTCATGGCAATGGTGATTGCACTGATGGAGTTAATAGATTCAGCTGCGCCTGTTTTAAAGGCTACACGGGAACGCAGTGTCAGAGAAGTACCGAAGACTGTAATCCAAATCCTTGTGATACAAAACACCAAGTTTGCGTCCCGCGAAATCTAAAAGCTAAACAAACTGATCCAAAAACTGATTCCGAGAATTCACATTTGTGTGTTGACACCGACAATGTCATTCCTCTTTATCTCAAGGCCAAAACATTTCCACTGAAGCTCGTGGCCACATCACACTGGAAGTTCCAACTGCAAGCTTTTGTTAAAGGTTATGTACAGTATCCTTTGAAAGAACTAAATAACGATGAAGCAGACGAATCCAAGGTCGTTGCCACAGATTTATTTGTGGTTGAAAATTCTACTATCTTCCTGAGTCCTTTCTCGGAGAGGCAAAAAAGAAATCGTCGATCCAGTGGTGATAATATCGAGTACACGGGTGTGTATTTTGTTGTAAAATACAACAACTATCCGGTACCACAGTACACTTTCTTCATGTCGCTGAACAAGACGTGCATTACAATAAAGAAAGACCATTCTTCAGATTTTGGTAAAAAGGTAGGTTTGCTACATAGATTAGGTGCAGGGAACAGGGTCACTACCACCACAGCCATCCCATGGCTGGAGAATCTGAAGAAAAACCCTGGTATGAAGGGTGAGACCTAACAATTCACATAAGATACTAATTCTTGGCATTGAAGCCATGCAAGACCCAAGGGGTGAGAGACGAGTGCCCTAGCTATATATGCTACCCTTGATTTCCTATAGCCACCAACTTCTTAACGTAAAGAGTATTCCACGACTCTGTGAGATAGCATGTACAATATCTAGCCGTTTTTCTAACTCTTCTCGGGCCAAATTGGAAAAAAGTCATACTTTATCTGTAACCCAATATTTATTAATATTATTATTCATTCCCTGCCAAACATTTCATTCATTTATATAATAATGAATCTTTATTAAACTTTACAAAATATGCATGATATATGGTATTAACAAATTTAAATCTAATCACTATTATTTTACTATCATTTTCATTCATTTATTCATTCATTCATTTATTTCAATTTCAGATATGCGATGCGGCGTACGAAACGATGGTACGGGTTCATCCCATGCCAAGAACAGCAGCACAAGAAAAAGACGCCAGGACAGGATTCCATCCCTATATGTACTATGTCTTTATTGGTATAGGTGCTCTAGTATTCCTTCTGCTTCTTTTAGGAGTAGCTCTATTAAGGTAAGTCAGTCGCGTTTGCATGGTCTTGGTTTACTACGTTAGAGTTCCGGTCGAGATGTTTATCTAGCCTTCAGGTAAGGCTAAGTTAGTAAGGCTAATTAATATGTGGTATACCCTCGTAAAAACAAGGACGATATATTTAAAGTGCGACTACTATAACTGGGGCCACTTAGACAGCGAGAACCAATGAAAATGTAGAATGAAAACAATGCATTCCAACTTTGACTACCTATCCAGGATTTGCCCTACAATATGCAAAATTTACTCAAAATCGTGGACTGTCCTCTGTGGCCGCCAAATGGAGGCTGGCATTTTAACATAGTTTAACATAGGCTCCATTGTATCTAATTTTACTAAACTAGAGACCGTAAAACATGCATGCTTTCAGTTCGACCCCATTGAGATGCACAATTTCTGTGCTTGCCGTGGTGATTACCAATAACATCAATAACATCAGTAAAGCATTCAAACAGTGTCTCTATTTTTGTAGACGAGATGCTCGTAGAAAACGCCAGCTGAGAGCGTTTCAAATACATGATACTGATGGCTTTAAGACTGACGTCATGCAGCGTCATCAGCTCTCGAATGATGGAGAAGGTGAAGGCACCCTTAACCCAATGTACGGCATTCAAGATAATGTCCAACCTAGCTTTGATATATCAGAAAATCCTCTATATTCAAGACCCGATGGTAATGAAGATTCTGTACCTGAAGATGTAGGGTTTTCGAATCCTATTTACCAGACTTTTCAGTCGATTAACAAGAAGGTTGATGATGATGGAACAGAGCCAGTTCAGGAACCTCTGTATGAAACACCAAGAACACAAGATCCTGAAGCGATCACGACCTTGCCTAGTATCAATGAGCCTCAAAATGAAAAACTAGGGAAAAAATCAGCCAAGACCGCGAAAAACAAAAAGAAAAAGAAGAAAGCTGGTAAGAAGCAAAAGGGCATTCCTTCTGATGATGATGATGACATTCCTGATATTGCTGCAGTAAATCCGATGTTCCAAAGCCGTGACACTTTCTTAGCTCAGGAGGATTCCAAAGATGATGAAGGATTGTACGCGATTCCAAAAAGAAAGATTTCTAAAAACAAATCGAGAGAAGAAGCAAGCCTGTTGGACGAAAATACAGCAAGCACCAGTGATCATCCTGAATTAAAATCAGCCAAGGAACCAATGTACGACACCCCAACTAAAATGATCGGCGCGGAAGGAATGTCGAATCCATTGTACGAAAGCCCCAGTAATCTTAAAGGTCCAGAAGAACCTCTGCCGGGAGACATCGTAAGCGCTTTTCCCGGGTTCTCCACCACTACCAAGACGATGGAGGAGGAACCGGGACAGAGCGAATGCTAAATGAAACCACTAAAACCTGACAAGGGCGAAAAGACGTGCTGCATATACTTGCTTAATTATAAACCCATCGACAATATTACCAAATATAAAATTTGCTCGCAGAACATAATTAAAATTAGTGCAGAAAATAATTATTTTTTTGAACGATATGAATAATAGGAAATCAATCCTGATGAAAATTTAACAAATATTTTGTATTTCTTATATACGAATGCTCCTTTTCGCATTTTTTATACTAGTACTCCACGTCGACGAACTCGTACGTTCAGTGCAGTCTACACAAGGGATAATAAAGCAGTCATTAACAAAATAAATCTTTCTCATGCATGAAACAAAACCTTGCTTCAGCACTATCACAAGACTTTTATTTTTTAATAGTATTTTTACATAATTCTAGTGTCTCTTCGATGTATTTCATGTTTTCGCTGTTTAGACATATATATATATATCTTGTTGATCAAGATTGGCTAGTGATTTATCCTTTTAATTCTGACATTATACAGTCCTCTTGACAATCTAAGGTTTACACAACATGATGCTTCATTTACGAGTAAATCACGCTTGTAGTGTTAAAGTGCGCGCTTCCCAATCACACGCGCGAAATCGTTGGTTTTGGTGGACGTCAATCAAGGCGTTTCCACAGCATCTCACGTGGCACGTGCCTTGATAACTTTGTGTTTTCAGACAATCACCAAAACATTATTTTGTGGCGACGACAAACTACGATTTCGCGCGTGTGACTGCATGGGAAGCACTGTATCATATATAATCTAGTGCTACAAAGCTTCTAGACTTTTGTATTATAGTCATACCTATTATGAGACAGCTGGTCTGCAGGGATTTCAATCAAAAACTGAATGATTAAATGAATTTTACAGAACGTATATTCATATATTTTTCTCGTATAAGCAGGGTATGTATGTACAGGGTCTCACGGGGCCATCTTTCCATCTTTAAAGTGCACCTAATGATGGCGAAATATTTCTTCGCTTGAATGTCGCGTCTTTAGGTTTATATGAAGGTTTATACTTCCAATATGTTAATGACTGTACTTTAATTACATCAAGGACATTCAGAGCTTTTCTGAGAAGAACAAGCAAGGTGCATTCTGGTCTAGCTTGGGTACAAATAATACCATACATGTGTACCCTAGGATCCTTCCATCCAGGCGACTTTACGTTTATTTCTTGGAAACCAATTGCGGAAAGTGTTGAAAGCCAGTTGGATGATGAGTTGGCATATTTCTATACCTGTCAGTAGACTGCATCCTACCATCAGACCCAAGTTACCACCAAGCTCACCTAAAACACACAATCAAATGATCAATGAAAAAACCTTTTGTCAAACCCTGAAACAAACTTTGGGCTGATAAAAGTCGGGGCATGGCTAACTCACAGATCGAAGCCTGAAACAACCTCTGGGCTAAATCTAAGTCAGGACATGGCTAACTCGCTGATCATTCCTGAAAAACCACCGGGCTAGTCTAAATCACAGATCGAATTGCATTGGAACTTAGCTTAGGTTTTGCAAAGGAAGAAAAATCAGAGAACCCGGAGTCAACTGAACCCTTGAATCAGGAGAGACCTAACAAACTCTACCCACATGTGATAGGAAGTCGATAAGTTTCTCGAGAGGTATCACACGGAGAAAAATAATTGTCGCGAACCTGTCTCGTTACACAAGTTTCAGTTCCAAATGTAGGGTAGAAAGTATTTCTACTTGTCTTGATTTTTTTCTGAGTAAGTTTGAGTTTAAGTTGCGAAGACTTGGTGGCTGTGCGGTTCAAGAATGGGAGAAGAGTTTATGCCCAGAGCAGACTCAGAACTCAAGACTTGTTAAAACAAGGTAAGAGCAATAAATTGTAAGCATAAAAAATAGTCATGGTGGCCATGATGGAAGCTAAAAGTCTTTTAGTCAATACCGCAAACATGGCCGCGATGTAGTAAATACTAGTTTGACTACGAGTTCAAATACGACTACGAGATTTTGTCAATAAAACATCTTCCACTACGAACTCGTTGTCCTCTGTTTTTGACACATCAGTCTCTAAAACACTGAGTTGAACCAATACAAGAACAACTATGAGTTCGTAGTGGCATACTTTAAAAGGAATCATCTCGTAGTCTTACTTGTACTCATAGTCCAATCGAATGCTCCCTAAATGTGCAAGCAACTCCTACAGAAGAAGCTAGTAATGCTAATCGTTGCTCTCCCATTTCAGACCACGCTTCATTCTCTTGAATATTATTTCTTTGCACACCAGATCGATGCTTCACGATGGATGTGACTCAAACAAAGAATCTTATTCTCAAAGGAATGACATGTGATCTGATCATAAAATGAGGGGATTTTACATGACCCAAACATTAATCTTACCAAGAAAGGCTTCCAAACTGTATGACCCTTTCTGCTCATGCAGTTCGTAAGATGTAGCTTGGTAAAATATCGTAATGGCCACTAAATTTTTCCTGCAAATTATTGATAAGAAAAAACTTTTCAATAACATCTTAATAAATAATTTTAGTCGGTAGAGTAGACCTTATGCCAAATAGCGTCCATTATATATATTTACTTCAGCATAGGCGGTGGACCGGTTTGAATGCCTGATGTGAAGCTAAACTTATACCCGGGGGGGGGGGGGGGGACTCAGGGGGTAAAGTATCGGGTATGCTCGTCGGAAATTTCCAAAAATACCCCTAAAAGATACCGGAAGTTTTTTCAAAAGGGCGTGGCTTGGCAAATTTTAACCCCTATGAGATACCACAAAAATAATACTATTAAAAAATAAAGGCTTTTGAAATGTTTTTCCTTGAGTAATATTCCGAGTTTACGCAGGCATACGTATTGCGTTATTATGCAATGGGCTAGTTCCTTTTTCAACACCCTAAAATATACCAGAAAGTGCTGATTTGCTAAACCTCAAATTTAAGACCCTAAAAGATACCAAATCGCTGATTTTTACCCCTAAGAGATACGACGAGCATACCCGATACTTTTTCCCCGGAGTCCCCCCCCCCCCCCCCCGGGACTTATACCCAAAAAGTGGGGATGCCGAACAGTTCCACCTCTGTAACGTGGCGGTGTAGGACATCCCACGATTTTACAAGTATATTCTAAGAAAATTGACATATCACAGACTCTTAACACTACATACTTCCTACGTACTCGTTAGTTACCTTTGATATTCAAAACGCATTTTTTTATATTTATGGATCATTTTCTTGGTACCAGAATCGGGAAACGATGAATATGATAGCTGGTAAGGGTAGGTGGTTTGCTGACATGGTGGAGGACAGTCACAGCTTTTAGGATTAAAATACGCTCTCACTGGCAAAAGAAATGAAGATATTTTATGGTAAGGAAATCCTCAGATGGATGGGTGAACGCACTGATGGGATGAGATGTGACGGATGAATGATGGGATGGATGAGATGGGACAGACGGATGGATGCGTAGATGGATCTTATTATTTTACTTACTAAGGCGTCGTTTGCAGGACTTGTCGTATGCCGAGCATACACGAATGTCTTCACCCCCTACGGGAAAAAAATAGTGAAATATCATTTTCGAGTGCCGCTTCCACCAGAGGGAAGTTTTTTCGATAGGCTAGAGAGAGCAAGCCCGTGCAGTGCCCATACCGTGCCGTGCGCATGCCGTGCTGTGCATCATGTGTAATGGAGTAGCATTTGCTTCTAGTGTGATCATTCAACAGATTCTAATTCCCTAGTTCGCACAAACAAAATTTGATCAAATGTATCGTAGTTACATAGAGCCGTTTTCGTATGACTATGAAAAACTTACGGCATGGACCGCGCCTTGCCGTGACCGTATCAGTGCCGTGCCGTGTATAAAAACATTCGACATTCGTCGCCGTGTCCGCGCCGTGCCGTAGCCGTGCTATGTGCCGTGACATTTCACATTTGTTCGCGGAAATCTACTCTACACGAATATTGATTTTATTAACGTACTGTTGCGCACAGTGTAACCAGAAGTTCTACATCCGCACCGTTGTACCATCATATCTTGAAAACATTCATTCAGACATCCACCAATAGTGTAGGTACGATAGCTCTGAAGCTTTCTCTTTGTGCAGTTACTTTTGAATGGACTTTCGAGATAAATCATCTAGAAAAAAGTTGAGAAGCTAAGTAGATAAAACTATAAGCTGAAGATTTTTACAAATTCCATAAATATTACTATTTCGTAGAATAATTCAAATTTTGACCGGCTCATCATTGAAGACTTTTTTGGCTTCATCATCATTGTCTTATTTTCCTGGAAGCAATTTTTTCTGTTTCATTTGTATTTAGATTGCGACATCATATTTTCTTCACTTAAATAAGCAAGGGTTTTTCTCCGGGTCCTCTGGTTTTCCTCCCTCTGCAAAAATCAACTTCTAAATTCCAATTTGAATAATTCAAATTTTGACCGGCTCATCATTGAAGACTTTTTTGGCTTCATCATCATTGTCTTATTTTCCTAGAAGCAATTTTTTCTGTTTCATTTGTATTTAGATTGCGACATCATATTTTCTTCACTTAAATAAGCAAGGGTTTTTCTCCGGGTCCTCTGGTTTTCCTCCCTCTGCAAAAATCAACTTCTAAATTCCAATTGTAATTTCAGTGTATGAAGAGCACAGTAGTCTGTGAAAATGCCACTGCTAAATCCTAATCATTGATTCTTTGTTTTAATAATTGTTTGGAGCAACGTTCCCTTTGGTTACAGAACATAATTTTATCATCACAGAAACTTTTTCTTTAAATTTTCTCTCACCTTTTTCTGTTGCACGGTAACAGTTGCGATATTCCCCGGAGAAACAACAAAGCCGCCTTCAGGTGAGTTGAAAGTTCCTTGATCATGAATATAGAACTTAAATCCTTCGGTAAACTGGGTACTTTTCGTATACTCGTCCACCTTAGCATCTAGTATCAGCGTCATACTGTCCTTGCCATAAGAGTAAATGGCGTTATCGACATCTCCGTTGAACTGGAAGCAGTTTCCGTAATTTGTTACATATTCTGTAAAATTCTTCGCGGTACATCGCTCTTGGCCGAACCTGCACATTCGTGTGCTGTGCTTAAGTTTAGGACCATACATTTTCCGGAACTGTTCTTCAAAGTTCAGTGAGAAATTGTTTCCTGGATTTGCTAATAATATCTTCATCATTTCGTTTGCTGTGCGGCATCCATGCCCTGGATGAAATTGAGGAGCATCTGCGCTACACATCAAAAGGCTACCACACGTCATATTATATGCCTGCCGCATCGCCTTCGTTTCATTACAGATATCCAAATCCAGTCCATACTTACGAAACAAGTGATGGTCATCAGGGAGTTGTATTTTACTCTTGACGAACAGGTTCATGGAGCAAAGAGTGATGGCTGGGAACTTTAGGCCAGAGTCGCCAGCGAATTGTTCACTGACTTCAGTCGAGAAAGGATACTTTGTGTATCGGATGAACGAAAATATAGTTGACTTGACGGTGTAGGCGAATGCTAATGCCAGCAGCAAAGACCATGCTATTCTTGCTGTTCTTGTTTTAGAATGAGCGATGGAGTTGATTCCATGGAGGGTTGTGTTAGAAGAAAAATCCTCAATGATTTTGATGGTCAAATGTTCGTTTTCAGCGTCTTTGCTGGTGTCTTTCGTATCCATCAGTACTTACAAATAATATCTGAGCATTCTTTTTTCCTTCTTTCCTTATCTAGATGTCTTTGTCCCAATTATCTTCCCAGTGTCTGCGTACCACTGTTGCGCGTATTATATTAAATTGTTAGACCCAACCTGTCAAACAAATCACGTATTCCCCTAAAAATAAAGCCTACCCACAATTCCTTCAAAAATTTAATATTAAAACTCATTACTAATAACCATTTCATTAAATTTCATCAGTTATTTTCACCAAAGTTTAAACTTTCGCGACCTTTTTTCACCCGTATTTCTAACTTTCCTTGACGATAATGATAAGAAACTTAGTATTTTAGTATTTCAAGAGAGCAGAAAATATGAAATTTCTTTCTTTGATTGTTCAATTTAGAAACTAGAATACAGCAACCCTTGTCGTTGTGTTTGGATATTGAATTTGTGTATGAATAAGAATTTCGGAGTCTTCTTAACAATGCCATAACGACTGCCTAGATTTAGCACAAATGAAGACGGCTCCCAAATATAGAACATTTCGATATTTTTTCCCTCAAAGGGAAAAATGAGATCAGCCAAAACCAATACTAGTAAGATGAGAGTGATTAAAAAGGAATTTTTTTCACAAGGATCAAGAGACTGCACCTTTAACATTTCAACTCTGGACAAAAGATATCGCAGAAATTTTCATATTAAAAAAAACAAAAAACAAAAAAAACAAGTCGGTTATGAAGAACAACAATGTTTTAGGCATCTTACAAATTTTTCATTGTAGAACTTTACTGGTTTCATATTTTCGAGTTAGCAACAAGTACAAGTATCTGGTCATTATTGATGTCATAAGAACATTTATTTGACGATATTCGTTTTCGACAATTTTTATATTACAATGTACTGATATATTCAGGGCATATAACGATTTTTATATCCCAGAGGGTCTACATTCTACATACATCTACATACTATAAAATGAATATAACGATAACAGAAGGAAAGATGCGAGGAAGCCAAGTTAGACATTAACACTAAAATGGCTTCCCATTGTTCTATCTTGCCCAATCACTGAACAAGACTGGATTCATTTGTTCACTTTCCCAAGAACAACAAAATATAATAGCACATTTGACTTTTCGACAATGGATTTGGTCTTCCAGTCTCAGTTTGTTACATCAGGGCGGGCCTTTTTAGCCAAAACGACCTAAGATAATGATTCTCTGATGTGTTAGCAGTAAGTAATAATTATTGTTCTACATCGATAGCTTTTTCTATTTCTCTTGTTGGTATTCTCCTAATAATATTGCGGTCCATAAACTGATCCATAGCCGGTACTGATTGCCTTGTTTTCAATCTCATGTTTACAGGGTAGCTTAATTTAAAAGGAATATTTTTTTGCAAGGCTCATTGCTCAAGATAATATGTATTCATTGCGCTTTTAATGGTGGAGATCATCTTTTTACTACCATTCTGCTTCTCCTGTTGCTTTTTGGAAGACATAATCTCTTCCTTTTAAGTTCATTATACCATCTTTGAGATGGAATTTCCATTTGTTTCGACTTCTTGCGATCTGCAATACAAATTACAAAAAAATATTAGTGTGAGGTGGTGTAGTGGTTGTGCACTAACTTCTCAGTCATCTCTAGGATCTTTAGGTTCGATTTCTGGACTCAGCATCACATGTGAGTATAGTTTCTTAGGTCTCTTTCGATTCAAGGGTTTTCTCCAGGTTTCCTGGTTTTTCTTCCTCCCTTCTACAAAACCCAATGTTCTAAATTCCAATTCCATCTGTGAGTTATCTTTGCCCAGACTTTGATTAGCCAAGAGGTTGTTTCAGGGTCTGATAACATGTATGTCAGTTTATAGACCCAACGGCTGGCTAAATATGAATGAGAAAATGAGGAAAATGTAGTTGTTGGATCAAATATATGATATATTAGAAAAACAGATTGACTTGTAGTAGTTTATTATATGAAATAGAGTGTGATATTGAGTGACATCAAAATGATAAAATTGATATCCCCACTCCCACCAGTGGCCAGTGGGGATACGATTTATATCAACACTGGTGGTGTCAAATTTCGATTTTTTGCTCAGCAAGTCTCAAATTCTCCATTATTTTTCATTGAAGATTTCATATAATAAACAGAACATTACATGGCTGCTTGGAGATACGAATTTTATCTTCTCATGCTGATATTATCTCTCACTCGTTCGCTGCGCTCACTCGTGAGAGATAATATCAACCCTCAAAGATAAAATTTGTATCTCCGCGCGACCATGTAATATTATATATATCTTACCTTGTCAAACTGACAAACAACCACATTTTCAGTATCAAACAAGTCTGTTGCTCCATCATCTGAATCATCATCTTCAGAGTTTAATGGGTCATCCTTGGAGATAAAAACAAGTTCAATGATTGTTATTGTGGACATGATACACATGCCTGCTGAATGTATCTGACATACTGTAAGAGGGTTGGTATACATAAATAATGGCAGTACACAAAGTTGATAAAAGTATGTTTAAATCAGATTTTGTATTACAATGAAAAGCTAATGGCATGGTGACTATGGTGGCATGGACATGACGGCATCCATTAAACTGATCACAACACAATAGGTTATTGTGCAACCATTCATAAAGCAGATCTTGTATGTGAGAAAGTCATGGCACACAGCACAGCTAAAGAGCTAAACACAGCACAGAATTTCGGATACTTTTATACATGGCACGGCACTGGCATGGTGCAGTCTATGACGTGAGTTTTTCATAGTCATACAATGATTGCTCTAATGCTTAGGCATTCCACTGTCATGATCATAGTAAATTATGTTTGTACTGTGCATTTGTATCTGCTCCAGGGCTCAAAATAACGGCCGGTCAACAGTCAATATGTGGCCAAATTTAGTATTTGACCGGTGAAATATGGTTTTGAATGGACATTTGACCGGCCATATATTTGAAAAAAAAAAATAATAACATATCGTATGCCGGACATCTTGACCAGCGTATGACTGGCCGTTATTTTGAGCCCTGTGCTCTAGCATTCCTTTTACCTCAGGTTCTGGTTCTTCCTCTAGTTCTTGACTGACATTTTGTTCATTATCTTCTTCATCTTGGTCATCACCAAAATCATCATCATCTCCGTCACTGTCACTGTCATTAACTCCATCAACTTGAATTATCATTTGTGGCTGAGAATAAAAATAACAATTCGTTCAGTGGATGTTCTCAGCATAAACTCAACGGTGGAATTGTAAATTTACTTTGCTTTTTGTTATCAATGTCTGCACTAATACTTACTGGTTTATTAGATGTCACTTGTGTTGTCTGCTGTTGTTGCTGCTGCTGTTGCTGTAGTTGTTGCTGTTGAGAATGTGTGACTTGGATCGTTCTAGCTGTTGGATAGGCTGTGGGTACTTGTGTTACTGTAAAGAAAATATTAATTACAGTACATTTCACATAACTTTTGATGGAAAATTCCCAAGTTCTTTTGGAAGTTCCAAAGTTTGGAATTTCACAGTCAACTTCATTGGCAAACTTTGAACTTACTTGTAGTCCTTTGAGCTGGTTGGATACCCTGTACTTGCTGCATACCAGGAAGAGCTAATGTTGCAGCTGAAGCTGCTGCAGTCTACAAAAGAATTGTTGGAAACTATAATGCGCAGAAACTTTAAATGATCCTTGCTATTTATTTAGGGTAAGTATATTCTAATTAATATGTTTCTATTACGTAAATTATTCAAAAACTAACCATTTGACTCAGTGCGTGTACATGTGTCTGTGCTTGGGTGTGAGACTCAGGAAAGATGATGGCTGTCTGGCCAGCAGTTACTGGTCGATGAGTGATGGTATTAGGTACTGGTACCTGCACTGTTGAGGCATGGCTGCTTGCAACTGGAACCAAACAATTATTGAGTCAGTGAAAATGATAAAAATTATTCTCAGCTTAATTTTGATTGGCTAAATAAGATAATTGAAGAAGAATGTTTAACGCTATTGCTCAAGGAGCTATGCTTGAAGTATAATATCACAAATAACCTTAATGACTGCAAAAGGGATTACCGTATTTACTCGAATAAGTGCCGCCTCACTAATTTTCACACAGATAGAATATATACCATTAAATTTGAAGAAAAGATTTCTTTGTCACGTCCAATTTTTAAATAAGCACCTCCCTCAAATAAGCGGCGTAAAATTTAATAAGCGCCACAGCGCTTATAGCTGGATTTCAATCAGCTGATAAAAGTCTTTGAATCTCATTATCTGCTCTAAATGGTGGTCAAACACTGACCACCATGTGCTGTCAACCAGAAAGAATTCTATTGAAAACTTGTGATTCAGCTGATGAACATTCCGCATGAGACAGGAAATGACCTAAAGAGAAACCCAGCTATTCAAGTAAATAGGATAGGTTGGTGAATATCCTAGATTAGATCTTATGTTAAATGCTTTGGAAATCAAATCTGTTCTAAAACTAATAGAACTTTTTAATCTATAAGTCAAACCTTGTTGTCGTGGCCTGGCTATGGTAGACGTCACAGGCACATGTAACCCTGGGTTATTTTGCATAACATGAGGGTACATAAACTGCTGTCTAGGTTGCTGGTTATCAGTTGGCATACCATCCACAGCTCTAGACTGTAGTAGTTTATTCTCCCATATCTTGAAGAAAAATCAGTAATCGTCATAATTTTATATTTTTATATTATATTTGAATTAGGGAATTTTTTTTCTTTTTTCTTTTTCCACGTGTCAAGTGTGGTGTGTGTGTTTTCACGTTACCATGTAACCAATCAGAGTAAGAGATATGTTTCAAAGGGTTACTTAACAAAACTGCATAAAATTATGATAGAATAAACAGCTGTTAAAAACTTTGAATAAATATCCCCCCAGAAAAACTCCAAAATTGAAATTAAAATCTTTAAACAAGGTAAAAAGGAGCAAAACACTAGCTTGGTGGGGAATTGAGTCATACAGTACATAGTTATCGTATCCCGCAGATACGACATGACCCTAAACTTGTATAACAAAGTCTGCTCTCCCTTACAGCTGACCAAAGTCAGACTCTCTCGATCAAAACAACCGGTTTTAAAAATCCAAATCTTACAGATCGCCAAACAACTACGGATTCTTTAATGCTACCAAAAGTAAAATTCGACCATGAAAGAATAAAAAAAAATTCCATTCAATCTGTTGATTTTTTATTTTTTTTTTCCTGTTTTGTTGTTGAATTCAAAGGAACCATGAGTATAAAACCAAAATGCCGAAAATAAATTGTAATTTTCACCAGGATCCTTAAATAAAACACTGAATACTTTTCATGATGTAAAGAAGTGATAAGACTTTGTTACTAGAATATTATTATTATCATTGTTTTGATACAGTAAGCTTAAAATTTTCACGTGAAATTTATAGACAGACGCCAAGATCCTATTGATTACAAGCAACAAATTAAGCTAATACACGACACACAGCAACAACAAGAAACAACTGAAGAAACTAACAGGAAATACCAAAAAAAATCACGTTGCCGGAAGACCATAAATTACCTGCTTTAATTCTTGTAAGACTTGTTCGTCAACTCCTTCGTTGAGAAACGCTTCCTTGACATTTTTTATGACCTCTTCGATGACACTACGGTACAACTTGGGCTAAAAACAAGGGGAAAATTTTTCGTTTACAAACAATCTTGGTAAAACATCGACGTAGGGAGACTGTAGACATACCACGATGTTTGAATTAGACATATTTTTTGAGTAGTGAACGGGAGTTTGCTTCTCGATGGGCTTCAAAAAAGCCACCTTCTTGTCAAGAGCGAGGCATTTATATACTGAACAATACCACTGATAGGGGGGTCCCTTTATTGCTTCTAATGCCCTCCCTCTTACAACACTGATGCGTCATGGGAAATATGTGAATAGCCTCACGAAATCCTCACGAAATCTTTCATTTACAACCAGAAAATAATCAATGAATCCAAACCACAACAAAAATAAATACTTGTTTACTTTCTACTTGAGATTTCGAACAAACCTTTTTTATAGTTTATTTTGAGATTTCCAGAGGACAAATTTCTTTTTCGTTTAGTTCCGATTATATTTCGGAGCATAATCGGATGAAGTTCGTAAACAAAAGCCCAGAATACAACAGGACAGATGCATAATGGCGGACGAAGCTTTTACAGTTGATAGTAAACATGTGCTTTAGAAAGAGAATTTCGCCTAAATAATCATTAAAGAGTTGATATTTCATTCTTAGGCAGTTTGAGGACGCCTCGACAGTGATAATGGGTTCAATTTTCTCAATGTCTTCTTCAAAATCCAAAGAATTGGACGAAAACCTTCGGCAAGAGTTTTATGACATCTTTAGTAATCTTCACAAAGACTGTCGAATCGCTGCAGGAGCGTGTTATTATAGCTCAGAAAGACACGAGAAAATAGCACGTCTCACCGATAGAGTGGCCTCCGCATTTGGCGTGTTAAGCGCTGGAGGATTTGGACTTATGCACTTTTACAAAGTTGGCCTAACACCAAAAGGAAAGGGAATTCTTGGTGGCGCATCTACTGTCTTAGGTGCTTGCTTCGCTTTAAGCTCTTTATTAAACGGAATAAGAGATACTTCAAGGAGTCCTGGAGTTCTCAGCATTCAATACAACGAAACAGCAGCTGAGTGGGATGAGCTTCAACATCTACTGGAAGTCTACAGGAAAATCAAAGTCCGAGACCCAAGAGTTAATGTATCGGAACTGGAAATGATGAGCAGAGAGATTCTCCGGAGAAGAAAGGAAATTGCGTTGAAGGTCAAGGTTGAGGATTGGGCATGGAAAAAAGTTTTAAAAGAAGAAGCGTTGTTTGAAATAGAGATAGTGGACAAGCAGGATACTGTTAAAAAGGATGAAAGTGTTGGAAAAGAAGAAGAAGACAAATCCTAAATCCAAAACACTATAGACCACACCTACATAAGGCCACACCCATGTATAGCAACATTTCTGAAGTTTGTTATTGTATATACCTCTAATGTTTTCCCATTTCAGACCAATTGTCATTCCCTAGAGTACCATTTTTTTTGTTTGATGGTTGCACATGAGAAGACACATGAAAATGGATACATCTCAAACAAAGAATATTATTCTCAAGAGAATGGCCATGTTTTACAGTCAAAATGGCTCAAGCGTACCCCCCTAGAATCCATTAATGAATTCATTATTCGAATATTGAGTTCATCATTCACTCTGACTCCAAACTTGAGAATAGGTTATCTACTTCAGTTTTGATTCGATTCTTCAAAAACTGCCATGTCAAGGTAGAAAAACTCCCCATGAAGGCCATCCCTTAGAATTTTAGTTGTGAAATGAATGTGAAGTTTGGAGTCTTCGATTTATTAATGAAAACTCAGAGTGAATAATCAACTCAATATTCGAATAATGAAATCAATAATGGAGCCTAGGGGGTACGCTTGAGCCATTTTGAATGTAAAATGGTCCATTTTATTAGGATGAATAAACTATTACTGAAATTTGCAAAAAATAGATTTTGTTGTTTGTTTGTTTATTATTCGAAGGTAGTAAATAAAGAAAAAGAAGGGGAAATTACAGATTGCTACACCATTTTTCTTTTTTCGTTTATATGTGGGAATATTGTAACAGCCCCAAAAATAGGTACTTTAGCTCATCTGTGACTGCATCTAAGCTACAACGACAAAACCCTCTGATGAATCAAAACTGGAAAATAATATGATTTGCTTGGGCCTATTATAAAATCCTCTAGGTTTTTTCTCACTTTTTGAGACATTTTGGAATAGAACACTTAGAAATCAAAAAGGCTCAGTGGGAAAACAAAAAATCTCTTATTAGCCTAATAAAAATTGGATTTTCCCAGCCCAGCTGAAATGCTTATTTGAGTCCAAACAAATATCAAGTCTTTCAGGTTTTGTTTAATCAGTTTTATAAACTGACGATGTAACAATTTCTTTAACTCAGTATATGTATCCAAGATGTTTTACCATTGAAGGAAAACAGGTGAGTTGTAACAATAACTTTCATTTTTTTACCAAAAAATTCACACTAGATTACCCAGGAGTAAAAAGTGTGAATATTATTTCATTGTATGGCTGGCAGTGTCAAGGTCACAATGTAAGAATCTTTCACTGCAATGAAAAAAAATAGGAGAAGGAACATTTGACAACATACTAAAATAAAAAATATATATTTTTTTAATTATTTTAAAGAAATTTTGAAGAAACGATACTTATCCTTGTAGCAGGAGCCAAATATGTCTTCTTTGTGTATATAGCCACCATTGTTTGACTGTCGGCATAATTAAGCAAATGAGTTAATGCTTCAACAATTTTCTGAAACTAAACAAAGGGGAAACATCCTCACATGACCGGAACACTTTGCCAATATCGCCCCTCCCGGGTCCCCGTGCGTCGTGTTTTGTCAATGACTCTGTAACCTGGCTGATGTTGTTCACTATAAACGTTCCTCGTGTTTACTAGAAGTGCTTTGTTTATCTACGAAAATTCAATTTTTAGACCCTTAACCATGGTTTAATCCACGCAGAGGGATGAAATGAGGAGCAAATAAGAACATTATGGTGGTTTAAGGTACGTAAAACTTGGAATTTTGAAGAGAAGGTCATTCAAATCGTACAAAACAAGAGTTTGCTGTTAACCTTGGAAGACTAGTTTGAGCTATATAATGTATTTGCCCAAGGTCATAATGTTAAATCTCGTCTTATTCATCCCTTTTGTTTGGAAATTTACTTTATTTACACTCCAAGTGAGACTTTTAAAGGTTATTTGAACAGGAACTTTGATCTGAACTTTTCTAAGTTCTTGGGTTTCAACTTCCCGAGTGTTCGTTCACAGCACCTTTCGTTCTATCTTACTACGTTATTCAACCAGATCTTCTCTACGTTCTATATTCTTAAGATATCTGCTTCTTAACAAACCACCTTTGCTAAAATCACCCTCTGTTTTAACATTAACTCTATCATAAGATCGATTTTGTGACCATTTTTCACTGTCTTTATAACCTGATCGTCTTCGAATGAGTGGACTTTCATCAACCCATCTATCCAGTTACACCCTCTTATTTTAAGCTTAATGTAGAACAAACTACGACATTTTAGATCAAAAAATCCATATTCCCAGACAATTGTTGTATACTCTGTGCCGTTTTATCATTAAACTTATTTTTAAGCAACGCGAAAATTGTTTTAGATTTTTGATTTTACGGCTCTATGCACTCTGCTAGCTTCAGACGTATTATTATAAACACTGCACGGATGTATTAATCCTAAAAACATTACGTTTTTACACGTATTCCGAATACATTTAGATGTCATATTTTCAGTTTAACCAACGTCTTGTAAGATATACCTTGTGTTTAATTAGATCGATGTTATTAAAGTAGTTCTATTCTTAACCTTTTCTAAGATTACATAAAGCTTTACAGGGTCATTCAGATTTTGAGTTGAATTTTATGCTACACTGATTCTAAAACCTGGATTTTCGGGAGTAACCTTTTACTGCTATGTTCTCTGTAGAACTCTGTAGTTGCGAGTTGCCCATTGGAATTTGGTTTTTCACTGCCGCCAGTCAAAAATATAAAAAGTTCCGGCTGATTATTTTTGATTGATGGGAGCAAAAAACCACATTTCAGTGTGCAGCTCACACAGCCACTGAGTTTGCATGCTTATGAAAATAGCAGTCATAGTGTCACGGAAAGAGGACACTCCAATTTTTTCTTCCAGATTAAAATATTACAGTCTAGATGTTTTTACAAATTATTGATTTTAATTAAGGCTGCGATAAAAATATTAAAGATAATTAATAAATTATTTGCACATTTCATATCAAGGATATAATCATGCCTAAAATGTACCAAATGATCATTCTAAAAAGAGTTATTCTTGACTAAAACATATCAACGTGATAAACAGCTGATTTGAATAATTCTACGCCTCGATGATCTGTGGCTGCTAAATTGCAGACAGGGTCCTATTGTAATAATGATATTTGTGGTTAAATGGGTTTCAAATAGGTTTTCATGTACATAATTACTGTGCTAATAACAGTTTGGATTTTCATTTAAATGTAACACTGTTATCATGATCATTGTAATTAGTGTATTGTGATAAGATAATGGGAAATGACGTGTTTATTGATGATAAAAGAGGGTGGTGATTTCATTTTCTTAACTCAATGAAGATGAAAGTGTTCTTTGACAGGTATTAATTGCTATCTAGTGTAGTGTATTATGGCAATGGTTTTAAATTTCAAAAAACCACAGGAAAAAATATTGAAACATAATTCTCCAAGATGTTTGTATTAGGCATGTATTGATGCTGTTTAACGTTAAGCATTACAGGATTCGAAATTCCCACAAGACAAAGGGCTAAATTCGAGTTGAAAATTATAAAAATTGAGTGAAAAGAAATTGAACTCACATTTTCTAGTTAGTTTTCTTTTAAGAAAATAACGATATGCAAAGGAAAATAAGGTCTTTGCATTTGCGTTCAATCCATTTATCTTGTAGTAGCTCAATGTACAAGATAATTTTATCTTGTCATTAAAAAATTGAAATTCTAACACTGGAATTGCATTAACTGGAATGATATATAGACAGTCCAAAGAGCAAGCTCAATCATTAATCTGGAACGTATTATCTCCACAGGCTAGCTATATCCCATCACAGCTGTACAATAAAATGCAATTATTTTACTTTCTCTATGCTTAATTCTAAAATCTGCTCAGCCTGCTTTAAATAAGCTTACTGATAGTTTATTTTGACAGTTGCTGATGTAACCTATGCTCCAAAATATCTTTTTTTCGTGAATTTGATCATTTATGAATGTGTATATATTTACATAAAGCAAAAATTTTTGAAGTGCAAACATTTTTTGATCTGGCACTTTTCCACTATTATTGGTTCTATAAAGGTCAAAGTGAAAATCTATTTGCATTGTCTTGGCTTAAGCACAACAACATTTATCACAAAGCATCATATCTGGTAATGAATTCAGATCCTTATTTTATGTAATATTATATATAAACCATGAATAGAATCTAACAAAATTATACTAAAATTCTTATAGAAAGAAAAGTCTTTATTTAATAAACTTGTTTGTTATTGGATAGAACTTTGGACATCTCAAGGAAACTTAGGGAATTTGAGGGTCATTCGATCATCAGTTATTGTAATTATAATGTAGTTAACATAATGTACCCCCAAGAAACAAGTCAATTGTTGGCATATGTTTGTTGATTTTTACATTAATACCAAACTCTTGTAATGCTTTTCAGCCTTATTTTGCATTTTGCAGTAATATTCTAAAAGTTATTAAGGATGTTTTATTAATGTTTTGATTGTATTATTGAAAAAAAACTTTTAATTCTAGGCATGTACCATCAAGCATGGCTGACAAGGAAAAGCCCCAGCGAGTGGCCGACTATTTTGTCGTAGCCGGACTTGGCAAAACAAGCAGACCTTCTGATGTTGATAAGCTGGGTGATGAAGAAACTACATTCCTTGAGCCGATCACTGACTTGGCTGTTATTTTCAAGAGTCTTGGGGAGAAACCACCACCAGGATACAATTGCATAGAGAAGTCACCTGCAGGGCTATCTGCTGACCTTAATCTTGGCTCTATCAGGCAGCCATCATGTTTTCTATGTTATAGAAGAGGGCTAGATAAACCACCTCTAACTGATATTGGGTACGTCAGATGATATTGTTTATTTTAATTTATGCATTTTACTCACTATCCCACCTTTGGTTGGCCAAGAACATTAAGTCAATCCTTGATAGTGTGTGAACTACAATACAATACAATACAATGCAATACAATAACTTTATTTAAGGAGGGATACATAATAACCTTTTACAGTTTTCTAACTTACAGCTCTCGTAAGATAATGTATGATCTGTAGGTTTTTCTACAGATATTACATTTAACATATCAAGTTCACTCATGGTCACTTGCTTTTTTCGAAAACAGAATTAAATCTTTATTCTTAGTTTACAAAATGTTATAAAACAATTATTGAATTCGGGTTTTTCATGATATTGTAATTTACAAGACATCAGCTGGTTTATCTGCCTCAGTCTACTGAGCTTTGGCAGATACCTGTAACTTGGCCTCAGTCTTGATAATTTATAATATCATTCTAAACCTTGTCCAATAAAAGTACTTTGTAACATAGACAGCAAAGTTACTGAATTCAAAACGTTTTATCCATTAGTCTGACATTCAGTATAGTAGAAAGTATGATGTAATTGTGGGTTTTTTTCAATGAAATCTTGCTATTTTTCACAGAGTATTGTATGAAGATAAGGACAGACTGGTCTCTGGTTGTGATCTAATCACAGAAACCCCTTATGGAAGGTCAGCAAATGTTAACAATAGTGGAGGTAGTCGGACGTTTATTACCTACCGACGAGCTTCACAGCAAATGGCACATACTTCTCTTGCAGTGACAGAGATTTGTGTTGTTGTAGCTAGTAAGGTATGGCTTTTTACTCATTTCATAATCGTGATTTTATACTCATTTCATAATTAATGCAGTATTAAATGCAGCCCAAGTTTGGGTTTTTGGCTTCCTTCAATAAAAAATACATCCCTGCTAGCAGAGTCTCCCATGTAGACGAATGATGGCAGAGAAAACTGGAGACTCTGCCAGTGCAGGCCGTTTTCTTTGATATAGTGCTGTCACAACCATGAACCATTAATCGACAGAAGCCAAAAAACCAGACGTCTTGATTTATAGTTAATTAGTTATCTGCATAGTCTGCTTAGTCTGCTTATGAAAGTTGGCATAAAGCACATAAAGTGATTACATGCTCATTCCCATGAGAAGAAAAGTTGTTCTGTATACTTAGTGTAAAATCATCCTGGCATTTTTACCAGTAAATGTGAGGCTTCCTGGAAAATCCCAGGTAACATGGCAGTGCCAACGTTGTTGAAAAATTGGGAAAAGAAATGGGATTTTCATTCTTTTTTTTTTTTTCAACAGGGAGAAAAACCACCACATGCATTTTGTATGATTGATAGAAACTTAAACAAAGGAATGGTAAGAAATGGCTCTAAATTGCACAGTATGTTAGTATGTTAGTTTGTAAAATATAATGTGTGATATTCTTGATAGGTTGGCAGTGATGTGTATTTATGCTACAGAAAATCATTATCAAGATCTAGATCTGTCACTTATCAACCAGGTAAATGACTAAATACAAATATTTGTAAAGTATATTGCAGAAACAAACTTGCATAATTGAGTCATATAGTGGACTGTCTTGATGGAGCCCTAGATATATATCAAAATTCCTCTCAAACTTGAACTTAGGTAGCATGTATCTCCTTCTAGCTTCTTCATGACTTTAACTACTGTCTGCTGTAACAGACATTGAGAGGTTACAGCATCAGCCAACCATATGCTGTATCTCTTTGGAGGGAATGTCTGTAGAATTCTTCAGTGGTCATGTTGATGTTCTTCAATGTAGCAGGGCTCAAAATAACCGCCGGTCAACAGTCAATGTCTGCCAAATTTGTTATTTGACTGGTCAAATACGGTTTTGAACAGACATGTTGACTGGTCATATTTAATAGAAATAAAATAGAATATCATACGCCGGACATCTTGACCGGTGTATGACGGGCCATTATTCTGAGCCCTGTGTAGGGGTCTAAAACCTCTCCTGATACCTTAATCAGTTACTTATTTATGAATTAATAATTCATTTTTATTTTTTTTAGAAATCTTGAGTAGATTCCCTTCTGTTGATCACAAAGACTTTCCTCTCCCTGAAGGAGTGCCAATGTTTTGTCTTCCTTTTGGAACTATTATTGAATGCTGGCCGGAGAAATGTCCACACCCCTTGCCTTCCTTTTCAACATTTGTTCTGACTGGAGCTTCTGGACAAAAGGTACTAGAGTTGGAAGATTTGGTACCCTGTCATTTTTTATCTACAGGAAATGAGTTTTTTTTGCTTTTGCTGTTGTTGTTGTTCTTGGAAGTGATAGTGGTGTTGTTTTTTTAATTGCTAAATGGTCTGTTGTTGTTGCTTTTGCACATGCACTTGTTTTTGTCAAGGATGATGATAGACAATGATGATGCTGATAATGATTATGACAGATGATGGGATGAAAATGATGATGATAAGTGTGATGTTTTATTTATGTGTTATGGTGATGGCGATGGTAATGATGATGAGGCTGGTGATGTTGATGATGACGGTGATGATAATAATGATGATGCTAATAAGGATCATGATGATGAATTAAGTGAGGGTGATGGTAATAATAATATTGATGATAATGAGGAGATCACAAAAACAAAATTGAAGGTGATATTGGTAATGATGATGACGATGATTAAGGTAATGATGAAGATGAGGATCAGGCTGATTATGACGGTGTCATTGATTTTAGTTTTCTTTCCACTGATCAGCAAGAAATAATTATCTAATCCAACCACTATGTAAGAGACAAATATATACATAAAGATATAAATTGAAATAATTTTTCTTGCCATTTTTTTTCTCCAGATATATGGCACAGCAGTGACATTTTTTGAAATTTTACCTGAATCATTAATGACTGATCATCTAAGACAAGCTCTAAATCTTGATGAAAAGGTAACATAACAACCTGAATACATGAGATCAATATAGGTACACTTATCTCAAAAAAAGTGTGTCAGGTCACACAGAATGGCAAAAGGAACTATGGTTACATTTATTACATATGCAAAAATTTGATTGACAACATGGACATACCAAGTACGAACATTTGTCTCTGGCATTCAAGAAGTATTTATTTAAGACCCTGGTTCCTTTCAGGCTGCAATTGCAGTTCAACGTTTGTTATTCTTTCTGACAACCTTTCTTTGAACAAGTTTATTCTTTTCACCTTTTTGCATAGTAAAAGTTGTCTAAGAACTTTGTTTTTTCTTTCTTTCAGAGAGTAAATAATGTAACAATGAATCCACACACAAACAAGTGCATCTGTATTTTATCTCACTGGCCATTCTTTGAAGCTTTTAAAAAGTTCCTCTCGCAGCTCTACAGAATAAGTGTTTCTGCACAACCAATCCCTATTGAAAAGTAAGAACACTTGTACATTACGATTAAACCGCCAATACATGTAGATCTTTTCTAAGATAACGAAAATGGTGCATTGTGGTTTAGTTCGGTACAGACATCTGTTGTTCATTGTGTCCACATATAGTGTTATTTGGTACCACAAAGACCACAAAGCATCCTGTTCATCGAACTTGGAAAAGGTCTATGGGAAAGGGGTTCACAGCACTCCAGGATACCCTGTGCCCCTCAGTTAGATCGTTTTTTTCTGTTTTTCAGTAATTTGACCAAATGTAATTTATTTCCAGATATATTGCGAATCTCATGTTGGATGTACCATTTCCATCACCTCAGAGACCAAGAATATTGATAGAGGTTGGTTATTATTAATAGCATGCTGGAATGCAAGATTCTTCATAGTTATACTTACAATATAAATACTGTAACATTTAATTTCAGATGATGAGATATGAGCCATTTGAGATATCACAGCCATATCACACTCCCTTGCCTGTCAGGTATGATGAAACTTTGTGAGGACAGTAGTTGGGTCTAATTTTTTCCAATCTAAGAACATGTATCATTCTTTTGAGAATAAGATTCTTTGTTTGACATGTGGCCATAGTCAATGTCTTCTCATCCACAACCATTAAACAAAGGAATGATACTCTACAGAATGACACCAAGCTATGCCCAAGCTAAAAAGGTCTATTGGTGAAGAAAAATTCTAACAACTCTACTGTTTGTTATCTTTTTCTTTCAGTGGAGCATCGTACACTGCTATGCTGAGATATCTCAAACCAGAAAATATGCTGCTTCTCTTCTACTTAGTGCTGACAGAGCACAAGATTTTATTTCATTCCTTGAGGCCAGCCCTTCTTACTAGTGTCGCTGAGGCTCTTACCACGGTAAGGATATACTTTACTACCCCTACTACTACCACCACCACTGCCACCACCACCACCACTACCACTACCACTACCACCACCACTACCACTACCACCACCACCACCACTACCACCACCACCACCACTACCACCACCACCACCACTATCACCACCACCACCACTACCACCACCACCACCACTACCACCACCACCACCACTACCACCACCACCACCACTACCACCACCACCACCACTACCACCACCACCACCACCACTACCACCACCACTACCACCACCACCACCACCACCACCACCACTACCACCACCACCACCACTACCACTACCACCACCACTACCACTACCACTACCACCACCACTACCACTACCACTACCACCACTACCACCACCACTACCACTACCACTACTACTACCACCACCACTACCACCACCACTACCACCACCACTACCACCACCACTACCACCACCACTACCACCACCACTACCACTACCACTACCACTACCACCACCACTACCACTACCACTACCACTACCACCACCACTACCACTACCACCACCACTACCACCACCACTACCACCACCACTACCACCACCACCACTACCACCACCACCACCACCACCACCACCACCACCACCACCACCACCACCACCACCACCACCACTACCACTACCACTAACACTACCACTACCACTACCACTACCACTACCACTACCACTACCACTACCACTACCACTACCACTACCACTACCACTACCACTACCACTACCACTACCACTACCACTACCACTACCACTACCACTACCACTACCACTACTACATGTACTACCACCACTACTACTACCACCACTACTTCTACTACTACCACTACCACCACCACTACCACTACCACTACTTCTACTACTACTACCACCACCACTACTTCTACTACTACTACCACCACTACTACTACCACCACTACTTCTACTACCACTACCACCACTACTACACCTGCAATTTAGCACAGCTCAGTGGTCATTAGTTAGTAGGAGCTAACATTACCATAAATGTACACTAACATGTTGCTTATCTTTTTAGATTCTCTTCCCATTCACTTGGCAGTGCCCCTATATTCCTCTCTGCCCTGTGGCACTGAATGATGTTCTGTGTGCACCTTGTCCATTTATTATAGGTATAATAATAGACCTCTTCACCTTGTGTGTAATGTTTCTCCATCTCAGACCACGTGTCATTCTCTTGAGAATAAGATTTTTTGTTTGAGTTGTATCCATATTCATGTGTCTTCTCATGTACAACCATTAAACAAAGACATGATACTCTAGGGAATGACAAGTGGTCTGAAATAAAGCACTCTCAAAAATTTTCTGAATGCGAAACCTCCCACCTCCCTGGTGAAACTAACAAGAAAAAACTAAAAAAAAATCACACTTTTTCTTTATGGAATTGTGAGAGACACCTATTTTTTGACCGACCAGCAAGCTACCATAGCAAGCTATGTTGCCTGAAGCCTTATCTTATTAGCAGTGGCAGATCCAGAGGGGGTTCCATGGGTTCCACGGAACCCCCCTTTGAGCATCAGACCCTTTGAAAAGGGGTATATGAAATAATGAGAATGCGTCCTGCAATGAAGTTTTACGTATCAGTTGTTGAAAGAGTGACAACGAGATGGAACCCCCCTTTGTAAAATTCTGGATCCGCCACTGATTAGAGTTCATCTATCTGCATGGCAGGAACCCAGTCAAACAGCACTAGTAACAGAATTTACTGATGGTATTCCTGTATCTTTAGGTATTGATTCTCGATACTTTGACCAGTACGACCCCCCTGATGATGTCACTTGTATCGACTTGGATACCAACATGATTTCTCTGTAAGTATATATACTGTATCTTCAAAACAGATTGAAAATCTGAATTATGTACAATGTGAGTGCCATACCACTGATGAGTTGCGAGATAATCTAACAGAAAGCATTATTTATTTCTACACAAAGAGAAAGAAAGAATAAAAAAAAAGAAATGTATTGACTACCTTACTTCGGTGTGTTAGAGCAGTTATCATACGACTGTGAAAGCTCGCTCACAAATGAGGTCATGACATGGTCACCAGACCATTTGCATTGCGCAAGGATTTACCCTCCATCCAACCAAATGCCCGAAACACAGCACGAACACGGCGCATACACAGTTATGCCAAGGTCACTGCTAGGCCAATCACATTTCTCAAGAACAAAATCAGCCAATCAAAGTTTTAAAAGCATCATGGTTGTGGCAAGGCCCGCATACCGCACTGTACTTTTCACAGTCATATGAAAACTGCTCTAATACAGACAACAGTGTTGCATTCATGCAATTTGACATGTAACACTGTTGCAGGTGCAGGTAGTCGAGTGAACATTATATAATAGAAGAGATGTTTTTCCATTTTGTTCTTTATTCACTTTTCATTCGTTTCGTCAGGGCCGCTGAAATCAAGCCAGTCAGCTGGAAGTCTCTACCAAAGGTGTGTAACGTCCTAAACTATCTAACTTTGTATAACAATAAGGTCCATAGAATACTCCTTCTTTAGTATAATCTGCAACTTGAATATAGAGAGTCGTGGATTCAATCCTTGGCCAGACCAACACCCAGGGTCTTAAAATATCGGAATAGAAATTTCTGCCTTGTAATTTCATGAAATTAACTCCTTTTGTATTTGACAGAAACCTGGCAAAGTGCTGAAAGACAGGCTAACTGACCTGTTTTACCAAATGTACCAACAGTACCATAAAGAAAAAGAGGGTAAGGTTTATGGGATAAGACGACACGGTCACGGTACGGTCCGTTGAACCAATCCCAATACACGTTGCAGAAGGATGTTGCCGCGATCCACGTACGCATCTTGTCACGCAACAAAAATCAATGTTGCAAGTTGCAAAATTTGCTGCAAAAAGTAGACGCACTTTCTACATTTTTTAACAAGCAGCAACAACAACTTGCAACATCGATTTTTGTGGTGTAACAAGTACGTGGGTGATAAAACGGTCAACATTCTCTGCAACTTGCAACGCAACAATGTTGCACGACAAGTTGCACGATCTTGTTACTCGTATTAACTTTAAAGGAAAGGGGGTATAATTTTTTGTAATTCATTTGACAGCATCTGGAGGGGACATTACAGAAACAGCTATCGAACTTGCTCCACTGGACCACGATAATTCTCACTCGAGGAGAAGGGTGAGTAGCTTAACATTATTTATGTTTGTGGACATGATTTATGTAGATCAGTAAGAAGAAGTGTAGCCTTATAATAGTTTCCAAGCATTGTAAAGCTACGAACACACTGTGCAACATTGCGCGCAATGTTGTAAGCAATCAATGTTGCGAGCCATGTCACACGACGCAATTTGTTGCACACAATGTTGCTGAAGTAGAAAACAATTCTACTTCAACAACATTGCCTGGAATATTGCGCGCAATGTCGGCTGCACACCGTGTGTCTTCGCCTAAATCTTTCAATTGGGCAGAAACATTGGAAGCCATTTCAGTGTCAGTCGTATCTTTTATATGTGCTGTGCAGTACTGTAGTTTCCCAGTCAATAAATTCGTATTCAGAGCTCTACCATCAGATAGAGATCTTTTAACACAGCGGTCATTTTTTTTCTCAGCTTGCACTTGAAGTTTCTATCCAAGAAGCTTTCTTGCGGTTTATGGCAACTATCCTCAAAGGATATGGGTAAGAATACACAAACGCTTATTCGTAGTCTCACTTTTCTTACTCACTAGAAGAGCTCTTCCTCCCTCCTTCCTTCCCATCCTACTTCCTTGCTTCCTTTCCTCCCTTCTTCCTTACTTCCTTTCTTGCTTCCTTGTTTGCTTCCTTCCTTCCATTTCACTCTACGACTTTAAGGTTTTCTCGTGGAAATACAGCTAATCACAGTCATATTTTGTCTCTAGCTCTTACCTTAAACCCATTACGTCGGCACCGAAAGAAGGTACCTGTGATATGACGTCACTGTTCGATATGCAAGGTAAACCGAATTTCTTTCAAATTTTATCGAACCCTGAAACAACCTCTGGGCTGATCATAGTCAGGGCACGGCTAACTCACAGATCGAACCCTGAAACAACCTCTGAGCCGATCAAAGTCAAGGCATGGCTAACTCACAGAAAACCGGAGAACCCGGAGAAAAGTTAACCCTCTAATGAAGGAGAGACCTAACAAACTCTACTGGTCACACCTTATGAGAGTGAGAGGCGAGTGCACTTCTCCTGTGCCACGCTCGATACCCAATATTTTTTAGCCATTTATGCGTAAACGTGGAATGTTTTTACTTCTCACAAGTTTTAAGCTAGAGAGTCACTTATACGGCACAGTTGTCGACCAATCAGAGCGCGCGTACACTATCGAAATTATAAGTTATTGATAGCTTCCTCTGTCTCTATTTTCTAGGTTTTCTCAAAAGTCGTCCAAGTAACCATCAAAAGTTTTTCAACCTCGTAATGCATACACAGGTATCTATAAATACGATAGAAAAACTACTACAGTGCGAAACTTATCACTCAACCTTGCTCCCTCCTTTCAAAATGTCACACTGACATGATAAAGGGGAATGCTGGAATTTCATAAAGCAAAGAAGTTTGAGTTTAGTTTGGTGTGGTGAATTTACGATTGAATTACGTAAAACAGAGCTAGGGACAAAGGCGTAACATTGCGCGCAATGTTGCAGGCAATCAATGTTATGCGCCATGTCACACGACGCAATTTGTTGCACGTAATGTTGCTGAAGTAGAAAACGATCCTTCTTCATGCAGCAACATTGCCTGCAATATTGCACAAAATGTTGCACCGTTGGTCCGCGCCTTAATTTGTTGTTGTTGCTGTTCCTAGATGTTCAGTCGTTTCATCGAGCAGCGGTCATTTGTGACCTCACAAGATTCTCTGCTTGCTTTCTTCGACACTTGCACCGATAAAGTAAGTTGTTTTCTGTACATCTTTGTTCACATATGTTACTCCTTTCCCCATGCTGTGTATTGATTTTGAAATTATTCGTTTTCTCCTTTCAGCTCGATTCTGGTAAACCGTTAATAGAAATTGACGAGTCCTATAAACAGTGAGTATCGTCATCTTTCTTTATAAAATAAATGTTATAAATCTCGCTTTCTGATTGGTTGGAGGCGAGTACTTTAAAAGAATCTGGCTCAAACTGTTTTGGTCTTATTTTTTAACTTGTCTTTCAGAGGAGGGCAAAGGACTTACGTTGTTACTCCCCCCGAGGCAAACTTTATTGACAGAGGGAAAATATACGCGTAAGTACAACATTCCGGGGGGGTTGCTATAGGCATATTGGGCATAATGTTTTTCCATTTCAGACCATGTGTCATTCTCTTGAGAATAAGATCCTTTGTTTGGGTTGTATCCATATCCATGTGTCTTCCAATGCGCAACCGTTAAACAAAGAAATGATACTCTAGGGAATGACACGTGGTCAGGTAATGTACCTTTCTCAAGCAGCAGTCATGTTGACTGGAACAACAGATTTTCCCCCACGTAGCCTCGCATTCAAGCGCTTCAGAACGAGGTAATGAGGGGTTTAAACAAAGGTTTTTATTCTCATTGGAACAAACATGGCGCCGTGTGATCAAAGTCCATGGGTAAACATTACGCCCATGCTAATGAGGTATATTCCAATGTTAACCTATTCTTTGTAACATTCCCCTATTATCGTTTTTTTTATAGGTATCCCACGTTTCCCGAGCTTAACCTGGATTTCTTCAAAAGAGACGAAGTATCACTAGGTATCTCGACGGTCATGACACCACCCCTGTCCCCTGTGGCACGAAGAACAAGAGCAGAAAGAGCACAGTCTGTTCTGGTAAGAAAGTGTGTGTTAACAGCCCTCTGTCAAGGATTTCCAATTGAAGGGGATGTTGAATAATTTTGTTATTTATTCTCAGAATGCTAAGATGAACGAGAGTAGTCCCGTGCAGTGGGCGAGGTAATTATTACCATCATAATTATATTCTTGTCATACTTGATTTTCATTATATTTGTCCTCGTACTCCTCATCTTCCGCGTCATCCTCGGTTTTGTCATTCCGAGTCTCTTTTCCTCTTTGTGTTGCCTCGTGAAGCAGAGATATAGTCCTCAGTCCCGCCAGTAAAACAGGGGCAGAAGACTTTTAGAAAGTCTCTCGCTCCGGCAACCGTTTTTTCTCATTTTTTTCCTTTTGTCCACTTCAATCTTATATTTGAAAGTGTTTTCCACATCTATGTTTTATTCCAGTGTATAATATTTTGTTTTTGTTTTCTAGATGTTTGTTGGCACACTGTTATAGTCTTTGGTTTATCCACTTACCGGCGTATGTCAAGAGTCATCACAATAAAGCGAAAGTACTACACGTGGCTTACGAGGTAATCCATACTTAACTGCAGTATTATATCCGCTGTGGATTAAGAGCCACTCTGTGGAACCACTTTTTATGACCCCCTCCCCTTCCCCCTTCCACCACCACATTAACTCTAATCAATAGAAGATAGGTAGAGTCGATTTTTCTAATTCCTTTTGATGTTTTCTTTATTTAAGATTCTGTGTAAAATGGAAAAGAAAGGCGTTAAGTTACCGGATGAGGTATTGAAAGTGAAAGTTTATAAAGTGTAGTGTCATTTACATATTGGAAGTATAAACCTTTATGACTTAATTTAATAAACACGCAACACTCAAATCAAGAAATATTTTACCATTCAAATATTTACTTCATGTAGAATCAGTACTGAAAGTATTGTACCAGTGGTTTAGTATGACAGTATGATAATGAGTGATGACGATGAATGATGATGGGGATGATGTGTACCGCCATCATCAATATCATTGACACCATCATTATCACCACCATCATCATCATCATCATCATCATCAGCATCACCATCATCACCATCACCATCATCGCCATCAAAGTCATTAACATAACCTTTAATATTTTCACTTTAGGTGTGCTACAGAGTTCTAATGCAGTTATGTGGACAATTCGGTCATCCTGCGTTAGCAGTCAAGGTAATTCTTGAAGAACGTTTGTGAATATTGTATCAACATTGCCATAATTTTCTGAAGATAGAGTCACGTATTCTGACACTAATTCGTTCACAAAACGTCCACAAAAATGAAATAATCTCGAAAATAATCATCAGAAACTGAGCAACAACGTTTATGTCTAAAGATGAAAACAATAATTTTCAGGGGTTTGTTTTGGGGGGGGATCAATTATAAGAATAGCTGATTGCCCAAACTTCCATGCGGGCTTCCTGTGCCCACGAAGTTTCTCTTATATTTAACATGTGGCACTAATGTATTTCCAGGTTCTTTTTGAGATGAAAAGACAAGGAATAACACCGAATGCTGTCACTTATGGATATTATAACAGGGTAAGGAAAATGTTGTTTTTTCTAATTTAGAGTTCGTCCATTCGTCTACCTGTTTTCTTTATCTTCTATCCACCCAGCTGCTACTGATCTATCTGATTGGTTCTTCCCCTTGTCTCTTCCATCCTTTTATTTGTGTATCCTTTTATTTGTCTGTCCTTCCGTTGATCTACCTTATTACATGTGTTAATTTCACGATTTCGGAGGTCGCACATTTCGCGACACTTTAATTTCGCGATTTCATTGAGTAACAACGTCTTTATCCCTGCTTTTTAATAGTCAATTTATTTTCTCAATAATGGAAGGTCCCTTTATTCTCGCGTCATTATATTTTCACGGCACTTATTTTTCGCGGCACTTTAATTTCGTGATTTTTTGAACATTTCATATAATGAGGTATCTATCTATCTCGTTCATTCCTCTTTCTCTCATACTTATCCCTGTTTATGTCTAACTAACAGGCAGTTGTGGAGGGCAAGTGGCCATCCAATACGACAAGTTCTCACTTATGGAACAAGGTCAGGAATTTCTTCTCGGCTGTTCACGAGTTTCGAAAACTGGCCCATAATCGCCAGGTGGCGAGAGAAGGTACGTTGGAATCAAAATAATTTTTTTCATTGCACCATCATACAAGTGAAGTACGTACGATATGTTAAAATATATAAAATAAAATGAGTAATTTAGAATATAATAAGGCGATACGATATTATAAGATCTAGAGTTCCAATATTTTTATCATCATTTTAGTGACTGTCAAAACAAACCAGGGGAGGCTTCTCTTGTAGCGCTCTATTCTGCACTTTGGTAGCACGCAATAGTATACATCTGCCAACGCCTTAAGGGTGCTGTCCCTTTCTTCCTGGGAGGGGGGGGCTTAAGGGAGGGGAAATGGGTGTGGCCTTCAATTAAAAGGAATACATTGAAAAGCTATCCATCTTTTTTTGGTCGTACAAGTAAGTCGATCGAGTTAGTAAGGGTGGTCGTTAATGAAGTTCGCTATTTAAATATATGTTGGTCGGATTAGTGAGGGTGGACTTTGATAAGGATTTTTTTTATTTCAGACTCTCTGTCTCCGTCCAGCTCTAGCAGTGACGTAGAATCTCCTGATTCACCCAAAAAATCGTCCTTAAAATCAACCCCGCGATCTCGAACACCAACAAAAGAAAAAGAACGCCTTCTCTCTAACGAAAGACTCCTGCACTCCGACTACCACCCTGAGCTGGACAGTCCCCGTGTACCGCACTTTCGTCCCCACAGAGAAAGAACAATTAGCGAAATGTCAAACTACTCCGAGAGTGCTGATCTTGATACTTCATTAAGTTCAATTGATGGTTCAAACTTCATAACGAAGCGGCGATCAAATTATGGAAGAACGATAAGTGAGACTTCGATGTCTGCGTTCAGTGATGGCTCACGTCATAGTCGTTTGTTTATTAACGCAAGTAGTGAAGGAGTTGATCACGCGGAACCCTACGAAGACACCACAGTTACGCTCGATGATTATATATTCGGTCTTCCCCCTGGTTTGCAGCGTGATACAGTGTTAGAAGCCGTGATGTCAACGTGTTTTCAGTGCGTTAAATGCGCGAGATATGTGTATGAGGAGGAAGTAATGGCTGGCTGGACTTCTGATGACTCCAACTTGAATACCAGGTTTGTTTGACTAACGCTTTGTTATATAAACTCATAAATAGACTTTGTTACGGTCTCTATACTTGCACTTCCGGTTACACTAGTTTTTTTGGCGGGATTTTCCTCATGGCAAAAATGAAACAACCGGAAGTGGAAACTGTTAGATTTCCGAACTTGTAATTTAGAGCACGGTTAGGAGAAACATTGGAGATTACGGCCCAAAGGATAGCATTTCAAGCAAAATGAAAGTTGAAATGAAGCAAAGGTTGCGTAGCGGCGAGAGTGTTTCCTCTCTCTTCACTGCAATTAACCCAGGATTAAAAATTGATTTTCTCCACTGCTTCCAATTTTTTCACCGTATTTTTGATATTTTGTTTATCCAGTTGTACCTTTTGTAAGACCCAACAAGTGGCTACCCTGTCAATTAAAATCAAGGTGAGCTTGTGTACCAACATTTTATTTTAGCTTTTAACCCTTGCTTAGTTCTGCTATCGCATTTGAACCCTTTCGATGGCTGCGCTTTCTTCATGGCTTAATCATTTTTGTTTGGTTTCAGGACTACCGCAATTGTTTTTCGTCGCGTCCCAGTTCAGATCTGACCGCCAGTATGAGTAGTCTTGGCAGCCCTGACTTAACGAATCTTGGTCAGCGGTCGGCGCTCCAATATTCTTCCAATGCCTTGTCGGTTAATGAACCTGGAGAAGATGAGGAAGAAGATGACGATTACTTTGATCACCACAGTAAATCTGTACCCAAAACAATAGAGGTAAGACTTTCAAGCAAGCCTTGTGAAAGAGCCTCACTTATGTCAAGATAAGTAGCATCACCTGTGACGTAACTTATGACGTCAAAATCCATGTGAGCATTGACTTTGACATCACAAGCTGAGCCATGTGATGCATCATATTAAGGTCGTAATACCCAATGGTAGCGATTGTGATTATAGTAATGAGGACCTTTATCATTATGAAGGTGATGACAGTGATGATTATGATGACTGCGATGATAATAAAAATTACCGTTAGATGCTTGGTGCCAATTGGCTCCTGTTTTCACTCTTTTTCGTTCCTTTCCAGGCCACTCTCATGATGCCCAAGTACAACAGTCCACCCCGGACAGTCGCCTCACCCCCAGCATCAAACCCTGTGGCTATACGAAGACAGAGGCACAGCATCAGCGCGCCTACTAGTGCTAGTTCTAGTCCAACTGGGAGTTTTCAAGGGAGCCCTAAACTGGGAGGACTGTTTCCTAGAACTCGTAGTAGCAATAGCTCGTGTAGTCACATTAGTAATTGGTTCAGTAAGTAATTGTATAGTTGAAATCTTTCTTTCTTTTTTTCCTTTCTTTCTTTCTTTCTTTCTTTCATTTCATTTGTGCATTCCTTCTTGGTGCTTACCTGCCTTTTTTCTCTCTCCTTTCTCTCTCTCTCAGTCCCTTCCCTTCCCTTTCTTTCATTCTTTCTCTGTCTCTGCCTTCCTTCCATCCTTCCTTCCATCCTAATTTGCTTTCATTTTTCCTGCCTTTAATATTCTCAATTTTTGAACAAATTATACTAGACACTAAATAGTTTCTACAAATTTAATTTTCTTTTAGTCACTCGTGCTCCAGAGGAGAGAGACTCCATAACAGTTGCCTACGTTAGCCCTCTCGTACTTCGAAAAGAACTCGAAAATATGCTAGAAAACGACGGAGACATGTCCCTGCAATCCCCAGATGTTGTCCACCAGAAGGATATCATTTACTGGAACCTGGTAAGGAAAGCCTTTACCTTTTATTTAGGCTTTGCACCATCACGTGATGGCAGCCATGACAGGAGGCAGGAACAATTGAATCTGGTCTACTCTGATTTACATGAGAAATAAATTCCGTTTCCAAAGGGGAAAATACTCTGTTGTTGTGCCTCTTGTCATGGCTGCCATCCTGTGATAGTGCGAAGCCTCTATAGTCCCGTTACTTGTGGTTCAATACATGCAACTTGACGTCTTCTATTGAATCATTTCTTCAGGTCTGGGTCTTCAAGCGTTTGGACCTTCCATCACACCTGCCTGAACTGATGCTCTCTTCATACCCTGGAGATAGAATCGAAAAATCTGAGGTAATACAATAGAAGCTTGCTTTAATACACTTTTTACCTTTTTAGCATGATGTTTTAATTTTAAAACCATGTGTCATTCTCTAGAGTATCATTTCTTTGTTTAACGGTTGTGCATGAGAAGACACATGAATGGGATACAACTCAAACAAAGAATCTTATTCTCAAGAGAATGATACATGGTCTGTAAAGGGAAAACATGCCCATGGTAAAAAGTATTTCAACAAAACTTATAAGGTATTCTTCTTTTGTGGAATTTTTTACTCACTGATCACATGACCTTTCCTTATTAGGAGCGTCGCTCGGCTATTAGTAGTCAGGTGTTACTGTCTACGTCATGGGACGCGGACCGGCAAGATATCGATTACATTCCGATGTATATTTTATGGAATTCTCCAGGTAAGAAAAAAAGGCTTGTCATTATTTTTTGCTGTTGACTGGCTAAATATTCAAATTCAAATTTTGTCCAACCCTAAAACAACCTCTGGGTTGATCAAAGTAGTTGCACGGCTAACTCACAGATTGAACCCTGAAACAACCTTTGGGCTGATCAAAGTCAGGGCATGGCAAACTTACAGATAGACTCTGAATTGGGATTTAACGTGTTAGGTTTTGCGGAGGGAGAAAAACCAGAGTACCCGGAAAAAGATTTGGAATCCTAGGTGAGACCTGTGATACACGTGATGCTGATTCAGTCTAGTTGGTTAACTAGTTCAATATCTTTGGGCCAGGGGTATATTTGTTTTTATAATTTGTTTGTTGATAAAGTTCTTTCTTAAAATTATTTTTGTCAACAGTTGATCAACAAGCGTTTACGTCAGATAGGGCATTAACCTCACGAAGGTATTATCTATCTCTCTCTTCTACATCCCCTCCCCCTATTTTCTGATAACGCACGACAGATCTTTTCACGATGACATCAAAATAAAAGTTCTTTGAGTCACGGTATTGGGCAAGTTTGGGCCAAAAAAACTCCATAGAGCCCCATAATCAGAGCTGATTACTAAGTGATTTCAGTGATTGACCTTAACTTTTTGTTATTTCAGTGTCATGGAGACGGTGGCAGCTCATATTCGAATCAACGATGTCTTTAATCCCATTAAGATCCTTCTGGATGAGCGTAACAGACAAAGAGCAATCAATCCACAGATAAGATGGTTAGTAGTGCCACCCACATCAAACTTACACTTCAATAACATTGTCGTTCGCACGCCCAACAAATCAATATCCATATTTGGGAGGATTACCTTATTTGGAAGTGGATGGAGATCCCCCTTTCTCTGAAATTTCTCTGTAAATTCTCGAAAATTTGAATGAAAACTTGCACATATTGTAGCAATAAAATATTTTAAACTATCCACCATCTTGAAATTACCTAGGTAACCTTTTCCTTTGACAAAGGAAGCCCAAAAGTATAAAATAACAGGGATCCCGCGCGAACGACAACATAAGTTTGATATCGGGGCGGGCACATCTAGAAACCTACATTATATATTTTTTATCTCGACCCAGAAAAAACTCATCCAATCAACAACCTTTTTTTTGTTGTAGCATTTATGTATTAATAAGCAGTGTTAATAACTGGAAAATAGCAAGATTTCTGTGATCATTTCTCAATATTTTCTGACTCATTTTCTCTCTCTTTTTTCCAGGAGCGTTTATCGTGAATTAATGTTTTTATCACTAACTGCATGTGGATCTGAACGTATTGACGTTGGTAAGTTAGCAAGCTACCGATATTGAGGTTTTAGGGTCTAGGACAGCCTGGGAAAGGGGTGTGTAGTTAGGGATTGTTTATTTGTGTGTGGTTAAATGGGGGAGGGGGGTTTTAGGAATACATTTGAAGTTAATCGTTGTCCAGGGATCAAAAGACAAGTGTTTTGAAGGTTGATAGACAAATAGCTCACCCACATTATAATGTTATCCTTGTACATTTCCTTTTGTTCTACCATTCTTGTGGGGAAATACAAATTTGATTTAAAAAGAAATTCGCGAGACATTTTGGTAGTGGAGTGATATATTATCAGGACACAAAGATCAAAGATGTTCCACAGGACTTGAGAACACTACAAATGGTGTCCTGTTGAGGGTGTCAACCTCGTTGGGGATGGCACGTGCATGAAAAAAAAATGCGCTCACGCCGTCTTGATAATAAATTACTCCAGTAAATGACACCATTGTGCAAAAGCTGCATTCATAACAGAATACATATATCCATTTACAGAAGCGTATGATCGTGAATACCGACGAGCATACAAACGCATCATGGACTCCAAAGACATAGCCGATAAACTTTGCGTGGAAGATAAACCATCAATGGCCAGAGTTGCCTTCTGTAGAAGACTGTTCTCAAACCCAATATTACAGCCCAAGCTACCACAGTATGTCTCCAACACTCTATTCTAGTGAGCGACAAGTAATCAATGAAAGGCGTGTCAACAGGTGGTCACCAGCCTCATCATGAAGATGAGGGGGATTGGTATGCATCAGTATGGTCAAATCATGTGATCTGCTTTCCATCATGATTAACGAAGACCAGAACAGAGGGACTGGGGCCCACTGTAAAATATCCCAATAAAGTAAGGAATACTGCTTAGTTGATTCAAATACTGTACAGTAACAGATCGAATGAGTTCATTGTATCAATTGAAATTTACATTGTTCCTCAATAACATAACCTTGGCCATAAGATTGGTAGACATCTCGAAAAATAACCAAGCCTGGACATGACGTCATTGTATGTCACCAAAGAGACTTAGTCACCTAGATGCTACTCCAAATACGTAATATATGGTCAGCACTCTTCACATCGGCCGAAAGGACCATTGTCAGAAAAAAAGAACAAGGCAGTATCACAATAGATCTTTGCATCATTCTATTGTTTTATGATGTGAATGAGTGTTGACCATAATATACTGACCATTTAGATATTTAAGGTACTTTTTCATTTAGATAATTAAGAACAATGAGATTTCTATTCCATATTTGATACAAAGAACATATTGATCTGCAATAATTTTTTTTAAATGGGTCATAGAGTGACATTCAGTGAGTTAAATCTGTTGAAATGTTCAACAGATCCATTCACAGATGTATTATGGAATACATTTATAATTTATTAGTTGTGATGACTTCATACGTAAGACGGAAGAGGAGTATTTATAATAAAATATTTAGAATGCTATTTGCCAACCAAAACAACAACCAATTCTTTTGGTATTAGCACTAACCTCTGATAAATACCCACCATACAATGCAGGCTCAACCACAGTTAAATCACATGACTAGATCTCATCAAATGGGATTACAGAAATCTCTGCCGTATTACCTATGAAATTATCACTAATGATCAATTTATAGATATTTATAATTTAAGATAGCCATTAACAGCAGGTGCTGGTATATCATTAGTTATTGATTTTTAAGACTTTTTATTGAGAACTGAATATCTTTTTATAATGGCAAGATAATGGCAATGGTAAGTTCCTAGGTGAGCAGATTTTCGAATGGCAAAAATGCATTGGTTAAGCACTTTGATTGGAAGGTGTGTGCCCTCGTGACACTTAATTGGCTCGTAAAAAAGTTATTCAAATGTCAGCATTTGATATTTTTACTTGTTCAAATTTGCTCCTCTTCCCTCAGGTGTTTTATCCTCAAGCGAACATGATTCGTCATGAAATATTTTGACAATGCTCAAAGAACAGACAAACAAGTTTGAAAATCAAATGAAGTTTTTGGAACTACCTAATGGATTGGTTGTAGGGAAATTAGGTTTGAGTCATTCTTACTGCGCATGCTCAAAGAAATGCCAGCTGGCATTTTCATTGACCTTGCGCAGTAAGAATGACGACGGGTCGAAACTGGGTTTGTGTTGTCAAGACTTTTTTATGGAATTTCAGCAATACATCCCTGATTTTCAAACTGTTGGCTGAACCTTTCTTTAGCTTCAAAGTGATAGATACTACCATAAATTGTGGTATGCCTTATCATTCTATTATTTATTATATTAACTTGTCATGTAAATGTTCTAATTTGCCAAAATGTGAGTTTCTTTAACAAGGTAAATTTGATGGGATACCTTTGTCGAAAACCACAGGAATCCCAACCGATGAAATTCATATAACTTTCTTTGAAGTTCTCTTTTTATTGGGTTTCATATGAAGATGAGTTGTAAGGAGTTAGTAATTTAAACATGAAAAATTGTATTTTCATTAACAATAATAGGGGCATCTGTCATGGCAGGAATGATGTCACATACAAACATTTTTAGGGGCATCTCGGGTCATGATGGTGATGACATCACATGTGAACACTTTTAGTGCCACTGATTACTTCATGACTTACAAAATTGCCTGAAAGTGTCACTCCTTATCCGCGTCATCTGGGTGGATGTTGACTGCATATATGAGCATTAGTAGATGCAAATATATATATGTACAATAGTAGTTTTCAGAATGGAGAGCTGGTCTTGAATGCTTTTCCCAGGCATCTGTTGTATGGCGAGTCAAAATTTAAGATTTATGTTGGTATTCCTTAACTAATTGTGCTTTCTAGAAATATCTAGATGCTACTGCTCGCTAGTAAAAAATGATGTAAAACTATTGTAGATTATGTAAAAATAAGCAAATATTATAAAGAAAATAAAATGTGCTGTCTTTGATTTCCTTGATAGTCTTTGTTCTTTAAGGAAGCGTGCATGATGTGATTTTCCCATTATCATTATTCAAAGCCAAAATCGACATTGCAACACCCCCTCGCTGCCCTAATACAGGGTCAACATCCCACACGCTGCCCTTGCACAGGGTCACATTCCCCATGCTGACTTCACACAGGGTCAACATCCAACATGGTGACTTCACACAGGGTCAACATTCCCTATGCCGACCTCGCACAGCATCAACATCCCCAACGCTGCCCTTGCACAGGGTCACATTTCCCATGCTGACCTTGCACAGGGTCAACATTCCTCATCCTGACCTCGCACAGGGTCAACATCCCCCACGCTGCCATCCCACTGGGTCGCACAGTGTCAACATCCCCCACGCTGCCCTCGCACTGGGTCAACATCCACAATGCTTACCTCACACAGGGTCAACATTCCCCATGCTGAACTAAGACAGGGTCAACATTCCCATTGCTGACCTCGCACAGGGTCAACATCCCCATGAGACCTCCCACAGGGTCAACATTCCCCTTGCTGACCTTGCACTGGTTTAACATCCCCAATGCAGACTTTTTTTATCCCAGGTCAATATCCAGCATGTAGACAATGCAAAGGCTCAACATTACCCCCATGTGGACCTTCTGCAGGAACGCCTGCCAATTTCATGAATTTTACACCAACGGATTAAGCTCAAAATTGAGCATTTTGACTTGGTGTAAAATTCATGATATCGACCAGGCGTTCCTCGTCTTTTATATATAAGTCACTTAGATGAATTTTTATTCCGCTTTTGGAAACACCTCAAAACTGCCCCAAATCCACCTCAAAGCATGGGTTATAGTCCACGGGAAATGCCCCAAACCATTTACAATGAGAAAACACATTTTTGGGAAGAAAAGTGTCCAAAAAACGACTAATGAGTTCGAGGAACGCCTGGTCAATTTCATGGATTTTACACCAACGGATTAAGCTCAAAATTGAGCATTTTGACTTGGTGTAAAATTCATGATATCGACCAGGCGTTCCTCGTCCTTTATATATAAGTCACTTAGATAAAATTTTACTGCGCTTTTGGAAACACCTAAAAACTGCCCCAAATCCACCCCAAAGCATGAGTCATAGTCCACGGGAAACGCTCCAAACCATTAAGAATGAGAAAACACATTTTTGGGAAGAAAAGTGTCCAAAAAACGACTAATGAGTTCGAGGAACGCCTGGTCAATTTCATGGATTTTACACCAACGGATTAAGCTCAAAATTGAGCATTTTGACTTGGTGTAAAATTCATGATATCGACCAGGCGTTCCTCGTCTTTTATATATAAGTCACTTGGATAAAAGTTTACTGCGCTTTTGGAAACACCTCAAAACTGTCCCAAATCCACCCCAAAGCATGGGTTATAGTCCACGAGAAACGCCCCAAACCATTTACAATGAAAAAAAACCACAATTTTGGGAAGAAAACTGTCCAAAAAAACGACTGAGTTCGAGGAACGCCTGGTCAATTTCATGAATTTTACACCAACGGATTAAGCTCAAAATTGAGCATTTTGACTTGGTGTAAAATTCATGATATCGACCAGGCGTTTCTCGTCTTTTACATATAAGTCACTTAGATGAATTTTTATTCCGCTTTTGGAAACACCTCAAAACTGTCCCAAATCCACTCAAAAGCATGGGTTATAGTCCACGGGAAATGCCCCAAACCATTTACAATGAGAAAACACATTTTTGGGAAGAAAAGTGTCCAAAAAACGACTAATGAGTTCGAGGAACGCCTGGTCAATTTCATGGATTTTACACCAACGGATTAAGCTCAAAATTGAGCATTTTGACTTGGTGTAAAATTCATGATATCGACCAGGCGTTCCTCGTCTTTTACATATAAGTCACTTAGATGAATTTTTATTCCGCTTTTGGAAACACCTCAAAACTGCCCCAAATCCACCTCAAAGCATGGGTTATAGTCCACGGGAAACGCCCCAAACCATTTACAATGAGAAAAAACATTTTCGGGAAGAAAAGTGTCCAAAAAACGACTAATGAGTTCGAGGAACGCCTGGTCAATTTCATGGATTTTACACCAACGGATTAAGCTCAAAATTGAGCATTTTGACTTGGTGTAAAATTCATGATATCGACCAGGCGTTCCTCGTCTTTTACATATAAGTCACTTAGATGAATTTTTATTCCGCTTTTGGAAACACCTCAAAACTGCCCCAAATCCACTCAAAAGCATGGGTTATAGTCCACAGGAAACGCCCCAAACCATTTACAATGAGAAAAAACATTTTCGGGAAGAAAAGTGTCCAAAAAACGACTAATGAATTCGAGGAACGCCTGGTCAATTTCATGGATTTTACACCAACGGATTAAGCTCAAAATTGAGCATTTTGACTTGGTGTAAAATTCATGATATCGACCAGGCGTTCCTCGTCTTTTACATATAAGTCACTTAGATGAATTTTTATTCCGCTTTTGGAAACACCTCAAAACTGCCCCAAATCCACTCAAAAGCATGGGTTATAGTCCACGGGAAACGCCCCAAACCATTTACAATGAGAAAAATTATTTTCGGAAAGAAAAGTGTCCAAAAAACGACTAATGAGTTCGAGGAACGCCTGGTCAATTTCATGGATTTTACACCAACGGATTAAGCTCAAAATTGAGCATTTTGACTTGGTGTAAAATTCATGATATCGACCAGGCGTTCCTCGTTCTTTATATATAAGTCACTTAGATGAATTTTTATTCCGCTTTTGGAAACACCTCAAAACTGTCCCAAATCCACTCAAAAGCATGGGTTATAGTCCACGGGAAACGCCCCAAACCATTTACAATGAGAAAAAACATTTTCGGGAAGAAAAGTGTCCAAAAAACGACTAATGAGTTCGAGGAACGCCTGGTCAATTTCATGGATTTTACACCAACGGATTAAGCTCAAAATTGAGCATTTTGACTTGGTGTAAAATTCATGATATCGACCAGGCGTTCCTCGTCCTTTATATATAAGTCACTTAGATAAAATTTTACTGCGCTTTTGGAAACACCTCAAAACTGCCCCAAATCCACCCCAAAGCATGGGTTATAGTCCACGGGAAACGCCCCAAACCATTTACAATGAGAAAAAACATTTTCGGGAAGAAAAGTGTCCAAAAAACGACTAATGAGTTCGAGGAACGCCTGGTCAATTTCATGGATTTTACACCAACGGATTAAGCTCAAAATTGAGCATTTTGACTTGGTGTAAAATTCATGATATCGACCAGGCGTTCCTCGTCTTTTACATATAAGTCACTTAGATGAATTTTTATTCCGCTTTTGGAAACACCTCAAAACTGCCCCAAATCCACCTCAAAGCATGGGTTATAGTCCACGGGAAACGCCCCAAACCATTTACAATGAGAAAAAACATTTTCGGGAAGAAAAGTGTCCAAAAAACGACTAATGAATTCGAGGAACGCCTGGTCAATTTCATGGATTTTACACCAACGGATTAAGCTCAAAATTGAGCATTTTGACTTGGTGTAAAATTCATGATATCGACCAGGCGTTCCTCGTCTTTTATATATAAGTCACTTACATGAATTTTTATTCCGCTTTTGGAAACACCTCAAAAGTGCCCCAAATCCACTCAAAAGCATGGATTAATAAGAAAAGCCAAAGGTATGAAAATGGTCCAATGACTTCGTGAAAGCCATTGGCTATAGTCTGTGTTTTTTGGCTAAAATGACCAAAAATGACGTATTTTACATCTTTCGTAAATATCATATAATTTTAGATAATATAAAACCGTTTACACGTGGATATGTTATATTTATTGCTGCCATGATTATATTACTATATTTGTTGGATCGTCAAGGCTTTTTCTTACTGGTTATATTAGAGGAATATTTACTATCTTTCTTTATATATATTTTTATCTTGTATTACACAGGCCTAATGAATAAGTTTCCGATGGTTTAGAGTGGTATGTCCTCTTATTTACCAACGCTCTCGACCAATCAGCACGCGAGAAATTTCACAGTTATGGTAAAAAGTACTATTTACATGTAGACATACGTTTCTCCTTTCGGTTCTCATTGTAAGGTTTGTTTCCATCCTTCTTTTTGATGTTGTGGCTTCTGTTTATTTTCCTACTTTCCTTCAATAAATTATCAATCAATCATTCATCAATAAATCAATAAATCAACCAGTCAGTCAGTCAGTCATCCATCATTCATTCACATTTTTCATTTATTCATTTTTTTTTCTTTCATTCATTCATTTTCTTTACTATCTGTCCCTTCCTTGTGTGGTTTGCAATGCTTCATACAGCAGGTCTTTTACAGTTTGGTTTCATTGACGTCATCTGTTGTCGTGGTAACTCTGATCTCGAGTTCTTTGCAGTAGTACCAGGACAAGAAATAGAACAACAGCGACAAAGCTGAAATGAAATAGAGATAAACTAATAAGTAAATAGAGAGGGAGTATTTCAGAATTGCAGTCGATCCTTTACACAACGGCCACTGTCGGGATCAAATATTGTGGCTGTTGTAGAGAGGTGGCCATTGTGGAGAGGTTTCAGTTACAGTATATGTATGAACTTGGTGGTAACCGGGACAAATTTTCCGATCGTTGGGTAGAAGTGGCCGTTAGTGGAGATTCGACTGTAAGCATTTTCATGCACAATGTCACGTAACTCACGTCACGCACGCAGTTGACTAAAAATATCAACACTTTCACTTGCGCTCCAAAACATACTCAATTGAGTAAACATTACTACATTGGCTCAGAGTTCATGTGTGTCTAATCTAAATAGGGTGGAAAATAAAAGCTGTTGGTAAGATCGAGATTCTAACTACCAACTAACTTAGAAAGGCGCTTCTATAACTAGTGTCACGTGAGCGGTCAGCGGCTGTTTCTATGGGAGCAGAAGAGACGAATGACGTGCACAATACCTTTGAGTGGCAGTCCATACGATACAATAATCCAGCCCAGCTTATCGTAGTCATAGTTCAAGCAGTTGCCCCTTTGGTCGCATTTTGTTTTCCATAGGGAGCAAGTCTCGTCGATGATGTACCCGATGATGATTGGCCCAGGCAAAGCTGCCATAAGTTTGCTGAGGACGAATTGGATCCCAAGGCCGTAGGACCGCTGGTTGTCAGGCACTGACCTATATCAACATGTGAGAGGATTATTTATAGAATACATGATACAAGTGGACTCGTTATTTACGTACTGTTTCGTAAATTGCTAATTAACGAGGCTAACCCGCTGAGTGGGGATTCAAACTTGGAAATGATCTTTTTTCCTTCTTTCTTTTTTCTTTTTTCTTTTTTTCTTTTCTTTTCTTTTTCTTTCTTTTTTTCTTCTTTCCTTTTTGTGTGTCTTTGATCAAAAACTTTTCGAAAATTGTATACTGATTTTCATCCCAGACATGTAACTTCTTGACCCACACAGTTGGATGTGAATCACTAAGTGCGCAACCGCGAGTAATCCTAAAACAAATGTCTTTTTAAGAAAGCAAAAAGTAAACTCTATTATCGCGCCTCTTATTTTAAAAAAACCTAGAGAGATATAAAGTATCTTGACACAAAGTGAAAGAGCTACTCAAAAATACCTGAATAGGACAATGTCGCTTGGTATGTGATCGCAGACGCCAATGATAGTCATGACGAACAGGAATCCCACAAACAAATACAAATAACTACAGCGTTTCTTGCAAGGACCCATGGTCAGTTTGTTAGGAGCAGATATGCAAGAGCAGTTTACAAATCCCTGAAAGAAGATATATATATCAATCATAAAACAACGTCAGGAACTGTAACTAGTCTGTTTAGAATATGCGCAGGGTCATTATCCGGGCCACCTTTGCCGACTTCACGCAGAGTCCCATATGAACCTCGTGCATGGTCAACATCCCCCATAAAGACCTTGCACAAGGCCAATATTTACCCATGCAGGCTTCGCATAGGTTCAATGCCCCTTGTAGACCTTGCGCAGGGTCAATATTCCTCCATGGAGACCTTGTGTAGGTTCAACATCTCCCATATAGACCTCGAACAGGGCCATCATCCCCCATGCGGACCTTGCGCAGGCCCAACATCCTCCATGTGGACCTTGCTCAGGCCCAACATCCTCCATGCGGACCTTGCGCAGGCCCAACATCCTCCATGTGGACCTTGCGCAGGGCCAACATCCCCCATGCATACCTTGCGCAGGGCCAACGTCCCCCATGCAAACCTTGCGCAGGGCTAACATCCCCCATGCAGACCTTACGCAGGGCTAACATCCCCCATGCGGACCTTGCGCAGGGCTAACATCCCCCATGCGGACCTTGCGCAGGGCTAACATCCCTCATGCAGACTATGCGCAGGGCAAGCATCCCCCATGCAGACCTTGCGCAAGGCCAACATCCCCCATGTGGACCATGCGCAGGGCCAACATCCCCCATGCGGACCTTGCGCAGGGCCATCATCCCCCATGCGGACTTCGCACCAGGGCAATAATCTTTGAATTTTAATTAAACTAAAAAATGAAATTCAGACCTGTTTTACATCGAGTGGAGAACAGCCAGCATAACAGGGAGAGAAGAAGTTAATACCACGTGAATCACACATAGGACTGTACTGATTCGTTGTGCAGTGGCAGTTAGAATTACACGAGCTAGACAGTGCTAATTGACCTAGTGAACTGAAAGAAAGTAGATAAAAATAAAGAACAATTACACAATGGCTAATCACGCGACTACCGTGTATAGACCTATTTCAAAATAACGTTGTCGGCTAGAGATATGAAATCCGAAACAGAGAGGAATTGTGGGCAGTGGGCTGTGAATTGAATATAAAGAAAAGTGATAATTGTTTTGTCTTCTTAAGTAGTAACATTAGATTGATATCTAAATATGCCACCACCTTTGAGCGATGACCAACGTTTTTTGAAATGGCTAATACTAAGTAAAACATTACTTGACTTTGATGTAAAAAATCGTAAAATGCAAAGTGAAATGCAGAGAAAGGATGAAAACGTGGCTGTGTATGCGTTTGTGGGGAAAAAAGTCTTTCTAATATAGCGAATTAATGAGTAGGTAGACTAATGCTCTCATATGCTGGGAAAATATGTTAAATTTTAAACATTTCTAAAACCAGCGCAATAGATTCCCTAACCTGATAAACTAGTTTTACCTGTTTGGATAAGATACATCAACGCCAACGTACTGAGGGTATTCACATCCGGGAACCAGAAAGGAAAGAATCGACAAGGTGAAAATGTTCACGAAGAAAACAAATTTGGCAGCTTTGCGACACGAGTCCCGTAAACCAAGGCCTCTGACAACTGCACTTCCTGTTCAGAAAAAAAGAAGTATTACTGTCGCTGTCGATCATGTCATTGGTCATTGGTCATTGGTCATTGGTCATTGGTCATTGGTCATTGGTCATTATTATTATTATCATTATTATCATTATTATTATTATTATTATTATTTGCATAATTAATTTACAGAAATTATTATTTCGTTTGAATATGTACTAACCTATCCACAAACCAACATTCCCGCCAACGAGGGATAAAATAGACATGAAGAGTCCTGCCAGGAACTGAGGTGCACCGTATCGATCACGAATGATCTTGAACAGAAATGGACCCGCTCCGTACCATGCAAAGGTACTGAATAGAAAAAAGAAAAAATAGATCCCTTTCAGCACGTCGGAATGCAGCTCAATTTGGAGGACAAAACAATATGTTTTCAATTCTCAGGAGATTGAAATTCGTTTGTTTTATCCTCCAAATTGAGCTGCTTTGACGTCTAAAATGAAGAAATACAAAGACAATGTTCTTAACCGCTGACCAACACGATGATTAAATTATTGCGCATGTGCATGCACGATACCTATCCGCTGTCCAATAGCACTCACCCTGAGATCATACCACATATCTGGAAAATGTAAACCTTGTTGGTAAACAGAGACTTCGTGGCGGGAAGAATGTCCTTCAGTTGACCATGCAAATTATTGTCTTTACCAATGATATATTTATTTTTTATGGCCTCCTCTCGCATTTCCACAGCACCAGGGACCTTACTTGGGAAGCCAAGCAAAATAAACCCACACAGAATGAGAACAAAGCCAAAGACGAACGGTCCTAGCCACCAGGCTCCTATCCAACGGTGGTCGAGCGGGCTGAGCTGCAATCCAGGGGACTGGGAAAAGAGACACAAAAACTTTAAATAAAAATCTATTATTCATTATATCTGCCAAACCATTTTTCCTTTTTTCTCTTTTTCATTATTATTATTTTTTACTTTATTTCTGTACTTTCCATCATCAACTACGTTTTAGATGCTGTCATTTTTCAGTTATATTTTTTAATTTTTTCTACTTAAAGATATAATATAATTTTTCGATAAAGTGATAGAGCCTTTGACTTCATACATAATGTTTTTCCGTCTTTTGAAACCTGATATTTTTGTTTTTTAAAGTCGTTAATGTACATTTTATCAGAGTAACCGGAAAAAGAAAACAATCATACTTCAGGCCGAATGAGACGTGGTTTGGAATTAGAAAAACACCAAGGCCAAAGTCAAAATGTCCAATTGACAAATAAGAATAAGATTATTCTTGACTCACCATCTTAACGTCAACATAAACCTCAAGTAGTTTTCCACCAATCATCGTGCCGATTCCTGGTCCAATAACAAATGCAGTGAAAAACATACCGAGATACAAACCGGTGTGTTTGGGGTGGACATTTTCATCGAGCCAAGCAGGGGCGACGGATAGAAGAGGTGAAGATCCCACTCCTGAGAGAAGCTGAGCCAAGATGAAAATAAAGTAGTATGAGGAGGACGATCTTGCTGTTGTTAAACAATCAACGTCTTTTGCGATCAGTGTTTTATTGGAAATACAGAATGAGAGATTCTTTGTCGACACTAAAAATGAAAGAGGAAAAGCATGATTAGGAAGTCTAGGAAAAGAAAGCAAGGCAAGGCAAGGCAAGGCAAGGCAAGGCAAGGCAAGGCAAGGCAAGGCAAGGCAAGGCAAGGCAAGGCAAGGCAAGGCAAGGCAAGGCAAGGCAAGGCAAGGCAAGGCAAGGCAAGGCAAGGCAAGGCAAGGCAAGGCAAGGCAAGGCAAGGCAAGGCAAGGCAAGGCAAGGCAAGGCAAGGCAAGGCAAGGCAAGGCAAGGCAAGGCAAGGCAAGGCAAGGCAAGGCAAGGCAAGGCAAGGCAAGGCAAGGCAAGGCAAGGCAAGGCAAGGCAAGGCAAGGCAAGGCAAGGCAAGGCAAGGCAAGGCAAGGCAAGGCAAGGCAAGGCAAGGCTGTTGATACCTTAGAGCCGTCTCACCTGTCTCTGGATTATGTTTTTCAATCAAAAAGTGAGGCAGTGAATAAATCCCAGAAGCAAGTCCAGATATAATGGCTCCACATCCCAGCCACTTGCCCTTATGACTATGACCTCCATAGAAACTAGCCAGAGTGCCAAAGATCATGGCTGTGATATCAGCAGCTGAGATCAGTAGACCCGTTTGTTTGCTGTTGAACAGGAAGCGCCTCTCTAACGATGGTAGAGACATGGGTACAAAGGTGAAGGAAACCATTCCTAATAAGAAAGAAAAGAGTAATTAGGCACCCGATTTAGAACGGAGAGTCATCTCTGGAAGTGAAATTCTAGATTTTGTCCTCAAATATCGTTAAAATTACTAAAACCAAAATCGCAGAGTACTGCGGCGAGCCTGTTTACATGTATGCCAAACTACGTTTTTGTGTATAGAAACAGTCACTACAGATACCCGGTATCGAGCATTTCAACAGGTTTTTGAGGAGGGATGGAGTATTTACCGGTACTCAAAACCTGAATCATAATATAATACTCAGGCTCCATTCACACAAATGCGTTTTCGAATGCTCCATTTTCGTATATCACCGAAAACGCATCAAAAGATTCGCATCCACACTAATGTCTCCAATCTGGAGAGTGTTCTCAATGTATGCCTTTTTCGAGGAAACGTTTTTGATCGTTTTAGCGCGTGGACGCAACGCTAATACACATCTAAAAGTGTGCGTTTTCAAGGAGGCCTCAGTGTTGCCGGGTTCTTGGTTTTAGAGACACGATTAACCTTATGGTTTCCTAATCTCTTCAAATTATTAGTAATATAATAGTATCGGTGATTATGTGAATGAATGACATTAAGGACGCACTGACGGAAGTGCGAAGTGACGGTCTGGGCAACGTTTCCCATGCAAGCAAAAGGCTCGTGTCTTCCCTTTTCCAGCAACACGCGCGAAATCGTAAAAGTTTGCGATCGGGAAGAATTATTGGTTTTGGTGGACGTCAACCAAGGCGTTTCAATGATGTTCCATCGACACATGCCCTTGGAAACTCTGGGTTGTTTTTTTTCCAAAAATGTAATGAAAACACCTTGATTTGACGTCCCGTCCTTTTTGCTTCTCGCTTCTCAAATTTGGAACCAGATTTCGAATTTTATTTCAGAAAGGATATACTTTATAGTGAAAGAATTCCAACTATCTTCATGCTCGAAGATTGACAAGAGAAAGGTATCTTCGATCAAGCTACAAAAAAAAATCTTTGAAAATTAATCCCATTTCATATTCAAGACTCTATCTATTCAAGACTGTATCCGTTCAGTGCATTTCATTACCCAGCCGTATGCCCTGATTCAATCAATTCCAAGTTGTTGGGAATTACAAATCCAGTAAATTAAGATGGCGTTGATGAACGACCTTTCACATTCACAGTAAAACGATTCTTGGAGAATTGTTTGAGGTTTGGGAGATTAATGTTGGAATTTTCTAGAAAAAAAAAACTGATCGTAAAGAGAAATAAAAAAGCAAAGAAACCTTGAAAAAATAGAACTTGAAAAGCTGGCCCAAAGCTTTGAATTTAAAGAGAGCACCTTGTGACCGTGGCACTTTTAAAAAAGCTCAAAATATTAACTGAAATAAAGGATCAAAGGGTCGGTGAAGGACCTATGATATTGAGATTTTAAAATGCTTTAAAAAATGGTGCAAAAATTTATAAAAGCCTGAAAAATCAATCCTATGGTAAAATCAAATGAAAAGCACTGAATTCTGAGTTATCTACAAAGAGGGTTTACGACGTTACCTTGAATGATGGTAAGAAAAAACAGCACAATCATCAGCCATCTTGAATTGTTGAGCCATTGAAGACACCTCGGTCTGAACGCCAACCAGCCCCAAGCTCTTTCTTCTGGTGGCAAGACGAAGCAATCATTTTGGACATTACTTTGTACATGTTCTTGTTCAAGTGATTCCAGAGTCTCCTCTGAAGGAGATTTTTTACAACTTGAGGTCATGTCGCAGATTTACAACCAGCTCTGAAATTCTTTGTCAGTTCAAATCCGAAGAATTATTCTCGATCTAGGAGAAATTCTCTTCTTCGTATGACACCCAAGTCTCTACTAACTTCGCTTCCTAGTTTTCGATCTCTTAAGAACTTAATTGCATCGTTGGGCTCTTGATGCAGTTATCGAATTATCACACTGATCGGAGAGATTTGGTTAATTGATGGACCGTTTTATAGTGAATGGCGGAGATCAAGGCGAAAACAACGAGATCACATTACACTATGAACTACGAAGACTGTTTAATTTCCTGACATCTGGCTTGAAGCTTTTTTTTTTTCCCCCAAGCAAAATAACAACTGGGGGAAAAGAGCAAAGGGTCGCTGTTATTTTTTTCTGAATGAAGCACATAAACCGCACTGACACTGGCAGAGCACAACAGAACCAACAACAGCAGCAAAACTAAAAATATTAAAAAAGAATTTGCAACAGAAATAGTAAAAATAACAGCAACATCTGTAGCAGCAGCAGAAACAATAACAACAACAGAGGCAGGAGCAAGCAACAACAATAAAAGCAAAATAATAATAATAATAATAATAATAATAATAAGTATAATAATAATAATAATAATAATAATAATAATAATAATAATAATTAACCGAACAACAGCATGCAACACGTAACAACAAACAACAAATTAAGTTTGATTGGCTTTAATTTTTTTTTTCAATTCTTACTTTGGAAATTCCAATTTTCGTTTCCATTTTTTATTTCTGGCTGACTAAATTGTAAATTGACGATAGCTTTATGTAAATGGTAGTTTGATAGTTAACTATAGGATTACTTAGCGCTGCAGTATCAATATTTGCTTTCAAAACGTTTTCCCCAGTAATATCGATGGATGTGCATCAATTTTACCGAGAAACCATGGTGATGGAAGGAAAAATTGAATACTTCAATACAATTGATAGTACCGGCTGCTTTTAACAAGAAAAAATTGATACCGACAATTAAAGAGACAAGACCCACCGAAAACAAAAATGGCAAGAAGAGGAGAAAAGGAGGAAGAGGGAGGACCGACTGACGTCGTGGTATCACTGAGTGCTGCTCAGGGTTGGCCTCAATTTTGTATTGAATATTCACATGTTCTAGTGAAGGTTCGTGGAATTTCAAAGTGTTTGTATAGTTGAAGATGAGCATTATTTACTTTACCGTTGGTATTTGTGAATATTTTGATGCTGTAATGAAACTAAATGAGTCTGTAACCAAGGAACATAGCGTTATGCGAATTCAAAAATGGTCTCCCAAAGGCGAAGAAAAACAATATCAATGGTACGCACTTCGAAAGTTACACCTGCGACTGCTTTAACAAGTTTGTTTCGATTACAGTTTCAAGTCCTTGAATTAATCGCTTACAGCGGCGCAATGTCTCTTCATTTTGTTAATCCTTCCTGATGGTCAAGGCCAGAGGTGGAAAAAGATCCGGAAAGGATTCCTATATTGGGGAAAAAAGGGTAAAATAAAAAGCCGCACGACAAGAAAAACAAACGAACAAAAAACACAAATAAGTACACAAAGAAACAAAAACAAAAAACAAAGTTAAACCAAACATTGCAACATCAACAGCACTTGACTCTTCACTTGACTCTGAAGATGACTTCCGCGCTCAGGTTGCCGAAACGTCAGTCACATCAAACAGTCCTTCTCAGGACTACATCCACCCGGATGATCATAATACAAATATTGTTTCTTCGACAAATATTGTTACTTCGATAAATATCCATTCACCTGGGTTCAGACCTTTCTTTACAATACAATCAACAGCAAACAAACAAACAAAAAACAAAGCAGAGCAGAGCATACAAAAGAAAAAGCAAATAAAATATAATAATAATAATAATAATAATAATAATAATAATAATAATAATAATAATAATAAGGACAAATCAGAGATAAGAAAAGCCTGTTTTAAACAAAACTCTCTTTAATATTGAATAAGTCTAGTATACTCAAGTAGAGTAACTCCTAAATGTCATTCATAGAATGACGAGGAATAAATTGATTGATTGATTGATTGATTGAATAATAATGGAAGTTCTTATATAGCGCATTTCACATCGTCTCAATGCGCTTTACAATTTTTAACCAGTGGAGGACTTTACGGGCTGCATATTATGAGGCAAGGCAAGGCAAGGCAAGAAAACAAAACAAAGAAAAGTCGAAAGAAAAGCAAAATATGCCTAGACAAAAGTTGTAACAATGATCAGTATCAAATATCCCTCGGCCATGCAGCCAGTCACGAGTTCTTACATGGTAACTGTCACGGACTTTCACTACGTACTGGAACAGGAAGTTGAAATAAGTTTTTTCCTCACAGCAAAGATGGCAGAACTAGAGGTAAGACACCACAAAAACCTCGATTAGATCGCGATCAGATCAGATCAGATAATATTTTATAATTTGTACATCTTGTTCTTTGCAAACATTGCGAACATTGTCAGCGACGAGATATAGAATTTTAGGATGGTTAATTCACGGTTCACGTTGCAAAGGACTGACACACAGACCAAACACAAAATGAAAGCAAGCAGTAATTTCGCAAGACACTATATGGATAATATATAATAGATTTATCTAAGTATTTGATTAGCCAGTGGCTTTAGCTCACTTTAGGTCACACACAACATGACAAACGCAAATTCAGTTTCATACAGGGTCATTCCAAGTTGTCATTCCACTCAGTGGTTTTATGATATTCTCAAACCGCCATGAAATCAAGCTTCAGCTTATTTGTTCGAGTACAGTAAAAACCCGCATAAAAGAACCAGTGGATTAATTAAGAACTAGACGCTCTTGGAGCGTTCATTGGGTTGCCTTGCAAGAGCTCGCCCACTCGCCAATCCTATATACTCTTTATTATTTCACACCAAAGTGTTCCTTTTGGGTTCAAAGTCCCCCTTTATTAAAAACATTTTTATTTAAAAATTCTAGTAAGGCATTAGTGTTGCGTTACTGAATTGTCAACGCGTATTAGATTTCTACTTGACCTACTAGAGTACCTTTCAAGACTAGCTGATGAAATAAACATATCTATTTCATTATCGAAACTGTTCACTGCAAAACAAACGTTTTATCAATGTAAATACTTTTAGCCAAAATGTGTTTAACTGGTAATTTGTTTTTCCCTCAGTTTTTGATTTCTGTATAAATTTCATAAATGGAAATATTCAACAAGGAGTCTTGGTAGTAGTTTGTCTCAGTATATTTTTTTGTATCTGAGATTTGGTAAGATCTAGTTTGATCATAGCTAGGTAGTTTATAGATTCTCTTAGTCTATTTTGACTAGTTTGTCTAGTTCTACGATTCTCATACCGTAGTTTGCTCATAGATTCTCAAAGATAGCTCATAGATTCTCAGACTTCTCTCTTTGAGTACGTGGACCAACCCGTTCCAAAATCGCTCAATAAAGTAGTTTGTAAGTAGTTTAAGCGTAGCGTTAAAAAACCTAAAGACAATAGTACGCAACATGCCTACAGACAAAATAGTACTTCACGAACCCTGAACGAATGAATTAATGGCGACACAACACTAAAAACTATAAATACATCGTCCTCGATGTCGTGTGGCAACTTCATTGGACATTGGACATTGGACATTGTTTACAAGTTCTCGACCAATCATGACGTGTGAAATTATGGTCTACCTGACGCCCGAAAAACGAATCTCATTTTAAGACTGGTTTGCCACCATGGCAACCCAGTAATTAGTTACTAGGCTGAAATTTGGCCAATTAAACACCAAATATACAAGAACCACTTCAGCCTGACAAACGAGACAAGCTTTAACAAACATGTACAAAGCATGTTCTAAGGATCAGTACCAAATTTACTAAATCAATGAAAAATAGTACTCAATGAGGACTGATATTCTATATTCAGAGACTTCTGAATAGCAATTATTGGTGTGATATATTGTATTAGGATATATTAATACAGCTAGGAAGAATAACAATTGCTTTTGGGTTGTAAATAAGATCCTGTTAAGAATATACTCAGCCTGATTTCTCGCTAGATACCAAATATATAAGAATCATTACAGCCTGACTTCGGAAAATAGTGGTTCTTTTATGCGGGTTTTCACTGTACTCGAACAAAGAAACGAATAGTTACTGCTATCATTATTATTTGATAAACCATAACCGGTCCCTTAGTAAATGAAACACTTTAGAAAAGAAATTTTTAGTAGAAACTGCCACCACTGACCACAGAAAACCCAAGTTCATTCTTCTCTTCCTCTCTCTACAGGTGCCAGGTTTTGACGAGAAATCTCAGCTATGGCTGCAGCCTTTCTCAGAGATCATCAATTGCATGTTTCCAATGGAGTACGTCTATGGAGAGTGGATTTGGTGGCGAGAGTCGAGTGAAGCAAATAGTGCTGATCCAGAATCTCTTTGCTCTAAGAGACCCTCGTTAATAGATACTGGTAGTCGGGTTGAAGGGTTTTCAATACCTCAATTTTATGTTGGAAAAACTGAGGAATCGTTTACAAGTAATCCTTTTGATGATAGAGAGCACTGGCAACCTGACCTTGATGGAATGGATGTCAAGGACATTTTTGTCGTAAATGAAGAGACTGACAAAGTAATTCCTATTTTCACGGTGGAACACGCTTCAGATGATCCAAGGTATGTCCATCTGAGATTCACTGATGAATGGAAAGAGCACCGACCCAGGTACAAGAATGCTACTTTTGTAAACCATACCTATACGCTTCCAGGGAAGAACTATGATGATGATCGATTGGGTCAACTCAATGAAAGCCGCAAACCAGATGAGCAATTCACGTATGAAATGCACGGACCAGTATGGAAACTGGAAGGAAAAGGCCTTATGTCCTACGAAGAAGACTCGACGGGTGTCTTCAAGTACCCGTTGGCGTGGCCTGAACAAGCAATGGAGTGGCTTGTTCGTCCACGTACCAACGGTTGGCCATCACCCGAGCTTCTGCAAGACATTCTCGAGTCTGGATGTCACTTGGCGCCAGTTGGAAGAGGAAAACGTCAAGATGAGCCCATGGAATTTCTAAAATATCTCAAAAACCCCGAGAAGCCTTCTTCTTCATGCATGAAAACTGATCAAGAGAATCCAAGTGACCACAACACCATGGATGAAACCGAATGGAGATTGTCTTTCTCGGTGGCTGAAAATAAACTCGGTCAAAGTGTGTCTCCTGTTCAACGCCATGTTCTCGTTCTTCTCAAGATGATCAAGAAAGTCTATTTTCCAGATGTCATCTCTTCGTATCTTTTGAAAAATCTACTGTTCTGGGAAATAGAAAATCAAGACCCGTCTTTCTGGACGGAAGATAACTCGGGCAAGTGTCTGCTATTGATGTTGGATCGGCTGCAGAAGAGCTTGGAAGAAGGACACCTTCCTCATTACATCATCCCACAAAGCAACCTTCTACAATACGAGGATCCTGCAAAACTGGCCGGAGGAGCGGCTGAGATTGATGGTGTTAGAAGAAACATCTTGCTTAAGACTATTAGTTTGTTGAAGAGATGTCATTCCATGACGTACCAGTCACAGATCTACCTCAACAACTTGCAGGACTTGGATGCTCTGGTGGCCAAAGTACAAGATAAGTCCTTGTTAGAACAAGATGTGACAGCACTGACAAGCTCGGTACTTGACCTGTTTACTAAACAAGCTAAGGAAGAAGTCAAAAGCATGTTGAGAAATGTTGTATTCGGTGATGATGAGAATATCAAAAAATTGATGCACATTCCTCTTTACGCCTATGAGTCTGTATTAGCAAGAAGTCTGTGTAAGATGTGGTACCTTAAGCCCGACAAATCGAACGACGAAAAATCGAACGAGAAAGAATTTGAATCCTTTGTGAGGCAGGAGACTACAGATCTCTCCATTGATGACGATTTTATTACTTTGGCAATGGCCTTTCATGCTGAAGTACAAGCAGGGAGGGACATGTCATTTTTGGTCCCACAAACGAGTGTCATGGAGCGTACTAAAGAGATTCATAGGGAAAAAGCACGCGAACGGTTCCAAGAAGCTCAGGCTCCAGTTAAGGATATACTTGGATGGCTCTGCAATAGTGATTTGATGAACATACAAAAGAAAGTGTCCAAAGACCTGGACGGGCAGTTGGAAAGCTTAACAATGGATAGATTAGAAATGGAAGTTACAAAAGAAATCCAAAAATTATTTGTCGAACGGTGTTCTTCCTCCCAGAGAGAAAATAATGACGATGATTAACTAGGTGTTTAGAACGTTGCAAGTCGTTGAAAATAAGTGACATTCAGTTGAAAATGTGAAAGGAAAAAATGTTTATTCGAAAATTTGAAGGATCGGCTTTAATATTTGGTAGTTTCTTTTGGTTGAAATCTTAGCGAAAATTTATCGCAGACACCAGATCCCATCTCATTCAAAAATTGTTAGTAAAATACTTGATTTTTGTAGAACTGTGTTCAGGTGTTTCTCAGAGACTATTTACTCATTCGCAGGGCCCATGTCAGCTTCCATAGCTCTTTGCCATTCTGCCCATCCACCAGTAAAAATATGTGTCCTAGAATATCAATGAGAGACGGTATAGAAATAAGCTCTCTTTTTGTTCCTCGCACCCTAGCGCCGCCATTTATATCCCCGATAATATCTATCCAAACCAAGGCTTCGGATAGTACATCCGGGAGTAAATGTGCATCCGGGCGTATCTTGGGAAAGGTGTGCTATCGACAGTTTGATGTGCGCATTCTAAAACGTTTATCGATGCTAATTCACCTTTCCGGAATTGCAGAACGCGTTGCATAATGGGTCTGTTTTAGGGGACGCATTCATACTTATATGGCGTATTTATTGCTTGCTGATACTGAAAAGTGATAGAAAATCATAATTATCGTGTTAATTCTCAATTTTCTTTCATTTCTTTATGGATAAAATGCCAACTGAACGATGAAGCGTCCCTAAAAACAGCCCCAAAATGCAACGCATTTCTACAATTTCGAAAAGGCTAATTAGTCAGAACTGAAGCAGGCTCTGGAGATTGGATTCATGTTCTGCACAACTGACCGATTAATTCTCGGGTGTTCGCTGAAAGAATTTAACTATTGTCCACGCACCTAGTTCTAAAAATACCTTCAAATTCAATAGAAATCTTCGCTCAATTTTTCTTCTACGATACGTCACGCGACCTGAATCGATTTAGCTGATGCCAAGTCAAATCACTGGACTCACAGTCTGGTGATTATGCTTCTCATCTCACGTGCATTCGGCTCTTAACATCCGGGAACAAAGGAGGTGAAATCATTTCACAAAACATTCCTTCGCGACTTGGCAAAGATATGGCCGGAACTATTGAGGTAAGCTAATCTTAATTGGATGATTTCAAATAAACCTAAGGAATCCATATTAGTTTAATGTACATCAAAATAGCTTAAATTTCTCGAGTTAATTTCTTAAGTAATCCAAGTTAACAGATCGCTAGATATTTTATTTGCTTTTTAGGTATCTAAAATTCATCTTTCTAATCTTACCTTTATATAATTACTTCATTATAGAATCAAATTATTTGCGAAGTATTTGAACGTAAAAAATATGTGGAAGTTTATATATATTCAATAATATTATAGAAAGATATTTTGAACCAAAAGGAAACCAATTTGTATTCAACCGAGTAACTTATTCGAAACTACTGACGTCAAGATTCTTGTGGATTTTGTGGTTATTAATAAATGAATATTAATACATTAATATTTAATACAAATTTATACATCCATATTTCCCTTAGTAATTTATGCAATTTATATCAGTGAAAAATCACACGAAATGGTATATCTGCGTAATATTGATGATAAGATATAAATGAATTCAAAATATAATTAAATTTCCGCATGAAGGCAGCTCTGATGCTTAAAGCATCCATGGGTCATCCTCGCTTTGACCTGTGGATATTGTGTCCATCACTTTTCCCCAAGCATGTCTATTATTTTATAAGTAGCGATTTTGAAAAACATAAAGTTATAAATAAAAATGGGATAACGCGACGTTTCGGTGCTCAGCTTGCAGGCTGAGCACCGAAACGTTGCGTTATACTCTTTTTTATCTATAACTTTATGTCTATTATTGTCAAATTATGAATAAATAATTAACCAGGAAAAACACATGAGAAAGGACGTAACCCAGATGTATTCTGTCTGTAAATCAAATACAGAATCAGTTCCTTATTTGCATTCAACTTTTAAATGGATTTTCTCAGTCAAACTCACTCTAATCTCAAAAATTTTAGTAGAACATAAAATTATACTCCTAGACATTTGATAAGCACTCAATATACAATATTTGCGTCCAGGGCGAGCCGGAGGGGTATGCCATGCCGCTTATATTACTTTGCTACTTAAAAAAAAAAACGATCAGCGACCTTGGAAAAGTGGGGTACCGCAAAGTCACTTGAAATTCAAATTGCCTGTTTAATATATAATAAAACCGGAATTAAAAAGCGTTAGTTTACATTGAGGTAAAAATGCAGCTATGGCTTCAGCCAGTGCCTTAGAACACCCAATTATTTCCACTGAGCCAAGGTTCCAAGAAATTTGCACAACAGTAGCCGTGAAAACAATGCACCAGATAGACTAGATGTAGCCGAATCAAATTTGAGTAGACGAATAAAAGTGAATCCTTTCATGACATCTTGGAATTCTTATAAGCATCTTTCTTGCTTTACTCGATTATTTCTAACCATTCACTGAGCCTTGAATTTTAGATTTTTATCACAAAACTGCCACCAGCATTCACCACAGGGGGCCCACGTTCATTCTTCTAATTTTTAATCCTCCCCTCTCGTTACAGGTGTCAGGTTTTGACGAAAAATCCCAACTATGGCTGCAGCCTTTCTCAGAGATTATCAATTGCATGTTTCCAGTGGAGTACGTCTATGGAGAGTGGATTTCGTACCAAGAAGAGATTGAAGCACTAAACTTCGATCCAGAATCTATTTTTTTTGACCCCTTGGTAATAGAAACAGGCAGCCGGATTGAAGGGTTCTGCATTCCTGATTTGTACATTGGAACACCCGAGGATACCTTTCCTTTTTCTTTTCTTAAAACGAAAGACAGCTTGAAAGCTGACAGTGATACAATGGATGTCCAGGACTTTTTTGTCGTAAATGAAGAGACTGACAAAGTAATTCCTATTTTTACGGTGGAACACGCTTCAGATGATCCAAGGTATGTCCATCTGAGATTCACTGATGAATGGAAAGAGCATCGACCCAGGTACAAGAATGCTACTTTTGTAAACCATGTCTATGCACTAACAAAAAAATCGTATGATGATGCTATATTGGGTCAAATGAATGCAGAACAAAGCCACAAACCAGGTGAGCAATTGAAGTATGAAATGCACGGCCCAGTATGGAAACTCGAACAAAAAGGTATTCCAAGCTTAGAACAAGATCGCACGGGTGTCTTACGGTACCCGTTGGCGTGGCCTGAACAAGCAATGGAGTGGCTTGTTCGTCCACGTACTAACGGTTGGCCATCGCCCGAGCTTCTGCAAGACATTCTCGAGTCTGGATGTCACTTGGCGCCAGTTGGAAGAGGAAAACGTCAAGATGAGCCCATGGAATTTCTAGAATATCACAAAAACCCCGCTTCTTCTTCAAGCATGAAAACTGATCAAGAGAATCCAAACGACCACAACAACATGGATGAAACCGAATGGAGATTGTCTTTCTCGGTGGCTGAAAATAAACTCGGTCAAAGTGTGTCTCCTGTTCAACGCCATGTTCTCGTTCTTCTCAAGATGATCAAGAAAGTCTATTTTCCAGATGTCATCTCTTCGTATCTTTTAAAAAATCTACTGTTTTGGGAAATCGAAAATCAAGACCCGTCTTTCTGGACGGAAGCTAACTCGGCCAAGTGTCTGCTATTGATGTTGGATCGGCTGCAGAAGAGCTTGGAAGAAGGACACCTTCCTCATTACATCATCCCACAAAGCAACCTTCTACAATACGAAGATCCTGCAAAACTGATCGAAGAAGCAGCTAAGATTGGTGATGTTAGAAGAAACATCTTGCCTAAAACTGTCAGTTTGCTGAAGAGATGCGATTCGTTGATGTACCAGTCACAGATCTACCTCAACAACCTGCAGGACTTGGATCCTCTGGTGGCCAAAGTACAAGAGATATCCTTGTTAGAACAAGATGTGACAGCACTGACCAGCTCGGTACTTGCCCTGTTTACTAAACAGGCTAAAGAAGCAGTTAAAAAAACAATAAGATGTGTTTTGCATAGTGATAATGAGAATACCAAGAAATTGATGCAAGTTGCTATTTACGCCTATCAGTCTCTCCTTGCCAGAAGTTTGTGTAAGATGTGGTACCTTACCGACAAATCGAATGAAGAAAAATCGAAAGAGGAAGAATTTGAATCCTTTGTGAGGCAGGAGACTACAGATCTCTCCATTGATGACGATTTTATGGCTTTGGCAATGGCCTTTCATGCTGAAGTACAAACAGGGAGGGACATGTCGTTTTTGGTCCCACAAACGAGTGTCATGGAACGTACCAAAGAGATTCATAGAGAAAAAGCACGCCAGTACAGTGAAGAACTTAAGGCTCCATTTATAGAAAACTTTGGATGGCTTAGCCAAAGTGATTTTATGAACATACAAAAGCAAGTATCCAAAAACCTGGAAGGCCAGTTAGAAAACTTAACAATGGATAGAATTGAAATGGAAATGACGAAAGAAATGCAAAAGTTGTTTGTCGAACGGTTTCCTTCGCCCCAGAGAGAAAATGATGACGACAAATAGCTAAGTGCACATTGCCAGAAATATGGGACATGAGCCTTCTCATCACTGCGCAATGATGCGTTTCAGCTTACAAAATAGCCGCCGAGTCTTATAGGAAATGTATGGGGAATATAGAGCTTCCTCTATTTACGGCGAATAGGGTTTTATTTCCTCTGAGCTCCACATCGCGACAAACAACCCACCCTACAAGCTACTAAATAAGCGTAAAATGATCATTGAATCATGCGACATATTGGTTCCCGGACTACTTGCCTTCGAAAGGCTTCGAAAGCTCTAGATTCCATACATCGTCTATAAATCTGGCCACACTTGACCCCAAAATCGTCTTATTTGAGCTCGAAAAAATTTAAAAGTAAAAGAGCTCCACCTCGATATCACCAAACGAGTGTTTAATAAATCCAAAACCGCTTTAAATAGACAGCATGCCTTCAGAATGTAGGTTCCCAAGAAGCTTGAAGTTAGGTTAAATTTTAAGCGATTCGACGCGTTGTTAGCTCGTAGTTTTCAGTTAAAAATGACAAGAAACCACAGAGAACTGCTCCAAACAGCTTCAAAACCCCCTAAATATCGCCATTTTGCTTTTACAAGCTCCTATTGACTGCTGAGATACAATAAGGAAGCTTAAAGTAACGATTTACGTTTGAAACTTGTTTCTTGTCCTTCATGGGCTTCCTGTGGTGAGGCTTATCAACAGAAAAATAATAGTTGTTCTTTTGATTGTCAAGTAACTATTTTTTGGCAAGAATTGTTTTACTAACATCATAGTTGAATATAAATATGTGCTTGGAAACCATGTAGTTATATTTTTCCTCTAGAAAACCACTTCATTTTCATTCATGCGTAACACCGCTGACAATGTCCAATATTTCTGGCAATGAAGTCGTAAGAATAACTAAACTTGAAAAATTGAATTAAAAAAACGTGCTAGTAAAATATGTTATGAGTTAATCATGTCATGATAGTTCGTTATGTAGCCCGTCTCTTTTTCTGGTGTCTTCGGACTAGAGACTAGACAACGACCCTGCTGCATGTATCCCCAAGATAGGAAGTTGTAAATGTTTTGAAGGTTTGAAATCCATACCACGCCTGAGCGTCTGAAAATGTCCCTTTGGTATGGCAATTGTATTTTGATAAACCTTCATTGCTTCATTTTCTATTGATACCCTGAAACAACCGCTGGGCTGATTAAAGTCAAGACACGGCTAATTCACAGATCAAACCCTGAAACAACCTCTGGGCTGATCTAAGTCAAGGCACGGCTAATTCATCACAGATCAAACCCTGAAACAACCTCTGGGCTGATCTAAGTCATGCAAGGCACGGCTAATTCACAGATCGAATTGGAATTTAGCTTGTTGGGTTTTACGGAGAGAGGAAAATATCGGAAAACACGGAGAAAACCCCATGAATGGCAAGGAAGATACCTAACAAACTATAATCACGTGACGTCGAGTCCGCTAGCAATCGAACCCGAGAGCAAAGAAGTACATTGCCGCATATGTAATTTTAATCAGTAATAATTTTCTTGGTAGGTGTGGGTTCGGACCTTGTCAAATTTTAATTAGAATTTAGTTAGAATTTTAATGGACTCAGGATCCACACAAGTTTACAGTTTTAGATATGTGAATCTTTTATCGTCAAATACTTGATATTTGTATAACGGAGTTCAGGTGTTTCTCAGAGACTATTCACTCATTCGCAGGGCCCATGTCAGCTTCCATAGCTCTTTGCCATTCTGCCCATCCACCAGTAAAAATATGTGTCCTAGAATATCAATGAAAGTCGAAATGGAAATATAAGCTCTCTTTTTGTTCCTCGCACCCTAGCGCCGCCATGAAAACTTGGTTGTCATTTCTAAGGTATGACCTCGTAGTTTTTCCTGACCTAGTTCTTATTAATTAGAAGTCGGGAAATCGTAGACCTCTTCAGCTTGGGCGTTAGTTTTGCCCATTTCAGACAAGGTGTGATTATCATAAACATTAATTGAAATCTAATAAAATCAATATGAAACTTTTAAGCGTAAAGACTAATTGTGTACCTCTTGTAGCCCAGCTCCTGGAGAATTTGAATAGCTGCGTTTGCGCGCATACCAGATTTACAATGGACTGTAATATTCCCGTCATCAAACCCCGGCTTTCGTACGTTGTACGTCCTTTGAAATTCATCTGGTGATTGGCTGAATGCTTCTTGAAGCTCGTCGACTGGAAAAGAAGTAATAAAATAAGGAAAGAAAGGATATGTGCAGGGACTGACGGTAAGTAGTAGCTTGAGGTGTTTAATCGTCCAATGAAATCGACTTCATGCATGGCAAGTGTGAGATAGTCATGATAGTCATTATATCCCCGATAACATCTATCCAAACCAAGGCTTTGGATAGTACACGTGCATCCGGGCGTATCTTGGGAAAGGTCTGCTATGGACCGTTTGATGTGCGCATGCTTAAAGCGTTTATTGATGCTAATAAACCTTTCCGGAATTGCAGTATGCGTTGCGTCATGGGTCTGTTTTAGGGGACGCTTTCATACTTATATGGCGTATTTATTGCTTGCTGATAGTGAAAAGTGATAGAAAATCATAATTATCGTGTTAATTCTCAATTTTTTTTCATTTCTTTATGGAATAAAATGCCAACTGAACGATGAAGCGTCCCTAAAAAAAACCCCAAAATGCAACGCATTTCTACAATTTCGAAAAGGCTAATTAGTCAGAACTGAAGCAGGCTCTGGGGATTGGATTCATGTTCTGCACAACTGACCGATAAATTCTCGGGTGTTCGCTGAAAGAGCTTCACCATTGTCCACACATATGCCATAAACACGTGCGCACGACAGCTCATCATTTTACCGGCGAATCGTCAAATGAATTGCGGCCAAATCTAACTTTGACTTACGCGGTATATTGGTAGCTCCAGGAATTTTCCCCGCTGCAACTTCTTGTCGAGTTCGCACATCAAAGAGCTGGATATCGTTCTCTGCTAGCAGTTTGTTCAAACACTCGTGGGTAACAACTCCTTTGTTGTTATAACATGACTTGGCCGATGACGACGATTCACCAGGTGCTACGTATACAATCAAACAAGATGGCTTGAATTTCCAACCAACACTTCGAGGGTTGAGAATAGTAGAATAGCTAAATCCCATTAATCGACGGAGTGCCATCTTTAAACTAACTCGAGGATGTTACCTGACATGATGGTGTATGATTGGTTCGATTCTGTTGTCAACTGCTGTCGTCACGTGTTTAGAGTGATGTGATTGGTCAAATATTTTGACGTCATAATACTCATCAGTTTTACGTCATTAAGGGATTTTGCGTGCGCGCGTTTTGAAAACTTTTGAACACGTTTTGGACTTCAACAGGGCAAAAACCCCGAATTTTGCACGGGACTATATTTTTCTTTGAATTTCCTAAAACAACAGGTAAAATCAATCTTTTGAGAAAGTTTGAAAAAAACGTAATTATTAGAACTTATGAAAAAAGCGTTTTATGTGTTTTTGTTGTTGTCGTTTGAGTACGATTTTCAATTTATCGAGTTAACAAGATGCTGATTTTGTATTTTTTTTTAAAACTTTCTTCAAATATTTTTAGTTCATCTTTGAAAATATGGTTTAAGGTACATTTCCTGAGAAAATTGCTTCCAGAGCTTTTTTAGTTTTTGAGTTATGATTTTTTGTGTGCAAAGCTTGATTTACGTAAAATAATCGTTTACTGGATTACCACAGGTAACCCAGTAAAAAAAAACCATTTTACGACTGGGCTACCACAGGTAACCCATTAATTATAAATAATACAAAGAGTGCATACATGCTTTATAAATGTTGAATTGAATCTCCCCCCTGCCCCTGGTCCCACCCCCTCCAGGTAACCCAGTGCACGCTGCCACCAGCGTCTTGTTTTCTTCTACGATACGTCACGGCTAGAACTGAATCAATGTAGCTGATACCAAGTCCAATCACTGTTATGAGTCGCAGTCTGGTGCTCTTGCTTCTGATGTGCATTCTCCTGTTAACATCCGGGAACAAAGGAGGTGAAAAAATTACGCGTGAACAAAACATTCCTTCTCGACTTGGCAAAGATATGGCAGGAACTATTGAGGTTAGCTAATCTTAATTGAATGATTTCAAATAAACCTAAGGAATCCATATTAGTTTAATGTACATCAAAATAGCTTAAATTTCTCGAGTTAGTTTCTTAAGTAATCCAAGGTAATGTTAGGTTATGAATTAGCGTATTAACCATTTGCACAACGTTCCTGTTCGCTTTATCCCTCAGTCAGTGATCACTTTACACCACCATAAAGCTTAAGTTCGACGTTTTGCCTTGTTCTTGGATTAAATCCTTGTATAAACCTTGACCATGAGGTCAAAATACTGTCCAGTTCGAGTTCGCGACCGCCTCTTATCGAGTAAAGTATCCCTCGTTGGCGGTCCTGGCAGGGTCGCCAAAATGTTAAATGTAGTACTCGTACGGATTTGTAACCGGGCTCGATATAAATCAACCACAACAGACCTGATTGGAACTTCTTTTTATATTTACTTGAAAGCACTTCTCTCGTCTATCGTACAGGAATGTGTTCTCTATATCTCGAGTATCTGGTTACTCAAAGCTATTACATGTCCGTCACACACTCTCTTACGTTTACATAGTCACGTACATGTAATCCTGTGCTAATTCATAACCTAACAGTAACAGATCGCTAAATATTTTATTTGCTTAAAATTCCTCTTCCTAATCTTACCTATATATATTAAATTACTTCATTATCAAATTCGATTATTTGCGAAGTATTTGAACGTAAAAAATATGTGGAAGTTTATCATATATTAATATGATAGAAATCATTCCAGTTGAATCAGAAGTAAGCAATTTTGTATTCAACCGAGTAACTTATTCGAAACCACTGCGGTCAGGCAGGATTAATTTTGATTTTGTAGTTATTAATAGATTAATATTAAATACGGATTTATACATCTATATTTCTCTTAACTTAAGCAATTTATATCAGTGAAAAATCATACGAAATGGTATATCTGTGTAATATTGATGATAAGATATAAATGAATTCAAAATATAATTAAATTTCCGCATGAAGGCAGATCTGATGCTTAAGGTTACTGGAGACCTTCAGGGGTATGCTTCGTTTAAAACTCTCTCTACGCAACACTTTGAACAAAACCCTACGAAACTATATATCGTTTGAAAGGTCATATGATACAGATTACGAAAAATATAGTTTTTGAACGCAATTTTTCAATCTAAAACGATGCCGGAGCCTTAAACGCGAATCGGGTACGTTCCGTTGATGTGAATTAATGGACATGGTGTTAGCGCGTATTGATTTAAAAAAATCACTGTGTGAATTAGTGAAAGATAAACTACAAAAGGGTGTGAGCGTTTTTTGATTTTTTGCTTATTTAAAAAGTTATTGAATCTCAAAGTTGGAGTTTCCAAAAATGTCCATGTCGGTTGACGCTTTAACGCATAAAAGTAGAAATAATTAAAATATCAAAAATCGCTCACACCCTTTTTTTTATCAATACTTCCCCATGCTTCTTACCAAATTTTATTGAAATTGAACAAAACCACATACCCTATTAATTCATTTAAAGAGAGGGAATTGAAGTAAAAACGATCATAGAGATTTTAAGCTTTAAAGATTTGGGAGAGTTTCACTCCTCGTTAAGACGTCTGTCAACATAGTGATACCGCCAGCCAACCAAAAACAAGGAACAACGGGACTAACGGAGTGTTGACAAACACTTCGAACTACGCGGGAAATCATCTAAAAATCGAACACTTCGTTTCTCCGGTAAACTTTTAATAAAGACACAAAAAGAATGTAGAATCCCCAAAGGTATCGAAAGTATAGTGTATTCAAGACGAAAAAGAAATCAGAAAGCGCCAGAGTTTCGAAGCGTGGTAGGACACGAATTTCATCACGCGGGAAAATCCAAAGAGTAACCGACTCAAGTATAATAGGATTAACGAGGGTCACGACGCCTTCGGTTTAGATTTATTTTCCCTTCAAATCATGTTTTTTTTTAAATAACTAGCGAACTTTTAAACATTTCGAGAAAAAAATTGTTCAAAAAGAAAGATTAATGTAGAAACTTTTAATTAGTGAAATAAAATTTTTTTACAAACATTTTACCCGCGAAGGTCTCCAGTAACCTTAAAGCATCCATGGGTCATCCTCGCTTTGACCTGTGGATATTGTGTCCATCACTTTTCCCTAGCATATCTATTGTTATCAAATTATGAATAATTAACCAGGAAAAACAATAGGAATCAGTAAAAAGTCTGTAAATCAGATACGGAATCCTACTCAGTTGCATCCAAATTTAACATGGATTGTTTCAGTCAAACTGATCCAACCTCAAAAATTTTAGCTTAAAGTAGAATATGAAATTATACTCCTAGACACTTGATAAGCAATATACAATATTCGCCTTCGATTTGTATGGGTTTTAGGTCGCTTTACAAGGGCGACCGAGGCGGACGCAATATGCTCTTGCAGATCGCCGCTTATATTGTATATATTACTTAGCTACGACCTTGGACGAGTGTGGTATCGCAAAGGCAAGTGCACTTTGTGAAACTGAATTGTAGAATGAATATCATTCCTCAAAATAAAAGAACTAAGAAAATTGATAGCTGAATTAAAGTTTTTTCTTGTTTACTAGGCTTCCCATTTTGATTTTGACGAAAAATCCCAGCTATGGCTGCAGCCTTTCTCAGAGATCATCATTTGCATGTTTCCAGTGGAGTACGTCTGTGGGGAGTGGATTTGGTGGCGAGAGTCGAGTGAAGCGAAGCGTTCATTTAATCCTGAATCCCTTGCTTCGTCCTCACCTTCGGAAATAGAAACTGGCAGTCGAGTTGAAGGATTCTGTATACCTCAACTTCTGTTCACGGAAAGCGACGAAGGGTTTCTCAACGTGCCTCTCGACAAAAGAAAACAATGGCAACCTGATTTGGACGAGATGAAAGTTGATGCCTGTTCGATTGCAAACGAAAAGAACGAAGTAATTCCTATTTTCACGGTGGAACACGCTTCAGATGATCCAAGGTATGTCCATCTGAGGTTCACTGATGAATGGAAAGAGCATCGACCCAGCTACAAGAATGCTACTTTTGTAAACCATGTCTATTTACTTCCTTCAAATGAATATTGGTCGAACGAAGCTAAACAGGGTAGTGACGTCTGGACTTATGAAATGCATGGTCCAGTGCGAAAACAGCAGAACAAAGGCTTTGTGCATTGTGAAGAAGATCAAACCGGTGTCTTCAAGTACCCGTTGGCGTGGCCTGAACAAGCAATGGAGTGGCTTGTTCGTCCACGTACCAACGGTTGGCCATCGCCCGAGCTTCTGCAAGACATTCTCGAGTCTGGATGTCACTTGGCGCCAGTTGGAAGAGGAAAACGTCAAGATGAGCCCATGGAATTTCTAAAATATCTCAAAAACCCCGCTTCTTCTTCATGCATGAAAACTGATCAAGAGAATCCAAGTGACCACAACACCATGGATGAAACCGAATGGAGATTGTCTTTCTCGGTGGCTGAAAATAAACTCGGTCAAAGTGTGTCTCCTGTTCAACGCCATGTTCTCGTTCTTCTCAAGATGATCAAGAAAGTCTATTTTCCAGATGTCATCTCTTCGTATCTTTTGAAAAATCTACTGTTCTGGGAAATAGAAAATCAAGACCCGTCTTTCTGGACGGAAGATAACTCGGCCAAGTGTCTGCTATTGATGTTGGATCGGCTGCAGAAGAGCTTGGAAGAAGGACACCTTCCTCATTACATCATCCCACAAAGCAACCTTCTACAATACGAAGATCCTGCAAAACTGGCCGAAGAAGCAGCTAAGATTGGTGATGTTAGAAAAAACATATTGAGTAAAACTGTCAGCCTGCTAAAAAGATGTTTTTCTCTGACATACCAGTCGCAAATTTACCTCAACAATCTGCAGGAAGTGGAGCCATTGTTTGTCAAAGTACAAGACAAATCCTTGGCAGAAGAAGATGTGACAGGGCTGATTTCTTCGTTGCTTGCAGTTTTTATGGAGAAGAGCAAGAGCGTTATTAAAAATCTTCTCGAAGGCCTACAAAATGAAGGTGAAGATGAGAATATCAAGAAAATGATGTATGTACCTCTTTACGCCTATGAGTCTCTCCTTGCCAGAAACCTATGTAAGATGTGGCACCTCAAAAGCACTAGCAAAACAACTGAAGAAAAAATGAATGAAGAATTTGTGTCTTTCATTAAAGAGGAGGCTACCAACTTGACTCTAGACGACGAGTTTACCAAACTGGCACAGGCATTCTTCGCGGAAATGAAAGAAAGACGAGATATGTCGCTATTGATTCCATACACGAAAGCTATGAAGCACACGAAAGAAGTTTACAAGGAATTGGCATGGCATCAGGTCGGCGAAGCCCAAGCACTTATTGAAGAACAGATGGGATGGCTTAGGAAAAGTGATATGGATGCTATGACAAGCACAGTGAGTGAGAGACTGAAAGGCCTCCTTGAAAACCTGACGTTGGAGGATATAAAAGCTGAAATTAATAAGGAACTCCAGCTATTGTACGAGAAACGACATCAGAAGGAACCAGAGAAAGAAACTACGGAAGATCAAAGTGATTAAAAGCAATTGCTTAAGAAACATGTAAGAATATTTAAGTCAAAAGTTTTTAATCAAGAAATGACGGATAAATAGATATATGAATGGTTGGATGGTTGGTTGAAGGCCGCATGGATGGATAGAAGGATAGATGGGTGAATGGATGGATGGGTGCATGGGTGGGTGAGTGGGTGGGAAGGATAGATGGGAGATAGAAGAATGGATGGATGGGTGCATTGTGGGTTGGTATGTTGGTTTGATGGATGGATGGGTAGACGAATAAATAGATGGATGGATAATGTATGGAATGGAGGAAGGACGATCGCGAACTAGAAGGTAAGATTGATAAATGGAAGGATGAACTGATTGTAAAGTAGAGAAAAATATGAAGAATATGAAAGAAAATCATGATGAACTCCAAGTGTAAGAGATTTTTTGTTTTAATCATTTTACAAGATACTTTGACACTTTTCACTGAGCAAAAGCTCTCAGCTTCAGATAAAATTTCCATGTTTTATAAGATCCAATCGCAACTCAATCTCATCCTGCATGTTGAAGTACGATCCCTCACCAGATGAAGGCCCTTCTTCTGATATTTCATCTTTTCTACCTTGACTTTCTTCATCAGACCCAGAGCCATCCAAATGAAGCACTAAATTCTGCAAGCGAGAATCCAATTCCCCTTGTATGTGAAAGAATGAGCTGGAATCTGGACTTTTTCCTGGAGTGGAAATCAGTGATGATTCCTCTTCTGAGATCTTCTGAATTTCTGAACTCTTTGAACTAACAGAACATTTGTCGAATTTGCTGATGATATTTTCAATTTCATTTGACATATCAAAAAAGGATTCAATTTCTGACTTCTTGTCGCTATTAGAATGTGAAGAATTAGCTTCGTTTTCATCTGCTTGCTGCTTCAACTCTTGGAAGATTGCTTCCATTTCATGTACCAAGCTGTAGTCACCATTACTGGATTGTTCCCCTGAAGTCGTGGATTTTAGATCTTGGTCTAATTTAGTTGTATGTAAAAAACTTGCATCTGCTTCAAGTTTGTTAAAAAGTGAGAGCATTTCACCTTTAACGTCGAAGAAAGATTCAGTGTCTGACTCATCTTGACTGGCATAAGTTGCCTCATCAACTCCTTCGTCTCTTTCTTCTACTTTTTCATCAGCATTAAAGTCTTTAAACCATGACCCCTCTTTGTAGTCTAAAAGTGATTGGCCTTCTGGAAGACTCGGCCTTTTTGGAAAGTATTTACTCGTCCTGGTTGATGTTACTTCTTCTGATTTTCGTCTTTGTCCAGTCAAATTGTCTCTTGTGTGGTCTTGAACTTGGCTTAATCTTCGTCCTTTTACGTTGTTACAAATGGCATTTCCAGTATTTTGAACATTACAACTTTTTCCTTCTTCTTCCTCTTGTTCTTGGCCCACACCTAAAGATAGTGACTTTTCTTTTTCCAGTATTACTTTTACAAAATGGGAAGCTTCTTTCTCAAAATCATCAGCATTGAAGCCTTTAAAGCACTCTTCGTAGTCTAAAAGTGCTTGGCCTTCTGGAAGACTCGGTCTCTTTGGAAAGTATTTACCAGTCCTAGTTGATGTTACCTCTTCTGACTTTCGTCTTTGTCCAGTCAAATTGTTTTTTATTTGATCTTCATCTTGGCTTATTCTTCGTCCTTTTACGTACACAGAGGGCCGACGTACTGAATCGTAGTTCCTATCAAAGAATTGAACAAAAATTATTTTACATTACATATTTGAGTGCAGTTTGAGTGTTATCATCTGACTATGTCACGCTGCACGTTGAATGCTCGGCGGAACACCACTTCGATAGTTGGAAACATTATTGATGAACAATGTCTTTATAATAGTATTTACTACATACTTGTCATGCTTAAACGTAGAATAAAGCGTCCTAGCAGCAACAGTGTCAAACAAGTCTTCTTGATCTGTAACTATTTTCGTGTCTATTGATGGTACAGGAGAAATTTCGGTGTTATCCGACTCCTTTTCTGAAAAACCTAAAACAGTTGTTGCACAGTTAGGATCTGCATGTATTAACTGAGACTAATGTAGACCCCTTGCAGCACATTAGAATGCAGCTCAATAGTTCCCAATTCTCAGGAAATTGAAATTTTATTTATTTATTTTTTTTTTTTTGAAAAAGGTGTATGTAAAATATTTTTTGTGTATGGTGTACAGTAAACTCACCGTTCTGCACATCTTGAAAATTATCTTTCAAGGACGACGTAGATGTTGCAACCTAAAAGCCACAGATTTCAAGGATGACAAATACATTATATTTATGTTAGGATTCCGAAAAAAACATTGAAATATATGAGTGCGCGCAACAAGATATATTCATGCAGCGCGCACTAAACGTTCCAACATCCAAAAGTAAAATTCGATTCCGTAATTAATTTTTAATTCGATTTTAATAATTTTTTTTCACAAAAATGAAAAAATTAGACTAAATACCACGAGAAACAATAATAAAAATGACAACGTAACGACTACGGCGAGGAGTTAAAATAAGAATTTTTTTTATGAGTGGGAATCGTACGATATTGACCTACAGCACGCGCACGGGACGACTGACATGTCGTAACACTGAAATGGCTTCCCATTTTTTCATACAATTCATCCAATCAAAATGCACAGTTACGATAAAGTAAATACGGTACGTGTACAGCTCGAGGACAAATGTGTTGTATTATAACCACTTGTATGAAATGCGTGAGCGCCAAGCAAAACTGATCGGTAAAGTTCTCTGTTTCTTTTCGGTTCACATACCTCTTTTTTCCCTTCTACTTCGATGATTTCAGGATGGGTTTTGCCGCAACAAATTCCCATAAAGTCATGGGAGTTTCTTTACTTCTTGAATCGAGATGATCTATTTTCCAAGGTCACAGATGTCAAACACATGTTCGCGCGAGCTCGATCGAGTCTCAGTTGCGTCACTAGGGCTAATTATAGAAATCCATTATTGTGACGTCACATCAGTTCGCGCATGCGCGGTCAGTCTTATCGACAAAATGAGACTTTTAATATTTAAATTTGTATTCAAATTGTTTTTAGGCCTTGTTTTGGGTGATATGAGAAATTAATGCTTGATAAGGCTTATGCTCAAGATTCACTTTGAGGAATCTCATGAATACTCCAGTTTCGAGTTCTCTTTTACGCTGTGTTAGCCTCAAAACCGTGTAATATATTCTTTTATTCAGTAACAGCCCGTGAAAATTCAAGAGATCTGTGTGTAAAGAAGACAATAAAAATACTTTGAAATTTCACGAGTTTTATCTAAATTTCTGCATAATTTACGCACAATTGAGGTTAACACAGCGTAAAAGAGAACTCGAAACGGGAGTATTGTTGGTTTTATGGCTGCAATCTTGAACGAATGTGACAAAAGACACTTTATAAGTTTTAGTCTCTTGTTATTATTAACCAATATTGTGACCATGTCTTTTGTCATTCTCTGGAATAATTGCTAACCATCAAGACTGAGTTCCTCATGATCATTTCAGTCAGGTCTACTAGGCACAACATGAGGTGAGACAAACAAACTGTTCGTTTTGTCAAGAAGGTCTAGCACCCCGGTTAAGGGGGGATTGACATATTACGTTGCTAAGCAGCGCCGTTGCTAAGAGAAGGTTCTAGATATTAAATTTTTACTTCCGGTCGCCGCGCGCGCGCTCGCGTTTTTCACTTTTACGACTGTAAGTTTTACGAGCGTATTTTCACGAGGGTTTTTCTGGTGTTTTTTTGTATTGTACGATGTAATTTTATTTGTCAACAAATACTTAAACAAAACATGGAAGGGAAAAAAGTCTCCAAGGTCCGAAAACGTGCTGAAACAGCCAGTGGTAATCGCTGGAAAACAATAACAAACCCTAGTGTTGGATGCCAAGTCGACTTCTCGTTTCCGCGTATAGCATCCAAAAGTATCGAAACCCAAACAGATAATTTAGTAAATGTGGAGGAAGACATCGAGGAAGACGCAATTTCTCCTAAAGTTATTGTTATTTCAGAAGATTATGTCGTATCTTCGGAAAACGAACCGACTCCAAACACGGCAAATACCGGCGAAGAGTTTCCACTTCTCAACAACATCAACTTGAACTTGAACAATTTTTTTGACGAACTAGGTGTGGAACCTCTTTCACAGGAAAAGAAAGATAGCCAGGAAGATATAGAGAAAGCATTAGAAATATTGAAAAAAGAAGTGCAAGGCTATTTTGACAAAAATAATCATAATTTATCAGAACTTAGTGAAAAACAACTTGTGATAAGCAACAACAATCATCTCGTAACCAGCCAAGATGCGATAATAAACATTATCATTAGTTTTCGTTTTTGTACGAGATGTGGGAGCACTGAAGTTCATTTTAATTTCCAAGATGGAAGCGAATTACGATATATTCTTCCGAAATTTCACACATTATGCTTCCAAAACGATTCTCCAAGTTCAGTTCGCTGCTGTTCTTTTTTCCAGAACACATTTCTCGCCCCAGGAAAAGGCGCAAAACACAGGAAACCCATTGGCAAAAAAATGTAAATTTTTGAAGTTTCACTTCCGTTTTCAGGAAAATTCTATAATTTTTACGATGTTAAAAAATTATGCAGATTTTTCCGCTTCAAAAGATTCGAAAAAGTATTTTCTTCAAAGCTAAGGATGGATTTTTAAAAATATTGAATGACAACAATATTATGGATTGAAACAGGGTTTGTAAAGAAGAAAAAAATTCATAAAAAATCTATTTTTCAACAACATCAAAAATCCATCCTTAGCCACATTTTCCACGTCTCTTAGATTTAAAATATGTAAAAAAGTTCGTAATTAGTTCAAAGCCTTTATAAATTATAGGATTTTTCTGTTTCTATGACGTCATGATGACGTCATATAATGACGTCATCAATTTATGACGTTTTGTCAATAACTATCATATTGTCAAAATTTCAAACACCAATTCTTAATATTACTTGGCAAACTAATTTTACAATTTTTCTTAGCAACGGCCTTGAGAAATATGTCAATCCCCCCTTAATGTACTCTGATATCGAAAAAAACACAGATAGAACCCTGAAACAACCTCTGGGCTGATCTAAGTCAGGGTATGGCTAACTCACAGATCAAATCCTGAAACAACCTCTGGGCTGATCTAAGTCAGGGCACGGCTAACTCACAGATCGAACCCTGAAACAACCTCTGGGCTGATCTAAGTCAGTGCACGGCTAACTCACAGATCGAAACCTGTAAACAACCTCTAGTTTGATCTAAGTCAGGACACGGCTAACTCACTGATAAAATTGAAAGTACCTAACAAACTCTAATCACGTGATGCCTTGATCTATTCTTATTCCAGCCACAGCATGAGGTAGGACAAACAAACTGTTCCTTTTGTCAAACAGGTCGAGTATCCCTGCTAATATCACCAGCCATTGAGTCTAGAGCTATGGCGACATATATTTCAATATAAATTTTATTTCACAAACAGTTCGTTCATCGACAAACATCGCGCTGTCGTTAGTAAACACTCATGATCTTGATGAGGAGAAGAGTGATAAATGAAAACTATCTCTCCACTGGTCACAATTGTAAAGCGCATTGAAACATTGTGAAATGCGTTATCCAAAAACTTCCTATTATTATTATTATCATTAATATCTAATGAATATTAATAATGAAAAAATATTTTATGATATCTACTACTGCTGCTGCTGCTGCTAATGCCACTGTTACTACTGCTACTGCTACTACTGCTGCCACTGTGCTGCTGCTACTACTACTACTACTGCTCAGCTGCTACTACTGCTGCAAATAATGATGATGAAGATGATAATAATAATAATAATAATAATGATAACGATAATAAAGATAATATTATCAATATCAATATCAATAATAACAACGAATAAAATGATAACAATCAAGATAACGACAATTTATCACAGTATTAATGATAATGATAATGTTAAATAGATATATGAATAAAGGAAAAAGATCGTCGCTCTTTTATAACAAATCCTTCACTGAGAAACAAATACAAAAATAGGAAATTGGAAATTTGAACAAGTTTTCCATAACGGAAGATATTCATTAAGATTTAACAGGCAGTGTTCCTTCATCCTATTATTATTTTTCTTAAATATGAAATTCGTGCGTGAAAATATGGAAAAAATTTATCAAAAAAACACAACACGTTATTCGTTATTATTTTTTAATATACTATATATTTACTTTCCTTTGAAAACAAGCTCATAAATTAAACGAGGTTCAAGTCTAGAGTAATTAATACAGAACTCACTTTCATTAAGAATTAATTCCATCAACTTATAACTAAGTCAATATTCAGAGTTTTTGTGAAATGAATTTCTATGAACACCTGGTGATGCGTTCGCTCTCCTGAGAAGCGGGTAGAAAACAGGGAATACACAAGATGGAAACTTAGCTTCTCGAAAAAGAGGTGCCATCTGATAGCCAAGGTAATGATTATATGATGATTATATATGGTCAGATACATTAATACCGTTTATATATACATATATATATATTTAGGGCATTGACACTATTAAGCTGACGTAAACTTTCGAAAAAAATCTTCCCGATCGACAAATGTTCTTATGATCGCTTGCTCAGTTTTACCTTATTTTTGTTAAATTTGAAATACCTAAATTTCATGAAAGTACAGCCAAAGAGTTGTATGTTTAGGCGTTCCGTTTAACGTTTACATGGAACTGTGCTATCCTGACCAAAAATCAAACTCCTAGCCGAGCAAATGAAAGGGAAGGTTCCGTGTAAATGGTATGTACTTGGTAAAATTTTTGAATGGTTAAGAGTTCGTCCCGTAGCGTGTAAGGCCAACCTATACGAGATAGAGGGAAGTTTTTATAAAGTACTTATAAAAACCCATAGAATACGTAAACAACACTTAAAAGATTATATCACTTGGTTTCTTATAATAATTATTGACTATGTACGGTCAATTAGTAAATGCACATCCAAGTGGCGAGAAAGAAGCTCACGGGAGCCGTATATGTTTTCGGATAAATGTAGGAAGTGATAGCTCGATAAACAATACGTTATCCAATGGATTGATAACATTTATATTATACGAAAGATTATTATCAGTGATTATACACATAGAGACCTAGGGAAAGGAATACTCACTTTAATAATTAGTTGGAAGTGCTTTGTTCATTGGTTCATCTTGACAATCTCTGACTAACACTGGAATACTTAAGCCACGAATATGGAAGCTTGTACACGAATCAGGTCTCTTTTATAACTTTTGTCTTCGACCACTGCCTTTACAAAATTACACTTCACCTAAACATCACCTAAACACCTAACTAAACTCTCACCTAAGATCGATATTTTCGCCTTTCAGAAGGAAAGTGAAATTATAGTATATTAATAAATAATGACGAACAATGTCATGCATTTTTTTAAATATATTTTCCATATTTTGACGTACATAGTACAACCTTTGTGCTGAGCATCAACTCATATCCCGTTTCAGCCCTTTTTTCCATGAACTTTCTCAACTAAGACCCTTTTCATCTCCCTTTTCCATACATCAATTTTTTCCTTCTTCTAACCTTTGTGCTAAGCCGGCGTCAACCACAAAGTTCAGCCCTCTATCATAATAAACCATTAACTTTCTCCCCGCCATCAATTTTCTCGATTAAGATTCTAGGCCTTTTGATTACCCTTCTCCATACATCAATTTTTTTTACATGTTAATTCCTACTTCTAATCTCTATTCCTCGTGTCAACTACGAAGTTACAGTCCTCTAAATAAACTTTTTTTCCATCAACTTTCTCAACTAAAACCCTAGGCCTTTCGCTTTTTCATCACGCTTAGCTTTTCCATATATCATCAATTTTATCCCACTTCCAACTTCTGTCTGTGCAGAATGCCTTCAATCAAATTTCACCCTCGCCATTGTGTTTTTAGTCCAAAAATAACGTCTTTTGCGCCATAATAACTACCCACAAATTATTTCTACTCTAATCTATTCTGATAAATTTAATCCTCTGTGAACGTCAACTACAACTTGAAACATAAATTTTCATTTTCGCAAAAAAAAAAAAAAAAAAATCAAAAAATTGTTTCAAAGTTCAAAAATTCATTCAGCAAAAAATGTGGTCGTCTTCCTTAGCCGCTAATCAGCTTCCTTATCGACGCCATATGCAATAAAGATTAGTTATCACATAGAGTAACTCCTAGCCCTAAGGGCAAGAAACATTAAATGATAATATATACTTTATTAAATTCTCCCTTAAAAAAAACTTCCAGTTGTTTTTACGAGGGTAGCACTTAATAGCCCGTCGCTAACAAACGTGTGGCCCTCGTTCCATGATCGAATTGGAATTTAGAATTTGATTTTTGTGGAGGGAGGAAAACCGGAGAAACTGGAGAAAAACCCTCGAAGCACAGGAGAGAACCAACTAGAAACTCTACTCACATACAACACCGAGCCCGGCGGGACTCGAACTCAGGTGGTGAGAGGCGATCGCTCTCGACGCTACGCTACCAGTGCTTCCCCTTAGGGCTTTCCAAAAAGTTCTGGGATGCAATGTCATGAATTAAGACTTTTAATATTGTAATGTTGTATAACTGGCTAAAAATAAATGAGGATAAAAACAACAGCTTAAAATTGTATCGATACCCCAAAACGACCTCAGGGCACGGCTACTCGGAGATCGAATCGGAATTTAGCGTGTTTTGCGGGGGAAGGAAATGAAAGATAAGAAGCAAAACAATCAAACCAAAAATGATGACAAGTTTAGAATGGAAATCAAATTTTTCATCCTGGTTAGCGCTGGCTACAGTGTTTCCCCCCCTCGTCTGTTCGACGCGAGGAGCTTCTGGAAGGACCCCGGGGATATTTTCACTTTTGTTTTAATTTCTCAATAGCTTGAATTTATCTTTCAGCAGCATATTGTGCTAGATTTGAGTTAAAGTCTAAGCTTTCGAAATCCATAACTGTTTTGCTTTCTTTATATGAATTTTTGTACGACTTTCAGTTATTGAGAGTACATTTATACGTTCAGCAAAAAATAAGGTTTCAATGAAAACTGATATAATCTTTTATCATATAATTATCCATGAAATACCTATATTTCTCACTTTCGTAAACTTGTTATTTTCACTAGTGAAAATAACATGTTATTTTCACTAGTGAAAAGATCGTTACCATGGTTACCTTGAATAGAAACTGAGTCTACAAACATTGAGTATTTTGTTTACTTGTACCTCTTTTTATGGCAGGTAAATAAAAGTATAAAAGATAAATTTGCTTTCATGGATAATTATATGATAAACAGAATATTACATGGTCGTTTGGAGATACGAATTTTATCTTCTCGTATTGAAAAGATCTCACTCGTTCGCTGCGCTCACTCGTGAGATCTTTTCAACACTCGAAGATAAAATCCGTATCTCCGCGCGCCCATGTAATATCCTCTATATCTTGCATGAATCAAAGACGGATGGATGTTTATTTGTAAAGTATTCGGAACCCTTATTATTATGGAAGGCGTTGAAAATATGGCAACTTTTTAATTCCGCCAAACTTTAGGTGTCCCAAAACTCTCACCCAAACCTCCTCTCCTCTCCTCTCCTCCAATATATATTGAGCGATCCCTGAGAGCGACAAGCCTCGACAATACCACACTCCGGATGACATAACTGATATCTATGTCAAGATGGTCTCTTTCCATGACAGCTAAGAATAACATATACATATATATTTCAAAGTCAATAGCTCGCATGTGTCATTAAGTGGGCATTAGTCTGTCTGATGTTTGACCTGTCCAGTATTGCTTCATATCTAGTTTCGTTTAACAGACTGCAATCTTAAACCTCTGGGAAAGTCTTCGTAGCGCAACGCAATCATCAAAGCACCAAAGCTCTACACTAAAACAATTATTACTACGGAGCCATATAAGACGGCTAAAAAAAGGTATAGTTGTGAAATCCTGTAAATATAAATATTTTGGTCATCGCCACTCCAGGCGACAGAAAACTATGATTTTTATATTCTCATTTCTCAGAAAGGAAGTTATTTTTCTTCGCAAACCTTCAAATTTTACCGATGCCTTGAAACAGCCTCTGGGCTGATCAAAGTCAGGGCATAACTACATCATAGATCGAATTGGAATCTAACGTGTTGGGTTTTTCGGAGGGAGGAAAACTGGAGAACACGGAGAAAAACCCTCGAATCATGAGACCTAGCAAGCTCTACTCAGCTCGGTATCGAACCAGAGTGAGAGGCGAGTGCAACCTTGATTTCCTAGATGTGTTTTATGAATAACTTTGAGCCGTACTACTAAATGTTCTATTGTAACTTGACTTATAAAGTATACATGAGCTAAATGACTAGCTGGTGATTCCTATATCTACGGAAAAATAGCTTTAGGGAGCTAGAGGGCTAGGCAACCGAGCGGAGTTTTTTATAGTAAGCTTTAAACACTGACATTTATATACTGGATTCTTTACAAACTGTAATTATAGAATTTCCAGTGAAAGAATCAAGAAAACATATGTCGTTCGTCGTATCATGATATACGCCTTTGCTAATGATGGCAAGACATTTACTATTCTGATATTCACGTGCTAAGCATATTAAATATTTTGATATTCGGATTTGGAGTCTGACAGAAAAAAAAAAAAAAAAAAAGGACCCGAGAGTGCAATATTAAAAAGTTGTAGGTATCGAATATTATTGCCAATATTTGCAGATATTCTGTAATATATCCGTGTTCTGAAGGACTCTAAGAATGTTGTGGTTTTCGTTTTGTTACACGACTCCAATCGAAAAATGTCACGCGATTAAAAATTTCATTTTCTGCTTTTACTATTGGTATCAAATTGTAATAATATTTCAACATGAAGAGCTTAAAATGTCACAAGAATTGCAGTAGTTTAAGGAACAGAAACTATACGTTTTAAGATACATAAATTTTTTTTTAGCATTAATTTGTAAATAAAAAACTTTATGTTTTTATGCAATCTTTCTTGTGCCACTAAATGTTTTTTCCCCAATGTTTTATGTAGGGTTTGTGGTTTCGTCAGAACAAAAGCTAACTTAGATGTCATTACATTACTCATTCAATGAACTCATTTCCGTCCATTTTTTAAAAATCATAAATTAAGAATAAAAAGATATAAACGTTTTTCAGTCTTATTTTTCAGTCGACACGGTTATCTTTAGCCTTGAAAGGAAGCTTAAGTTTTAAATTTTTTAACCGGAAGAAAGGATTTACTACGCCGTGAAGGCATGAGCATTCGCTATCTTTAGTCGGGGTCTTTAAGGAAACTGAATGAAATAATATATACGAAGAAAATCCCCCCGAAAACAATGCCAGAAACTTAGGTATCGTAAGGAGATAAGACTGTAAACTCAGCCCGCCTGTAAAGAAATGTCATTTGTAAAGAGATCTGACAAAATTTTGAACCGGTAGACAGGACAAGCACATATCAGGACCTTAATACTTCCTTGACCGACTGATCCGCAGTGATATTCACTTCAGGTTATCATAACTTCCTCAAAGATTCAGCATTCGCGGCGGAAGACGAGAGATAGTGAAAGGAAACATAATCTTACATTTCGGCAGAAGTCAAAGTGTTCGAATTTACCAATCAAAAGTAAAGGTGAAAGTAACGATGTTTAACGTCGGTAGTTCCTTCAGCTACGTGGCTGGTATCCCAGGAAGCCGACGGTGCGCACTTTACCCCCCTCTCTTTCCATCAGAGCTCTGTTTTAAGAGTATTCAAAGCTGAAGCTACACGGATTATAGAGAAGACGAAACAGACGTGGAGATCCTGAGGATCGAACCGTGGACCTCTAGCACTAAACAATTGAGCTACGCCTGCTTCTCAGCGAGAAGTACTGAGGAAATCAAGCGAGAAGTACTGAGAAAATTATTTTTGAGGATTTTACGAATATAAGCAAAAGACAATCGAACCAGGCATAAATCGTGTAACCTTTGAATTATTTTTCATTTAGGACCTACGAAAATTAATTCTTTTAAAATCTAGTTCTTAGAAATTCTATTAGGCTAAGAGAGTATACCGCTGGCTGCATGTCAATGAAGGCACTGTTCTTACCCGACGTTAACCTCAATTTCCGTTAATTTTCTTTATGATAATAAATTGATTGATTGATTGATTGATTGATTGATTGACTTTAGCGGCGATAAAGGATAGCAGATATTAAGTGAGACGATAACTTTAGCCTCCGGTAAGGTTAATGTTTCGGTTTTGCCAAACACACTCCAGTCCTCTTGGTAACGCCGGTATTACGCATGGCCAGCAAGACACTTCCCTACTCCGAAGGTATGCCAAAGTTTCCAGCTTTCTGGCAGCCCGATGAGTCTTAAAATACCTTAGGATTTCTATTGCGGAAAAACTACCAGAGGTCATACTAGCTGAGAATAGTCCCTTTCACAGTTTCCTGCGCCATCTTGAAACTAGGTCGTGGCTTTGCATCGAAGCGAGATGAACGGTGATCTTTCAGTGATAGAGACCTTTTTTAACACCTCGGACAATGGACTACTTCGACGATGCGGCGGCCATTTTGGTAGGGGGCAAATATACAAATCTTTGTTACACTTATGGCGTCGATTTGAATTAACGTTTCACCCCTAGACAACTTGACAAGAAATAAATTAAGATGGGCATGAAAGAAAGACAAATAAACGAAACTCTCTATTTTATCCGACAGTTTTGTTTTCTTTTGCCCCCTGGACGCCCCATAATGCATTGCGATTCAAGATGTGAAAATAATGACTGATACTACGTAGAAAAATGAAATGCTTGTCACTCAAACAGCATGATAGTGCCTAAGAAACCCAGGATTTGTTTTTTCTTCATAAGATCCTACGTATACCCCCGGTATCTCGTAAAAAGTTATTTTCATTAATTCAGATTCAAGATGGCCTCCGCATCGTCTAAGTAGTCCATTATTTACATGTCTCTATCATTGCAAGCTTACCGTTGGTCTCGCTTCGATACAAAGCACGGCTACTTTTAGGGGGCTATTAGCACTTCAATTGACCTTCAGAAAGAACTCAAGGTCAACTAATAAATCAGAATTGAGGATTTGACATCGTATTTAGATTCGTATTTCCCAAATCCCTGCCCGGAAAATGCTAAACAAACATAGTTGACCCATAATTCCTTTCGAAGAACGCGATCAACTCAGCTGCGGGAAGCAAAAGTTATAAAATTTCAAATCGTTTGTATCGTTCTTTTTCAAGATTAGTTACCACCAGGTGATCTGGAATCTAGGCGCACAATGCATTGTTTGTCACAGCAAAATTTCTCAGTATTTTCCATTTTTTCTTCTGAAAACAAAATGTTTTGCACTAACAGCGACGAAATATGCTATTTCTAAAAGATATACGGTAAATCTTTCCACAGATGAGTTTTATTTTCTTTATTTTCGAGTAAAAGCTGTTGTTTATTGAGCTGAAAATCTGGACTGAACTAGGAAATATTGAACTACGAAAAAATGTTCGCTGATTGGCTAATTCGTTTGGACTGAGAGAAGCGGCGAAATCACCAGCAAGTACTGACGAAGAATATTTAGTGCGTTGTCAAAAACTATTCAGAAATAATGAAAAATAAGGGCAAAATTCATGAAATCTTAACCAAATGCTGTCGAACATTTACTGAGCACGCCATGGAAAACTATTTTTAGAGATAATGGGAAAAAAGCAAAACTCGTGAAATTTCAAGGCATTTGTTGGATTATTCATCTCCTTGTATATGGTTGCTATTGATGCCGAAAAATATTTACTTCGTTCTCACTAAACTAATCCATTTATGTCTATCCCTCAAATTACTTTATCCCTTATCCCTAGACTGAACTATTGTGGCTGCTATCCTTTATCCCTAAAGCTATTTTGTGTGTTAACACTTATCCTTAAACCCCTTAACAATGTTTTGATCGAGCCAAGGTGAACACGTTAGCAATTACGAGCATAAATATCTTTTCTACAATATGAACATTCGAACAATCAGAAAACGTGACGTTGAAAGATGACGTTGGTAACGTCTTTTATGGAAAGGCACGGAACATTTAAAAGTAGTTTAAGCCTTTTGTTCAACAAACCATCAAGTTAAGCGCCGCGGGATGTAAAGACTATTTACCTTATACACAAGCAGACGAACTAAATTGATAGAAAAATTGATATGAGGTTTAAATTTTGCATTCATAATAGATTAGTTGATTCGTGACATGTTAAGCTTAAGTGATACCTCTACGTTTTCAAGTCAAGACACGACATTCCAGTTGAAATACAAAACGCACACGAAGTCGAAAGATTTTATCTTTATTTTTCGATTGCTCAAAATAAATATATTCAAAAGCAAAACAAAACAAAAACAAACAAAAAACAAAACTTATTTTAGTGCCCGAGCCTGCGTTCCTTCTGGTCTTCGTAGACTGAAAAACATATGCGCATGCGCCAGACAAAAGATAGCGGTGAGAAAACGATACAGCGAAAATGCTCAAGATTTCCAGCGAAAAAAATGTACCATCATCACTGTCACATCTTCGCTTTTAATTGATAATCAACTTCAGGGCCTTCTCGTTTTAATTAATCTTTGTGAACTTGCTTGCTATCACAAACAAACACCTCCATATGTTTTATTTGTCGCCGTTCTTCATGACAAGTGTGCATGGCTCTAATAATAACTCAGAAACATTCGAAGAGTCTTCGATATAAGGTTAATGGAGTGAGTATATTTCAACTGATCTTGTGTTTCGGTGATTTTGTTTTGAAATCAATATAAGTTACTTTTTTAACACATTATTTTAATTTGAAGGAAAATGAAGAGCTAGCTAGTGAACTAACAAACAATCACAAACAAAACACAAATTAAAAGAACCAACCGAACACTAAAAAACACAGAACAAAAAAATTGAACTAGCAAAAAAAAAAAAAAAAAAATGAAAGCAACACAAAGAAACAAATATTGAAAAAAACCTAAATAATTCAAAACAGGAAAAATAGGGTAGTAAACACCTAATCAACTGCAAGAAAGTAAACAACCAAAACACAGCAAACTAACAAGTAGTAAAACCAGTAAATAAACAAAGAAACAAACAAACGGAAAAAAAAAAAAAAATCAAACAAATAAATAGTAAAACAAACAAGGAAACCAAAAAATATATAAAACTCACACATACGAAGAGAAAAAATGATACCAACTCAACCAACAAAAAGCAAAAAAACATAAAATGCATGTCAAGAACCTTCTAGAACCGTTGTCATGGAAATGATTTACAGGTCGCTCAAAAAATTGAAGTATAACTGAAAACATCAAATATGAATATAGTTCCTGTTGTTATTAAGATTGAAAGCAAAATGGCTAATGAATACATGTCAAAATGACAGAAAGCCACTTACTTTTTCAATAAAGGAACTCATTTAAATTAAACGTTGAATTTACGTATAAAGAGAACTAAACCACCTGCTAGCATTAAACCGTACGGTTCGCTCTCTAAAAACACTCGTTCAAGGTAACAGACACACAGAAAAGCTTCGTTTTCAACTTATCTCATTTTTTTTTAATTTGAATATTTGTGGTTTTAGGTAATATGATGTTAATTTGATAAAAATATGTGATCTTTATCGAACATAAATTGCATTTTTTTTTAATTTGAAGGTAAATGATATATCGATATCACATCTTGAAGATTTGAGAGACGACATGTTTTAGGTAAGTTTATGTATATTTTTTAATTCAGGTGAGAGCATAATAGTGTAACCCTATCTAGAGAAAATATCCTTGTTTTGTTATCTTTTAAAACTTTGGTCGCTATTGCTTCCTTCACTTACCGCCAAAAATATTTTTTTGGACTGAATTCATTTTCCGCGGTAAAATTTAGGATCCCACTGCGATCTAGACAAAACCTTCCTTTCGATTACGTTCTTAATGTTTCTAATGATCCTGACATCCTCAAAGGGGAGCAGTATAAACAGCGAAGTATACATCCTTAATTGCATAAAATTAGTGAATGAAAGAAACATAAAGGGTATTAAACACGGAAAATTTAGTCGATATTTTTCTTTCTTTTCCAAATATTTCGTTTGTTTTTCTCTTTACAGACAAAACTAAGACAGTGTGGAGCAGCTACTTAACTGAAGTCGTCAGTTCTCGTGGCGTTTCAGTATATAATCCCCTTTGCTATTGACGAGGAAGTCTATGTAGGAGCTAATTCTCTAAAAACACACGCAAAATCTTCTGAATAGAAAGATTTCTGATGAAGCAAGTTATTTAGGAGAAAACAACGTCTTTATTTCTGAAGATTTCGATTCATTAATCAAAGAACCAAAGTTATACGATTCCTGGACTTCCAAATTGTCTGCCATGAATCAAACTACTTTGTCTCCACATCTGCTCAATTTGTCCCAACCGACGAGTTTCTCTTTAAAAAACAACGAAGGGCAAGTTGTTAAAGGTTTTGAAGTCCTAGCCTATGTCATCATATTAGTGATAGCCATTTTAGGCAACTGCTTTCTTATCCTGGCTTACAGACGTAATATTAATGGACAGATGAGATCTGTCTACAACCTTCTTGTAGCGAGTATAGCAGCCAGTGATCTGCTGTTGGCCGTTTGGAGTATTCCTGAGAGGATCACAAGAGTTCTTACTGATGATGCTTGGCTTGTAGATGGAGTATTAGGTGAGTAGTCTTTGAAATGACTTTTTAATTCTTAAGTGTATTTGAGTTTTAATTTAAGTTGTATGTTCTCTTCTCTTGTCAACCAGATGGGCATAACGTTAATTAGCTTTTTTGTTCAGTTCAAGCGTTCATTCAGAATATTTTTTTTTCTTTCACCTAGATTCTTGAGAAATTCTTTCAACAATTAAACGACAACAAGCTAAGCTGCATTATATTAAAATCTAAAGCTTTCAAGACCTAATTTTAATCTTAACAATATATAAAAAAACGTCGAGAAAAAGAAATAGATCTCTGTTAGTTTGAGAAGTCTCGGTACAAGGCAAACATATACCCAGGTCAATTGGATTCAAACTTGTTATAAGCTATATCTTTGATTAATTTGGTGTCTTTTTTTGTCGCTCAAACAGCAATTAACGATACAGATAGTTAATACAAACGTTTTACAAGCGACTGTTGTTGCATCTTTGATTAATTTCGCAAAATTATTAGCGTGCGCAGAGGTGCTTAGTAAAATTATCAATGGCTGAAATATGTCATAAAAACAAGACAGGATCGAATACAAGCATTAATGAGTTTTATTTGCACTTATGCTCATACTTCAATACTTCTAAGAAAAAAATGAGTAGAGGAAGGGAATAGGGGGTTCACTGTCTAAAAACGTTAGAGAAAGAATGAATAATAATATTCAATAATTGAGAAGCCTAAACAATACTGAAAAGATAACGTCTTCAAGATACGAAGAAAAAAAATTCATGACGAACAGATTAATTATTTTAGAAAAAATAGTTTAGAAAAAATATTTCCTCATGTTAAAGGTATGTCATTACCTTGAGAATTATTACTTTCTCGAGGGGTAATAATGCTTAAGAAGAAACATTAACAGAAATTAAAATCAAACAGAGAATTTCAATATCAAGGAAATACACGTGGTATGAAGTGGACAAAACATTACGACTCAAAGAAACTCGGATTATTCTTGTGGATAGTAGAAGGGCTTACCGTGAATGCTCTTAACTAAAACCCTTGAGGCGGTAAAGTGAATAGGATTTTGTGCAGACAAACAGAGTGGCATGTTTTTTCCTGTTTTTTCTCGCCAACGACCTCAGTATTTAATGTTTCTTGCATGTATTTAGATAGTATTATTGTCTACAGGGCTCGTTTAACTGGTGATTTTTCCGGCGATTTGAGGTACGATGTTTGGCGGCGATTTTGGTTATAGTCAAGAATGGTAAAGGATTAACTTGTAAAGTTTTATTCCAGACACCAAGATTACCTGGACAAATGTCTCTTTAGAAACACAACAGAAAATTAATTATATTTTCCCGCAAAAATTCTCCGCAAAAGTCACCGGTGTAAACAGGCCTTACAAATTTCAGTTTGCTCAAAATGTCGAGGAATCGCTATTTTGACACATGAATATGGATACAACTCGAACAAAGAAATGATTCCCTAAGGATATGAATTGGGAGAACATTATGCGCAAGCTAAATCGGTCTATTGAAAGGATGATAAGAGGACATGCATGTTTTTTTAGCATGTTTGTTAATATTTATACCATAAACATTTCACTGGGCTCTAAACTAACACATGCTATAATAATGTTGTTAATCCCAATACGATCACAGCATGTTGATGAAGACTAAATAAACAGAGCAAAAACGACATGGACTTTTAGTCTTAACAAGAGAGCATAAATAAGAGAGGGAAACTTCTTAATACCGCGCGCGCCATGTGAATTCCCGGTTGGGCTATTTTTAGCATTCGTCATTGGTCTTAACCGATTTCATAAAAACATATACCAAAATACTCAGAAAAGTTTGAATTCTTATCAAGCCGAAAAAATCCATTTAATAGACAAACGTGGCTACTGTTTACACACTTACTTCTTCTACGATTGATTTTTCGTTTGGATTTTGACGCCAGTGGACTATTTTGTCATATGCAAACAAAACACTATTAAACAAGAAAGCACTTTAAAGTCATTCGAGAAAAGGCAGGAAATGTTGAGGTTTTCCAGCCCTTTTCAAACCTCTTAAAAGTTATGGGCGTGAGTCATCAAAATTGCTGACTATGTGACACATATTTCGCTATGTCAATCTTAAGTAATCTGAAGTAATGGTCAAGAGGTTCTCATTACCAGACTATGTATATTAATGATTTATAACAAGAAATAAAGGAAGTGTAGAGAGAAGAAATGGAAATGAGAATCAAATGAAAAAGAAATGAGAAAGAAAATGCGAAGGAAAACGATCGCAGTAGAAAAGAAAATGAGAAAGAGAATAGCCTAAGAGATGAAAGGAAAAAAAAAAAAAAAACTAGTAACATTGATAAATATTAGATTATTCCGAAAGAAACTTTTTCAGATTTTTTCGAAATTGAAGGAAGGAAGGAAGGAAGGAAGGAAGGAAGGAAGGAAGGAAGGAAGGAAAAAAGACTGAAAGAATGAATTGAAGAAAAAAGACTGAAATAGCTAGAAAACAAAACATAATGAAAAAAAGAAGTAGAAAATGGAAGGAAACAAATGAAAAGAAATGAGTTAATTAAAATAGAATTCAAGGCAGTACTCGATGACAAAATGCTCTCAGCTCTTAATTTACTGGGTTTCAAATGCTGTTT